>CM060326.1:4726093-4728593 GCA_030674155.1 Stramonita haemastoma | reverse complement strand
GCAAAAGCAGGAGGGCTGACTGGGTGTCATGGCTTCACTAAAGACATGGAGGTCAAAACCCACGACCTGTAACTTTGAAAGTATGAGAATTAGAAGCCCAGAACACAGTGCAAAGAGCTGTCTGCCTGTGGAGCACCAGAGAAACACAGCTGGCAATAAAGTGCCACTTTAAGTCATGGCAGAATTCGCTGCATGAAATTCGGGCTGCTCTCCCCGGGGAGAACGCATCTCCACAAGTGCAGCGCCCACGTTATTTTTTTTCTCCTTTTTCCTGTCTGCAACTGTATTTGTTTCCTGATCAGAATGGCTTTTTTCTACAGAATTTTGCTAGGGACAACCCTTTTGTTGCCGTGGGTTCTCTTACATGCACTAAATAATGTGTAACACATGAGACCTCGGTTTATTGTCTCATCCAAAAGACTAGCACCCAGACCACCACTCATGGACTAATGGATGGGAGAAAAGTTTTAGGCCTAAACGGGAGGAATATAGCTCACGACATGCATTCCATGCAGCAATAGTTCTTCAACAGCTTTACTAAATTTCCTCTTAATTCTCTCAGAGTTCCTGATTCCCCTGAATAATGCTGAGTTAACATGGCTCCAAGATTGCCAACCTTCTTTTAATCCCCCCACTCTCCTAGTCCTCCCTGTTCCCCCCTTCCCCGCTTCCCCAAATCATCATCACCTATTATCCTTTCATCCCCTATCATCTCTCCTCATCTCTCCTCTAACCCCAGCTGGCCACAACCCACAGACAGACGTGCTGTGCAGTCTTACACCTCTCTCCCACGCTTTCCCTTTTTTGGCAGTTGTCCTGAACGTCTGGCCAACAGAGAATGAGAGGCGACAGACAGGAAACCTGACTGGTTTAACAGATCAGCGTCCATTTGCTTTGTCTGCCAGGTCCGGGGTTGAAAAGTTAACACTTGTTCCAAAGTTAAGGGGAAGAAGACTTGGCGTGTCTAGGACCAGTTTACATTGCAATACCACCAATAGCTAAACCCCACTTCGTGTGTTTAGTTTTCATCGTGAAATGAGGTTAGATGCTGTGTGTGTAAGAAAATAAACCTGGCATTTACTACAGAAGGGGTCTATAACTATGGTTAGAGTGTAAAAACCTTCAGTGACTTTGTCGCTTTGAAACATAAGAAGAAGACATAGAGCAGATGGATGGGTAAAGGGTCAGTGGTGGAGAGGTGGTCTGAAGTCTAAAGTCTAGGACAAACTTGTAAACAATACCACCCATAGCAAAATTCCACTTCATGTTTCATCACGAAAAAAGATGATAATGTTGCATGTCAGAAAACCAAATTTATTGTCTTTATTGTTGATGTGGGTCACCAATACAGTTAGAAAGCATAGGACAGACATAACATCACACAATACATAATGAATACAAAACAAAACAGAAAGGGAGCTATTCCAGATTTTAGAACAAAAATAAGCTTATTATCGTGTTTGGGAAACAATATGGAGGAAAAACAACCCAATGGATGCTGACTGAATTGATGAAGAGCTCTGGCATCTATCTCGTTGTGTGAAGTCTTTCCCAGCTGAGCCATAGCCGATTTAAAAATATAGATCTATATAGTTTCTGTGCTTTCAGTGAAAAAAAATCTCCTAATCATATTAATTTTGGCTTTTATACAATAGATATAGATATTAAGTACCTGCGTAACTTCTAAAATTAAGAAAAATCATTCATAACTTGAAAGGGGTGTAGGCCTATACACGTACACAGGCACTGCATACACTGTGTGTTCTACTCTGTAGTTATATCTTACATTTAGTTTCTATCATCGTAACTGACATTCCACATAAAAGACTTTGACATGTACAGGTTTAGCATTGAAAGTGGGTTGTTTTTTTTAGATGACGTTGTCTATCCAGTGACGATAAAAAGATACGTCAGTTTGCAACATGGTTACAATTTCTCTGGAACAACGATGCATCCACACTAAAATCTATCTATCTATCTATCTATCTATCTATCTATCTATCTATCTATCTATTGTTAAATTCTTTCCGCTTTTTGTAAGAGTAGGCCATAGTGTGCCGGTGGAAACATGACAACATTTACAGAACTGCATACACACTGGGACTGGATGTAAAAAGCACACGAGTGCTTAATCCATTATCCTCGGTATAAAAGAATAAATACACACACACACACACACACACACACACACACACACACACACACACACACACACACACACACACAGGGGGGGGCGGGATAGCCTAGTGTCAGAACATTGCGCTCGCAATTTTTGACAACCCGGGTTCAATTCCCGTTGGAGTGGGATTTCCCCCCTGGAGTTAACATCAGTGCTGACTCCACTCTCCCCAAAAGTCCATCGGATGAGACTATAAACCGTGGCCCCGTGTACGAATACACGCAGAGCATTTTGCGCACACGTCAAACCCTGTTCCGCTTTTCGTAAGAGTAGGCGATCGTGTGCCGGTGGGAACAGATGACAAGATTTACAAAACTGCAT
>CM060326.1:4708593-4721093 GCA_030674155.1 Stramonita haemastoma | reverse complement strand
GGCAAGGTCTGACACTGCTATCACGACTTGTCCGGATTCTGTGTCCACAACAAGTCTGCCAGGATTGTCCGGAATGCCACGTTGTCAAGGTACTGTACTGGGAGAGCAGGAACGGGAACAGATTTTGGTTTTTACCAGGAAAAGGGGGCTGGATTACTCAGTAGTCAGAGCGCTCACTTCCCCCCAGTCAAGTTAAGCAGCGTCGAGCGTGGTTACCAGTTGGATGGGTGACCGTTTGTGCACCTTGGCTTCAGAACAGTCTCCCCCCCCCCAACACACACACACACACACACACACACACACACACACACACACACACACACACACACACACGCGCGCACTTTACCCAGCTGTAAATGGGTACCTGCCCTCTTTAGGGTAAGGAAAGGTAAAGCAGCGAGGGAGAGGAGATGAGTGCCACCCTCAACATGCTGGCCCCTAGAGAAGCTGAGGTCTGATGCCTGGGACCCCTATGACCGCCTAGGTTATGGGACACGTTTACCTTTTACTTTTCACCAGGAAAATGGAATCTTCTGGAATAACTGCTGACAGTTTGTAACAGAAAGAAGGAAAATGCAAAGAGTTATTTCTAACGTGCATGAAATTAGTTTGATTGTTTTGTCACATCATAGTTTTACTTTTTGGAAGAGTAGGCCATTGTGTGTCGTTGGGGATGGATGACGAAATTTACAAAACTGCATACACAGGGCACTGGATGTAAAAAACACACACACACACACAAGTGTTTATTCCATTATCCTCAAAATAATAGATTTGTTTTAAAGCAGAATGGGTTTTAACTTGTGCGCAAGGTATAATGTGTGTGTATGATGGTGGTTGGGGGGGGGGGAGGTGTGTGCCTATGTGTGTTATCTATGCTAAATCTATGCTTGCCCCTCTGCATTAAACCATGTGTGAACATATACACTACATTACTTCACAATGTGAATGAATAAGTAACAATACTTGCAAATGTAAGCAACACAATAGTTTCTTGCATGGATGTTGATGTGTAGTATATGAGAGCAAAGAAGGACCCCCCAAAAACCAGGGTGGTGTGGAAAGGGGAGAAAACTGACATGTCACTGGAGACAAGGGCGTGAACTGTGAAAGCAGACATCACTCTCAATTAGGGGCAAACTGGTGGGGGTGAAAAGCCAGGCACGTGATCCCTGGTCAACAGGGAATACAGATGACACTTCGTTTGCACCTTACACAATCATGGGGAGAGAGAGAGAGAGAGAGAGAGAGAGAGAGAGAGAGAGAGAGAGAGAGAGAGAGAGAGAGAGAGAGAGAGAGAGAGAGAGAGAGAGAGAGAGAGAGAGAGAGAGAGAGAGAGAGAGAGAGAGAGAGAGTGAGAGACAGACAGACAGACAGACAGACAGAGACAAAGAGACAAAGAGAGACAGAGACAGAGACAGACAGACAGACAGACAAACAGACAAACAGACAAACAGACAAACAGAGACAGACAGACAGACAGAGAGACAGACAGACATACAGACAGAGATAGAGAGAGACATACAGACACAGAGAGACAGACAGACAGACATAGAGAGAGAATAAATGAATGAATGAATGAATGAATGAATGAATGAATGAATGAATGAATGAATGAATGAATGAATGAATGAATGAATGAGTAAATGTACTAATGAATGAGTGAATGAATGAATCAATCCATGAATCTATGAATCAATGATTTGATGCACAAAGATAAAAATTATACGCCGATGCTTATACTCTGTCCTTGTAAACCTACATACACTAAAAGATAAATCAGAAAATCGCTTGGAAATCAAATAGCAACAGCAAAAAGTAGTATAAAGCAGACATAGCGCACAGTAACAGTTGTGAATGAAAAAGGCGCACGGCTAAAACAAAAAGGTATGGAAAAACGATAGTTCACATTGCACAATGATACGAGGCAGAGAAACAGGAACCCACCGCCACCCACCCATCCCCCCCTTCCCCCCCACACACAAATACACTCACGCGCGCGCGCACACACACTAACACACACACACACACACACACACACACACACACACACACACACACACACACACACACACACACACACACTTACACACACACACACACACACACACACACACACACACACACACACACACACACACACACACACCACACACACACACACACACACACACACAGATAAAGGGCAAACCATTGCGATATTAGATGGTTTTGTTTCCTGACGCAGCAGTAATATTAGAAAGGAATTTAATACTAGCAACGATAATGAAAGTAACGGCACGCACTAAATGAAATACGTCCCAAAAGTTTGTTTGAGGTTTTATTTCGTTCTCTCTCTGTCTCTCTCTGTCCTTGTGTCTCTCTTACTCTGTGTCTGTGTCTGTGTCTGTCTGTCTGTCTGTCTGTCTGTCTGTCTGTCTGTCTGTCTGTCTGTCTGTCTGTCTGTCTGTCTGTCTGTCTGTCTCTCTCTCTCTCTCTCTCTCTCTCTCTCTCTCTCTCTCTCTCTCTCTCTCTCTCTCTCTCTCTCTCTCTCTCTCTCTCTCTCTCTCTCTCTCTCTCTCTATATATATATACATACAAATATAAAATTTATATTGAGGATAATGAAGTAAGCACATGTGGTTTTTTACTTCCAGTCCCCGTGTGTATGCGGTTTTGTGTCATCTGTTCCCACCGGCACACAATGACCTACTCTTACTTAAAGCGGAACATGATTTAACGTGTGCGCAAGATATTCTGCGCGCATTCGCACATGGGGCCTCAGTTTACAGTCCCATCCGAAGGACTTTTTGGGGAGAGTGGAGTCAGCACTGATGTTAACTCTAGGAGAAAAATCTCCTCGACCGGAATCGAACCCGGGTCGTTAAATTACCAGCGCAATATTCTGACCATGAGGCTATCTGTCCCCCCCGTGTCAAATCACAAAAAAAACAAGAAAAATCACAAAAAACAGAAAGAAAGAGAGAAAGAAAGAGAGAAAGAAGAAAGAAAAGAAAGAAAGAAAAAGAAAGAAAGAAAGAAAGAAAGAAAGAAAGAAAGAAAGAAAGAAAGAAAGAAAGAGAGAAAAGAAAGAAAGAAAGAAAGAAAGAAAGAAAGAAAGAGAGAAAGAAAGAGAGAAAAGAAAAGAAAGAAAGAGAAAGAAAGAGAGAAAGAAAGAAAAGAAAGAAAGAAAGAAAGAAAGAGAGAAAGAAAGAAAGAAAGAAAGAAAAGAAAGAAAGAAAGAAAGAAAGAAAGAAAAACTGACTAATGGTGAAAACAGGAAAAGAAGAAAGAAAGAAAAAAAAATGCAGATACAAGACGGCACGAAGCACACAACAGCATGACGAACGATACACATGCAACACAAACAGAAGGAACAGAAAAGAAAGAAAAGGCAAGAACAAGCATGAAAGCAATGTTATGATAAAAAAAGAAATTCAGATCGAGACAGAAATAAACACACTAATCAAAGTAAAACAAGACACTGGAAAAACAAAACAAAATGACAACAAACAAAACAAAAGCATAAGAGAAAACCACAGGGCTAAGCATATAAAAGAGAATAAAAAACCAAGATAAATCACAAAAAACACAGAAAAAAACAATTTAAAGGTATACTGACAGTTCGACATAATAATGCATAAATAAAAAAAGAAGTCACAACAACAAAAAAACTACAAAATATTAGACCTGAAATAAACATGCCAAGTAAACATAACGAACAAACAATGGCAAGAGAAAGCAACCAAACAAAAACTACCCACCCACCTCCAATTCTCCATCAAGTGCCCTTCCTTCCCCAAGCCCCCCACCCCCACCCCCCACTCAAATAGAAAGGAAAGATAATTTGAACATGAAATGGCATGCTGTGTGTATCAGGCTTTCCTGGCTCCTCACGCCAGAAGAGCAGTAGCGCTTGTAGCCAGGCTAGGCAGTGGACCGGTGGTCTAAGGGGACGGATAGCCTAATGGTCAGAACATTGCGCTCGCAATTTGACGACCCGGGTTCGAGTCCGGTCGAGGAGATTTTTCTCCTGGAGTTAACATCAGTGCTGACTCCACCCTCCCCAAAAATCCTTCGGATGAGACTGTAAACCGAGGCCCCGTGTGTGAACGCACGCAGAACATCTTGCGCACACGTTAAATCCTGTTCCGCTTTTCGTAAGAGTAGGCCATCGTGTGCCGGTGGGAACAGATGACATTTAAAAAACTGCATACACACGGGGACTGGATGTAAAAAAGCACAAGAGTTTTTATTCCATTATCCTCGATATAAAAGAATAAATAAAATCAAAATCGAATCAAGGGTAACGCCCCTGTCTAGAAAGCGAAAAGTCCGGGTCGGAGTATGCAGTGGTTCGAATCCCGCTTGCGCCCGAAGCTTTTCCCCCATCCATTAGACCACGAGTGGAGGTCTGGGTGCTAGTCTTTCGGATGAGACGATAACCCGAGGTCCCGTGTGGTACACATAATAATTATTTAGCGCACGTAAAAGAACCCACGGCAGCAAGAGGGTTAGTTGTCCCTGGCAAAATTCAGTAGGAAATAAGTCACTCTGATAGGAAAACAAACAGTTGCAGACAGGGAAAAAAAATAGGTTGCGCTGCACTTTTAGCGACGCACTCTCCCCGGGGAGAGCAGCTAGAAGTTGACGCAGAGAAGTCGGTTGTGGCATAAAGTCGTATAAAATAAATAAATAAAAAATAAAATAAATATAAACTAAAATAAAATATAGCTTTTCATCCCCAACAGCAACACAACACCACACACATCAGCTTGCTTGCTCTCGTCAGCTGGAAGGCGGAAGCTCAGGCAAGAGGTCACTTTCTCTCATGTCCCCCCCCCCCCCCCCCCCCCACACACACACCACCACCACCACCACCCCCCACCACCACCACTACCACCACCACCGCAAACATTTACCAAAATATTGAAGCAAAAGAAATCAAACAAAACCACAAAAGCAATAAAAAGAATGCTTGAAAAAGTGTTGGCCAAAATGACAAGTTGGAAATGAATTTTTCACAACGGATTGAACATGGGATTTTTATGCTCACTCAACATGTTATAAAAAAAAAATAACAGAAGACAAAATGAATGTCAACTGACACAAAAAGTCTTGTCAATAACTATAATCTCTCACAACGGCACTTAGTCAGGACTTGCAAACATTATTATGTTTGTACTGATTTGACTTTTGAAAAACATAAGCTTCATGTTAATTAGTAGAATTTTTAACAGTGGTTTATTGGTGTGAGGGGACGGGATAGTTCAGTGGTCAGAACACTCGCTTTTTGCAAGCTAAGGTTAAGCAGCATCGAGCGTGGTTACCAAGCGGATGGGTGACCGTTTGTGCGTCTTGGCTTCAGTATAGTCCCCCAGTTCACCCAGCTGTAATTGGGTACCTGCCCTCTTTAGGGTCAGGAAAGGTAAAGTAGCGAGGGAGAGAGGAGATGGGTGCCGCCCTCAATATGCTGGCCCCTAGAGAAGCTGAGGTCTCTGATGCCTCGCTCCTCTATGACCGCCTAGGTTATGGGACACCTTTACTTTACCTTACCTTTATATAAGTGTAGAGTGATAAGTAGTCATTGGGATTATCAGATTGGAATCTGGGATCTGGTGATGATAAACTAAGCGGAATGGCTGGCGCCCTCAGCACAGTCTGGTTTATTTACCTTAAGGAATGAAAACATTTAGGTATTGTGTCATTTAATGTTGTTTTTTTTAGATGGACGGTGTTAGATATTTGAAAGTATTGGGAAGTGTTGGTTTTGAACCTGAAGTTGAAAGTTACTGGAGCCACAGAAACTGAATGAGGTGATAGCCCTGATATGGCTTTCGTGGTCGGTAGGGCTGTAAACAATAATTTGTTATGCTATGCTATGCTATGCTATGCTATGCTATGCTATGCTATGCTATGCTATGCTATGCTATGCTATGCTATGCTATGTTACGTTATGTTATGTTATGCAGAAGAAAAGAAAAGGAAAAAACCAAACAACTTGGCTATCACTCCCAATCAGGGCCAAAGAGAATGGGGAGGGGGGGGGGGGGGGGATGACAACTTTGGTTCTGCCTTACACAGCTAAGGTGTGGTAAAAGCAATTAGTGTGTGTGTAGAGAGAGAGAGGGGGGAGAGAGAGAGGAGAGAGAGAGAGAGAGGAGAGAGAGAGAGAGAGAGAGAGAGAGAGAGAGAGAGAGAGAGAGAGAGAGAGAGAGAGAGAGAGAGAGGAGAGAGAGAGAGAGAGAGAGAGAGAGGAGTAGAGAGAGGAGAGGGGGAGGGAGGAAAGAGACAAACAGACAGACAGACAGACTTTTCGACAGAAAGACATGTAGGCAGACAAAGACAGAGAAAGAGAGACAGACAGACAGACAGCCGGTTAGACAGTCACGAAGACAGACAGACAGAGACAGATTGACAGACAGATAGACAGACAGACAGACAGAGACACAGACAGAGAGAAAGAAAGAAAGAAAGAAAGAGAGAGACAGAGAGAGAGAAAAGATAGTGAATGAATGAATAAATGAATGAATGAATGAATGAATGAATGAATGAATGAATGAATGAATGAATGAATGAATGAATGATCGAACGAATAAACGAACAAATGAATGAATGCAGGAATGAATAATCTAAAAGGCAAAGATAAAGTTTTGAGGTCACACCTACTCTTATAATCTGTCCTTGATAATGATAATTATACATGCAACAAAGCAATCATTAAATAATGGAGACAACACAACACTGAAAATAACAACACCAAACTATAGTATGATAAACACACATATATCACACAGTGATCTAAAAACACACTCCATCAAAATGCATATATCTAAGTCTAAATTCACATTACAAATATACAAGACAGACAGGCAAACAGACAGGCAGACTGACAGACAGGCAGACTGACAGACTGACAGACAGACAAATAGACAGGCAGACAGACAACAGACAGAAACAGGATCAGTAATCAAACGACTGTTGTTAACATTACTTTCACAGCCATCACCTACAGAAAATAACTGAAAATAACTGTATCATGCCGCCATTGTTGCTGTTTTTTTTGTGAAAGTCATTTTCAAAGTTCAGAGAACACAATGCACTCCTAATGACACCTCCCTCTCCCTATGGAGCACAAAGTACCTCCTGCAGGTGATTAGATTCATCGCAATGATGAATGTTTTTGCTTGCTAATGCAGGAGTTAATATCAGTAGAAGAAGAAAAAAAAAAAACTAGCAACGACAGTTGAAGCTGTGCCGCACTCTAGTAATAAAGGATGGCAAAGAATGTTTTAATCGATATGGAAAGGATTCAGATTGTTTATCTGTCTGTCTGTCTGTCTGTCTGTCTGTCTGTCTGACTTTCTCCTTGCTTTTGTGTCGGTCTCTCTGTTGTTCTGTCGCAGTCTCTGCCTATTAAGGTGTATGTTCGCTCGTGTGTATGTGTGGGAGGTATATATAGCATTTTCGAGGTGTGTATGATTTTTTTAAAAAAAAGGTGTGACAAGGTATAACTTTTCTAAACTGAAGAACACAATGATTGGCAAAACACGACCACTTTTTCAAACAATGTAGCATCAACTAAATACACACATGGATAAACCGAGGGGGCTTCAGAAAATCTGGCACTGGCGTGTATCCCCTTTTGTAAGGGTAATCCATCAAAACTTTATGCCGGTGAAAACAGTTGAAGATATTACAAAAACGCGTGAACTAGCAGTAAAAGAGACTCGTTATGATTATTCATTGTTGACAACATTAAACTATGCACACACATACGTGCACAAAGAACTGAAGGAATACACAATTATGTAAGTAGGTATTACGTCTCCTTTATTGCAAGTATGTTTCCAAAAACCTTAATTAAAAACATTGCTTTGAATATATTAGCAAGGTGACAGTATTAGGAACCCTTTTGCGGTGAGAACCATTTGATTTGCGTGACATGACTTGCGTTTCAAACACTGAATGAGACATTGTTTTAAGTTTCAACAATGGTCTTGATTGAATCATCCTGTACTTATGACGAAATACCTATCTAAAATACACAGATATTTTTGCATTCACAACTATAATAATTATGATAATCCTGTAGCTTACCAATGCTGCCACCAAAAACTGATATTAAAAGAAGAAAACAACATACTGTAAAATATTGTTGTAAAAATAAGATATAATATGGAAATATGTGCTATGAAATCTTTGTGTCCATATCCTTGGGGATTCATAAGGATGCAGATGATCATTTTGATGTACAGCTGGAGTGGTCAGCTCAGCCATGGGTTACCCAAACAATCAGATCATTTAGACCTGACATGTAAAAGGAGCAGAAAAAATAAATATGTATATATATACATGTATATATATATATATATATATATATATATATATATATATATATATATATATATATATATATATATATATATATATATATGTGTGTGTGCGTGTGTGTGTGTGCGTGTGTGTGTGTGCGTTGTGTGTGTGTGTGTGTGTGTGTGTGTGTGTGTGTGTGTGTGTGTATGTGTGTCCCCCAAAAAAAAAGTGGCAATCCTTGTACTTCTTGGCCCTCATTCAAAGTGTACAGCGCTGATGGCCCAGTTAGCCAGGGAACAGTCTGTGGCCTCCTGCTGTGACACTCCCTCCATCACTGAGGGTCTGTACACCTTCCCCTCCTCCCTCCTCTGCCAGGCTGCAACCCACAGTTAGCTAGCTGCTCAACACTGCAGTACACGACAGTACACTGCACTATACTAAATTAGTCTACAGTATAGTACACTATACTACACGACACTACACTACACTGCACTACACTACACTACACTACACTACACTACGCTACGCTACGCTACGCTACACTACACTACACTACACTACACTACACTACACTACACTACACTACATTACATTACAGTATACTACAAATTTCACTACACTACACTACATTACATTACAGTATACTATAAACTTCCCTACACTACACACTACACTACATTACATTGTAGTATACTATAAACTTCATTGCACTACATTACAGTTAACTATAAACCTCACAACACTACACACCACACTACACTGCACAACACCACACTCCACAACACTACACTACACTACAAACTTCACTACACTACATTACATTATAGAATACTATAAACTACACTACACTACACTACACTACACTACACTACACTACACTACACTACACTACACTACACTACACTACACTACACTACACTACACTACACTACACTACACTACACTACTCTACAAATACCTTGTTGATTCGCTTAGCTGGAAGGGTGAAGTGGAGAAAAGAGGCCATTTTTCTATCATGCACTGCCCCCTCCCCCTCCCACTCCCAACCACAAACAAACAAAATCGAAAGAACATAGAGACAAAAAAGGTTTGCAAAAATGGCAAGTTTGAAATGAAGTTGACATCACTGATTGGACGTGGGATTTTCTCAATCAGCATATCGTCTAAGAAGAAAAACCCCCACAAACAAACAAAAGAAATAGAGACTGACAAAAAGTGTCTTGAAACATACTTATCTTTTCTGGCCAAGTCATACATTTTACATACACACAGAATCCCGTGTGCGCTGACTTGGCCCCTGGAGAAAAAGAGCTTAATAGTGTTTTGCTTAGAAGGGTAGTTCTTTCTTCACTTTAGAAAAGTTGTGATATTTGAAGATACGTATACACCACTGTAAAATAGTTGGTGATCTCCTTTGGAATGAGGGGCTGTATTGCAGAAAAAAAATCTAAGCGGGTATTCTACACAAAGCCTTCTATGCTGAAGAAGAATAGTTATATATGTTCATGTAATGCATATAAAGATAAACACTTATGACAGAGTAGGCATTTGTAATGTTCTATCTCTGCACAACCCATGGGGTGGGTACCGGTTAGACAGTAAAGACGTAGCCCTTTTAAAAACAATTCAGCACAAATGTGACGCTCCACCACGAAATGAGTCGCTTAGCACATTACCCAATTTTGCACTAGGAACCATTATAGGCAGATGGGGGTCAAGTTGTCAATTTTGAGATTTTGATTGTTTAGTAAATTATATCTGTTTATCTACCTTATAATGAAATATCAAGGCATAATTTTTTGTTCCTTTTGCTTTTGAATGTGTTTTGAAAATACCCAAGCCCTCATTCTGACATGTTACGAAAATAAACTTGCCCATTTCTCATTTTGTCACATCCTGCAGTCTACCATTTCAATTTGTAATAACTTTGCACAGAATCGTCCGATTTTCAATCTGTTTTTTGTATTGGATAGCCCTTTTATTGCAGATTGAAAACTTGTCAATAATTTAAAATTGACCCTTGGTGCAATGAGACTCCTTATATGGTGGAGCGTCACAAATTTTACATTTCCCCATAAAGGACACCTTTCAGCCACAACCCAAAGAAATAGTGTCTCAATTTACAATCACGGCGCTGCGACTGTCGCTCTCTGATCGCATGGGAGATAATCTAATTACCGCCCCGTAAGATATCCACCACCGCTAACTCGTACATGTCCCGAAGTAGGCTACTTGACCAGTGTATATGATGCTCGGGCCCTTAGCCCCTGAAGATTGTCCCCTGCTGGTTGTGTTCCAACACTGATCTGCTGGTGCCCAGTCTGGTGGCAATCTCACTGCGGAGTGTTTTCAACCACCACCCAGGGAAACATAGCGTCACACACTTTGTAGGTGTGTCCCGATTTAGTAACATGACACTGTGACAGGCCCTCACCGCATGTTTGTGTGTGTGTGTGTGTGTGTGTGTGTGTGTGTGTGTGTGTGTGTGTGTGTGTGTGTGTGTGTGTGTGTGTGTGTGTGTGTGTGTGATGTGGTTGTGTTTGTGCTATGTGCCAAGGAATCTTCGTGTGTTCGGTATTTGCCTCGAACTGTCAAGGTTGCAGGATCAACTAAAATTCGCGCTTTAACACAATGTATGCTTAGCGTCTATCTTAACACATACGTTTTGAAGACGTAATACAGTTTTCAACAGTGTTTTTCCCGATTAGATTTCCTAAGATGATGGTCTCTTTGTAAGTTCAACATTTTCATGTCCCAATCTAAATGTGACTGTAGCCATTTCTAACATCTGGACTAAATGGTACTCGATACACAGTGTATATAAAAAGTACAGATATTCTAAACAATACAGGGTAGTCTAAATCACCATCAGGCGCTAAATATTGACTTCTTCTTCTGACATCTCTTATTGTGAACGAGACCAAGACATCATCTTAATGCTATATAAACTGCACTGACGTTATTGCAGACAGGACACAAAGCTGTGTGGTTGCAGGGACCCAGTTTTAGCACACAACCTAAAAAACAAAAACAAACCAAAAAGCCAAGAAAACAAACGGTAAAAAACTCATCAGTTTGGTGTCCCAATACTTGCCCATGGAGTTCAAAGAATGGGATGAGAGAAAAGAAAACCCACCTCAACAATTGGGTAACTGCTTACAAGTCCAAGCTCCCTCAGCAGTAATTCCTCTACTCACACAGCACATGGTCACCCTGCAGTGTCTGACTTCAGCTGTAGGGGAAAACCAGTGCTCTGTCTATCTATCTCCATCCCTCTCCTACCTCTTTACCTAGATCGTCAGACCCCAATTTGTCAAAGTGAATGAAAGCCACCCCCCACCCCACCCCCCACCCTCAATCCCCACACTCCCCTGTCTCTCTCCTTCACACTTCCATGCAGTGCTGCTTAGCCTTGAGAAAACAAAGTCTGCCCCCTCCAAAAACCCACCCACTTCCTCCCCGACCCCCAACACCCCACCCCTATCCACCCAACTGCTAAAGAATCCTCACTGACAGCCAAGAGGAAGAAGGGAGTGGAGGGGGGGGGGAGGTGATGGTCCCCAGGAAAGGGGCATCAGCAAAACCTGCCTTCTCCTCCTCCTTCTCCTCCTCCTCCTCCTCCTCCCAGCCAATACAACTGTTCTCCCATTGATGGCATTTGTCTTTCAGCTCAGGCCCAACTAGCCTAGTTGGCGCTCTTTGACTTTTTCAGAACTCTCGCCAAGATGTGGGGAGGGAGAGGGAGGGAGGGAGGGTGGTGCTCTTTATCGATTGACAAACTGTGGGGTTTGGCCAACACCCTCCTCCTCCTTCGGCTGCAGTCCAATTTCAAGGTAAAGGTCACTTGGTTGAGGCCTGTTTATTGCTTTCATGTATGGTCCATGCAGAGGGCTTTGAGTTGGTGTGTCTTTCCGGTGCCTCATTCTGGACGTTGTGGAGTGGCTATGGAAGTCTTATTTTGATTTTTTTTTTTTTTTTTTTACTATACCTCAACAATTTTTTTCAAGACTAGCTTACTCTTGCGTTAATCTAGTGTTTTGTTGTTTCTTTAATTCGTTTTTTATGTTGAAATTTCAGCATTCTTTTCATTGTAAAAGCTGTCGAATTTAATGGTGAATTTTACTGACAAACTAAATGATGCCGTGATCAAGTATGTGGCTGTAGGCTTTGTCTTACAGTTGCTGTAGAGGTCACATGTAACATCA
>CM060326.1:4688593-4706093 GCA_030674155.1 Stramonita haemastoma | reverse complement strand
CGCTTCAAAATCTCAGACATCTAGCAAGCTCTGGTAGCTGCGTCTCTCTGTCTCTGTCTGTCTGTCTGTCTGTCTGTCTGTCTGTCTGTCTGTTTGTCTCTGTCTGTCTGTCTGTCTGTCTGTCTGTCTGTCTGTCTGTCTGTCTGTCTGTCTGTGTCTGTCTGTCTGTGTCTGTCTGTGTCTGTCTGTCTCTGTCTGTCTGTCTCTGTCTGTCTGTCTGTCTGTCTGTCTGTCTCCCTCTCTCTCTCGCTCTCTCTCTCTCTCCTGTCTCTGTCTCTGTCTGTCTCTCTGTCTCTCTGTCTCTGTCTCTGTCTCTGTCTCTGTCTCTGTCTCTGTCTCTCTCTCTTCCTCTCTCTCTCTCTCTCTCTCTCTCTCTCTCTCTCTCTCTCTCTCTCCTCTCTCTCTCTCTCTCTCTCTCTCTCTCAAAGTCAAGTCAAAATTACTTTCAAAATCGTTAATTGAAATTCGTCGTGTGAAGCCAAGCTACTATCTCACATACGAAAAAGTTGCAGTGCTGGTTTGGCTGTGCAGTGCAGTTCACCTCTCACAATGCATGCTGACTTGGGCCTTCCTTATTATGCTGCATTGCTCAGCATGTGAAAACAGCTGACCAGTTAAACGGCAATAATGTTGACGCTGCGACTAGTATGAATGTTCAAAGATTTCCCTAATACCCCCCCCCCCCCCTACTTCCACCCTTCCATTTTGTTGTTGTTTATCTGTTTTCTTTTTCATGTCCGTGATCTAGTGTTATTTAAGCCAGCCATAGACTCTGATAACAACAATGGCAGAGCAGACAACTTCCGATGTTCATTCCGAAGTGGAGGAGCAAAGCAACGTAAAGAAACTTCAACCAACCCTGGATGAAATGCAAAAACGTTTTTCCTGTCCTACAAATGAGCTGATAGTGTGGCGAAACGTCCTTTTATACCGCTACTCCGCTGTGTTACATGCTTCATTTTCCTGCCAAATGGCTGATTATGATGCCGACATGAATGAACTGCCTTCTTCACCAGACTGGATTGCCACCTTGCCCCCCATGCTGAACAAGACTGTGATACGCCTGTATCACAATTCATTCAAGAGTGTGACGGTGACCATGTACTTCTCCCCCGGTCAGTCTTCAGGCACTCTGTTGTGCCAAGGAAAAGACTGTGTGCAATGGGACTCACGTGAGTGCGAAGCACTGAAAACACTGGTCTTGGACTACATGCGGCACAACGATTGTGACAAACTGACCAAGTCTGTGTTGAATGTGCCACTTGCCTTTCTGCACACCCCAGAACCCTTACCGTTCACCACCCGGACATTGATGTGGCCAGCAGTGATGGTAATTCTGATGCTTCCCCCCATCCCGACTGTACACCCCTGCTGATGTCTTGTGAGCAGCATCAGCCTGCTTCCCAAGGTGTTGTCCTTTTGTCTCCCATTCCCTTCCCTACAGAAACAAATGCCCCACCCTCACAACTATTAACACCTTCTCGTAAAAAGACTAAGCTTTATAGAAGGCGAACCTTGTGCTTCACTCCCAAACAGTACAAACGTAAGTCACCTCTTGTTTGTCCATGTTCTAAAAAACTTTCTCAACTTGAGACTGCTCTTGAGGACTTCGTTTATGAAAACAAACATTTTACAAACACACAGGTGTCAAAAATTGATGACGTAAAAATTGCTGTCAAAAATGAAATTAAATCAAGACTAAATGAAAAATTTGATATGATGATGGATAAAATGGAAACAAAGATGTCGGATATTGTTCACACACTTCATCAGATAAAGAAAGAAAACCAGTCTCTGAAATCTCATTTAGTTAACATAAACGCAGGTACAAAGAACAATAAACCAAAAGTACTGCATGATGCATCAACGCAGTCTGATGACTCTTTGTTAGAAGCAAGCACCGCATTGTCAATTGATCAGAGAGAGTGTGTCTCTCAGCCCATAATGATTGCAAAGACTGACAGTCAGACAACTGACGAGTCCATTTTGGAGTCAGGCACACTGACTACTGAAAACCCCCACCAGCCCACTCTGACACAGTCCTCTGTGGCTGTGGAGTCCTCAGACTCTAAATCTGAGGAAGGTGACATAATGTACTGTGTTCCCGTGTCTAACACTTTTTCAACTCTGCTAAAAGACACTTCTGACACAAACAAAAGTCAACATCGCAAGCATGCCATACCATCTACTAGTTCCGACAATTATCATGAAATTTCAAATAGCAAATCTGTGACATCCACCCACCCCAAACCTTCACCTCAGAAGTGATGAACAATGTTGTCATCCCTGACAAAACCACATCACTTCTCATTGGTGACTCGGTCGTCAGGTACATAAACCCTAAAAGACTGACAACACCACAATATTCTATGTACAAGCTGTGTATTCCCGGCATGACTGTTTCTGATCTGACCACATGGCTACTTTCCCAAGCCTCGTTCTCCAGTATCAAACATCTTTTCCTTCACGTAGGTTTAAACAGCTGTTCCTCGGGTCAAATCAGTGTCGATGCATGGACACAACTTATCTCTCTTTGTAAAAAAGTGTTCCCCCTATCCGCCATAGCCGTAAGTTCAATTATTCCTGCTAAAGGCAGACACAACTTAAATAATACCATAGCCCCCTCTAACCGCAATCTGTACAGTGCCTGCCAACTCCAAGACGTGGTTTTTATTGATAACAAGACTTCTTTTGTCACACAATCAGGAGCTCCACGGCTTGCTCTGTACAGAGACGCAGTTCATCCCAGCATGCAGGGAACAGCCAAACTGGCTGTGAACTTGAAGAAAACACTGGCTAGCTGGTACCCTGATCAGTATCAGGGTTCCAATACCCAAAGTTCTGTTCGTCAGAACAGGGTAGAAAACAGCCAACTAGCAAACCATTTACAGCCTCCGCCAAATGTAAACGTCCACGAACAGACAAATCAAAGACAGACAATAGAACAAAACGAATTTGTCTGGAAACCACAGAGATCCCAGCCCACCCCCCTCTGTCCTCACCCAGCATCACTTTATCACTATCCTCCACTGCCCTTACGTCTGAATGATAGATTGCCGCTATCCTCCCCTTATTTCCCCCCTTACCCACCCCCATCTAATGGCAGGAACAATAGCAGACTTATTGGGCATAGTCCTGACATGCTTCACTATCCCCGCCCTGCACATCCAACAGAAACTGCTGCTGTTGCAGACTTTGGTCAGAATGTCATGCGCCCCCCAGCTAACATCCCGTGGGATTTATCTTTAAGAGATTTCCTCATGTCTCAGATCATGCCCATACAATGAGGGTTTTGTCATGAAATATAAATGACCACAAACATTGGTATTAAAATTTGTGTGTGTGTGTTGAAATTTAATATGATATATTTGTGTATATATATGCATAATTTTTGTATCAAACTTTTCATACGAAGATGTGCCTGTGAGGTACACACATGTATAACCTATATCTATAATATATGTTAACCTAATTTGTGTGTGATGGTGTACCATCCAGCCCCTCTGGGCGTGCATAGTTTTGTTGATGCGTGGGTGCCTGTGTGTGTGTGTGTGTGTGTGTGTGTGTGTGGTGTGTGTGTGTGTGTGTGTGTGTGTGTGCACGTGTGTTTGTGCTTATGTTTGTGTGTGTATGTGTGTGTGTGTGTGTGTGTGTGTGTGTGTGTGTGTGTGTGTGTGTGTGTGTGTGTGTGTGTGTGTGTCGCAGTGACAGCAAGGCCGATATATAAGAATTTTTGTCCTGAAATCACCTCGTGCTGGTAAACTGGTTGAGTATTTTTCATTCTGCCAGCTGGGACTTCTGTGGATTTGTTTGTTTGTTTGGGTTTTTTTTGGCAATTTTTGGCATATGTGATTTGATATTCAAGTACGACTGCTTGTGTTTTATACACTAGATTTGCAAATTTATTTGTCATAACAAATAGTAACCACTGTCTTTGTGCAGTTGTTTCTTTTCTTTTTTTCCTCTTTTTTTTGTAATCCTATATAAGTTGACCTTCCCTTACAATTATTATATACGTTATTTTGATTTCCTTTTTGAATTTGTTATTTGGTGTAATATATTTATGTATCTTTTTGCATGATGTCTTTAACTCTTAAAAAATGGCCTTCAAAAGAAGGATTGCGAGTTGGGTATTTAAACATAAATCATGTGTATAACAAACTAGACGAAATTGCAATGATTTTGGACAACTTTGGTAAAAATTTTCATTTGTTTTGTCTTTCTGAATCACGACTGCGTTTTCAAATACCAGATTCTGACCTGTTATTCCCTGGTTACAATGTCATTCGTCGTGATCCAAAAACTTCTAAAGAAACCGGATTATTATTATATTATAATCAGTCTGTCACATTGAATAGAATCTTTGAATTAGAACAGTACCATGTTGAATCTATATGGGTAGAAGTCAAGTTAAAACATACAAAACCATTACTTATTGGCTTTATCTACAGAAATCCCTCCGAAAGAATAAACTGGTATACTGATTTTGATACAATGATGGACGCTGCCACACTTTATAACAATGAAATAATACTGTTAGGTGATTTTAATATTGATCTATTAAAACCGCAGACTCAATGGGTTCAGCTTTTCAAAACCTTTAATCTAAATCAGCTTATTGACTGTCCAACACGTATTACAGACACCACCAGCACACTCATTGACCATGTTTACGTTTCTTCCAAACAGAATATAGCTGAAGTTTGTTCACCTGTTTTTTCGTGCAGTGACCATTTCCCTATTTGTGTAACTTGGTCAAGAAAAGGGATAAAAATCCCCAGGACAGGTCACAAAACAATACAATATAGATGCTTTAAACAGTTCAAAAAAGATGTTTTTCTTAGTGATTTAGCAAACTCCACTTTGTCTCATGTTTATCAGTACACTGATCCATGCAAAGCCATAGACTTCTGGATACACACCTTTTCTGAAATTTATAATAAACATGCTCCATTAAAAACAAAACGCGTGAAATCCAAGTCAAAACCTCCATGGATATCAGAAGAAATAGAGAAGGAAATAAAAGAAAGAGACTTTTTAAAGTCTAAACATGATAAAGATTTTAAAAACCAAAGAAACAAGGTGACAAACATGAAGCGTGCAGCCAAACAAAAGTACTTTCAAGATCTTGTATCTGACAGAAAAAACTGCAGACACATTTGGAAAGCCATTAATCTACTTACAAACAAAACAAACAAAAAAGCACAAACTACAGTAAAAGATATTTCTTCCTTGACGCTGAATAACCATTTTGTTGGGATAGCCAACAACTTAATAAAGTGTGAAGACTGGAAAAATAATGATTTGGAACATTTAAGGGCATATTGTGAGTCTAAAAATATACACTCTAAATTATGCATTCCATTTATCTCTTTACCTGAAGTGCTGACATCCCTCTTGCAATTAAAGCAGTCAACCACAAAGGATTTTGATGGACTAGATGGTAAAATAATTAAAATTGCTGCACCTGTAATAGCAGATACCCTTACCTATATTTATAATCTTTGTATTGACAAAGCTTATTTTCCTTCTCATTTTAAAAAGGCTAAAGTAATTCCTCTTTTTAAATCTGGCACATCAAATGATCCCTCGAACTACAGGCCGATATCAATTTTATCTATCTTATCAAAGCCTTTAGAAAAGCATGTACAAAAATGTTTACTTCTACATTTAGAAAAATATGACCTAATCAATCCAAGTCAATCAGGTTTCAGAAAAAAACATTCATGTCACACCGCTCTGATAAATATGGTAGACAAATGGCTTCTAAATATAAATAACAATATGTTTACTGGAGTTGTCTTTGCCGACTTTGCAAAGGCTTTCGACGTGATAAACCACACACTTTTGTTAAAGAAACTAAAGCTATATAGTATATCAAAGAATACATTTCAATTTTTTGAATCCTTTTTATCAAATAGACAACAGTCAGTCTTTGTTGGCAAGTCGCAGTCTGATTTTCTCACAGTTACCAATGGTGTTCCCCAAGGTTCAGTTCTGGGCCCTCTACTTTTCTCTATATATATTAATGATCTACCCTTATACGTGAACGCTTGTTGTGACTTGTTTGCAGACGACAACTCAATTCATGCTGAAAATCATTCCTTGCACATTTTATCATCTAGTCTCCAAGACAATATACATCAGCTTACCAGATGGGCAGAACTAAATCACATGTCCCTTAATCCCAGCAAGACTAAGTGTATGTGGATAACAACCAGACAAAAGCGACAGAACCAGCTCTCTTCTATGTCCCCTATAAATGTTTATGGAGAAAAAATTGAAGAAGTAAATTTCCACAAAGTGCTAGGAATCACTATTGATCATAATCTTTCATGGCAAGACCACGCCGCCAATCTAAGTAAAATTGTATCTCAAAAAGTGTTTCAGTTGTCTAAAATAAAACATTTCCTTAATCTTAGCACTAGAAAACAGTTTTTCCATGCACACATTAATTCTGTTATAGAATATGCATCAACTTTGTGGGATTCTGCAAGTGCAAATACATTAAAATCTCTGACTAGATTATATAAGCGTGCCATTAAGCTTATTCTATTGAAATCAAGTTCATTAACTTCCTTGGATTATAAATCAGTTGGTATTTTACCATTTAATTTGCAATTGGAATACAACAAAGCTTTAATGATGCATAGGATAGTATATGGTAATGCACCGCCCACTCTGACGAAACGTTTTCAAATAAACATATATAGTCATTCGCACAAATTTACTGTGCCAAAACCAAGAATTGATTTGTTTAAAAGTAGTCTTATTTATAGCGGTGGCACTTACTGGAATAACCTGCCTGCATACTTAAAAAGCATAACCTCTATGCAAAACTTTAAAAAATCATTGAAACATTTTCTTATGAATGAAAGGCTGCCAGTGATTTGCTGATGATCTTGTCCTACAATTTTTTTTTTTTTTTTTTCTTGTTGGTGAGACAAAATGTCAGTGATGTTTGCCATGACTTCATTCAATCATGTTTTTCATATGTCTCTCTCTTTGCTGTCTGTCATTCGCTGTCTGTCTGTCTGTCTGCCTGTGAAATTTGTCTTTTGTCCGCCCACCTGTTTATATTCTATCTCTCCTCTGTCTGTCTATCCCTTCTCTGTCTCTACTCTACTCTACTCTACTTTACTCTATTCTATTCTACTCTACTCTTCTCTCTAGTCAATCATCTTTTCTTTCTTTATTTTCTAATCTGATTTTGTGATTTTGTACGCTTGTTTTGTAAAAGATAACGATATAGGCGTAGAAAATGTTTATTGCATTTGGATGATGTCATGGATATATATTATTATTATTATTATTATTATTATTATTATTATTATTATTATTATTATTATTATTATTATTATTATTGTTGTTGTTGTTGTTTGTTGTTATTATTTTTCCCTTTGTCTTCACTCATATAATGTCTATGTGCAGTTTGTTCGCTATTGCTATGCCTTTTTTTTAATTTTTTATCATTTTTTTTATAAATAATTTATTCAGTTTGTTGGGTTTTTTTGTGTGTGTGTGGTTTTTTTTTTTGTTTTTTTTTTTTGTTGTTTTTTTTTTTTTTTTTGCCCAGAGGGCTGGTTGTAAAAAAGCATGTTTGCTTATGCCATTACCCTCTTTAAATAAAATTTGTTCATTGTTCATTGTTCATTGTTCATTGTTCTCTCCAAATCATCAAACAATCTAATTAAACGGCTACCCAATTTCATCTCCCCAAACAGTCTTGTGCCCAAACATTGCAAAAACGAAGGGAAGGACGTGAAGGTTTGGGGTTGCATTGTCTTTCTGCAAACAATGCAGAGGAGGCATCGCTTCACTGTTTCTGAAACAACACTGGTTTGATCCCACGGTTTTTCTTTTTCAGCTGGTCTGTTTTCTTTCCATGCACGTTCTAATCAAAACACTTAGACAAGAAGTTTATTTTCCCTTTTCCTTCACCTGTTGCTTAGTCAAGTTGACGGTTGAGGCACCACTGAACATGTTGCAGCCAGATGACCAGACTGAACTTCAAAGGTTAGCATAAAGTATCATCGGAATCTATGAATCAAAATAAATGCCAAACGGTTTGTCACTTCTATACAACACGATGCTAATGCCATGTCGTGCTTTAGAAGCATCGACACTATTGTTGATTTGACAGAGAAGCTTGATGACACGAATTATTGTGCTATGTATGTTTGGCATTAAAAAAAGGTAAACCAGGAATTAAACAGATTTCTGTAAACAAAAATAAAGAAAACTTCAGAGCCAAACAGTTTGGCACATTGCAATCTACTCACGCCCCACACACTGAAGTCAGCACAAGGGCAGCCATGATCTAGCAATGATCAAAGCAACCCGAATTGATGAAACAATATAGCTCTTTCATGTTAAAATACAACATGACATATATATATATATATATATATATATATATATATATATATATATATAATATATATATATATATATATATATATATATATATATATATATGTAACCAGAATTTCGGTAATTATATGGAAGTTCGAGTTTTAAAATGTGACGAGGTGATAGCCCTGATATGGCCTATGTGGTCGGCGGGGCTATAAGCACCATAACTGGATTGGATATGGAAGTTAAATGATAAACTGGCGGGATTTTCAGATGACTGGCTTGGTTTAGTTTAAATCAGAAAGACAACAAACATGAGAGCGAACCCAAACATCAAACCAAACCAAACTGACAGGGTGCAGTCAGCCCTCTCCTCATGCACAGGACTCTGCTTCGCTGCTGCAAAGGAATCGGCTTTGAAATATTCACTTAAATGCCAAACAGGCTGTTATTCCTCTCCTCAGTTTCATTATTGTATACCACTTTAAATTACAGCAGATTTCTCTGCCTGGAATTCGGGCTGCTCTCCACGGGGACAGCGCGTCGCCACAAGTGCGGCGCTACCCTTTATATTTTTTCTTCGTTTTCCTGTCTGCAACTGTATTTGTTTCCCTATCAGAGTGACTTTTTTCTACAGAATTTTGCCAGGGTCAACCCCTTGTTGCCGTGGGTTCTTTTACGTCCGCTAAACAATGCTGTGTAACACACGGGACCTCGGTTTATCGTCTCATCCAAAAGACTGGCACGAAGACCACCACTCATGGTCTAATGGATGGGGGAAAAGTTTTGGGCCCAAAAGGAATTCGAATCCACGCACACTTTGGACCCAGACTTTACGCGTTCTAGGCAGGCGCATTACCTCTAGACCGCAGATCTACCGGGTTATCTTCCTTGAAGTAAATGGCAGCAAAAGACTTTGAACAATGTGAACTCTTCCCGATACGCCACTAACAGTAAACATGAATTTGAGTGTAAACAGTCACTGTTTGGGTAGGACCCACAACATGCTCTCAGAGTATTCCCTGTGAATTAAGGAGAATGCAAACTCAAAATAAACTATTTTTTTGGATTCTCTGGCTGTCTGAGTGTGTGTGTGTGTGTGTGTGTGTGTGTGTGTGTGTGTGTGTGTGTGTGTGTGTGTGTGTGTGTGTGTGTGTGTGTGTTGTGTGTGTGTCTCTGTCTCTGTCTCTCTGTCTGTCTCTGTCTGTCTGTCTGTCTGTCTGTCTGTCTGTCTGTCTGTCTGTCTGTCTGTCTGTCTGTCTCTCTCTCTCTCTCTCTCTCTCTCTCTCTCTCTCTCTCTCTCTCTCTCTCTCTCTCTCTCTCTCTCTTCCATGGAGAAAAATGGCTTTCCATGCTTGCATAACAACAATTAACCTTCTGACACTCTCTGGCAACTGGGAGGGGGAGGGAGGGGTGCACGCTCTGAGAAAATCAAATCGGTAGTCCAGAGGTAACGCGTCTGCCTAGAAAACGAAAAATCAGGGACACAGTGTGCGGGGGTTCCAATCCCGTTTGGGCACAAACTTTCCCCCATCTATTAGACCATGAGTGGTGGTCTGAGTACTAGTCTTTCGGATGAGTCGACAAACCGAGGTCCCGTTTGTTACATATAATTATTTAGCGCATGTAAAAGAACCCACGACAATTGCGTTGTCGTTGGCAAAATAGTATCGTGTAGAAAAAGCCACTCTGAGAAGATGTACATACAGACACATAAATGACTGCGAGAGAAATGTTATAAGATAACGAAGAAAATAAACATGACCAGCTTACTTTAAAAGATGGTGTCTGAGAAGAATAAACACTTTTTAAAAGATAAAATTACACACGATGTGACTTCAAACAAATGCCAGAAAATTAACTGGAATTAACTGAAAATTAACTTTCTTACTGAAATCATAGCTACCACAGTCCAAGCATGAAATAATCTGGATACAGACCCCCTGTCTTTACTGGGGCGTGCAAAGAGGCAATAAGTAGGTCCCCTCAAAAGTCATCTTGAACTTGAAATTGCACGCTATAGTCTGAGAGTGCGTGCTATAGAGCTCGTGCTTATTGATCTACAGTCTAGCAGCACCCACTTTCCCACAGGTGGCTAGTGTCCTCCACAGTCAAAGACCGCCAGCGCTGTCTGAGCTGAAAAACAAATTGTGACTCTCCACTACGAAATGAGTCGCTTAGCACCTCGCCCACTTTTCCTCTAGGAGCCATTAAAGGCAGGTGGGGGTCAAGTTGTCGATTTTTGAGATTCAGCTTCATTGTAAAACTTTAGCCATCACTCTACCTTGTAGTGAAATATCAAGGCATAATTTTGTTGCCTTTTGCCTTTAAACGTGTTTTTAAAATACCCAAGCCTTCTTTCTGTCCACCTATCACATATCAGGATGCTAAACTCGTCCATTTCTTATTTTGTCATTTCCTGCAGTCTATCATTTCAAGTTGTAA
The DNA here is from genome assembly GCA_030674155.1 of Stramonita haemastoma. Classification (NCBI taxonomy): domain Eukaryota; kingdom Metazoa; phylum Mollusca; class Gastropoda; order Neogastropoda; family Muricidae; genus Stramonita; species Stramonita haemastoma. The sequence continues at coordinate 4,695,293 of CM060326.1, read as the reverse complement.
TAACTTTTCATAGAGTTGTCCGATTTTCAATCTGTTTTTTTTGTATTGTATAGCCATTTTATTGCAAATTAGTAACATGTCAATAACTAAAAACTGACCGCAGGTGCAATGCGACTCACTCTGTGGTGGAGCGTCACAAATTCCATCAATGGCAGAGCAGCTAGCTCCACTGGCTGTCAGAAAATGCCAAGGAAGGGGCAGGTTTTGCTGCCATATTTGGGGGCGGGGAGGGGGGGGGGCAGACACTGCCTCCCCCACCCTCCTTTCTGCTTTGCATGCTGTCAATGATTATTTTATTTTTGCAGCAGCAGAGTTGGTGAGAGGAGAGTGGCTGGGGAGCTGGGATGGAATAGAAATTGTTTTACCAGACTGAAGATCACAGCACGTCAGGATAGGGGTGAGACAGGGGGGGGGGGGGGGGTTGCGGTGATGGTGGTGTGGTTTTCATTCAGTTTTACAAGACTGGAGATTTGCTAGCTAGGTGTGGTGACAAGGTTACACAGCGTGTAAAACCTTCACCTTCACCGTCACCTGTCCCGTAGTGTACAAGACCTTTGGGTAACCACTGAAGATTTTTCGACCAGCTTTCTCAACCACTCCTTGTAGTTTTCAGCTTTCATGTAGCGAGTTGTTGCACTCCAGACCAGTCCACTATCTGACGTTGTCATCCCATCGTTTTTGTGTGTGCCTTTTAGTTCACAAAGCCCGCTATATATATATATATATATATATATATATAGAGAGAGAGAGAGAGAGAGAGAAGAGGAGAGAGATGAGAGAGAGAGAGAGAGAGAGAGAGAGAGAGAGAGAGAGAGAGAGAGAGAGAGAGAGAAGGAGAGAGAGAGAGAGAGAGAGAGAAGACAGAGAGAGAGACGAGAGAGAGAGAGAGAGAAGAGAGAGAGAGAAGAGAGAGAGAGGAGAGAGAGAGAGGAGAGAGAGAGAGAGAGAGGGAGTGAGAGAAGATAGAGAGATAGATAGAATAGAGATAGATAGATAGATAGATAGATAGATAGATAGATAGATAGATAGATAGATAGATAATAATAGATAGATAGATAGATACACACATATATATATATATATATATATATATATATATATATATATAATATATATATATATTACATTTATATATACACACACACACACACACACACACACACACACACACACACACACACACACACACACACACACACACACATATAATATATATATATATGTGTGTGTGTGTGTGTGTGTGTGTGTGTGTGTGTGTGTGTGTGTGTGTGTGGTGTGTGTGTGTGTGTGTGTACATAATCTTACTCTTCAGATAATATCTTTATGTGGCTATTTTCCTTCACCTGATTGTGTGACCTTTCTTCTATGGCTTTGTGCCGTTTCAGCATTCATGCTTTTTCATCCAGATTTCTGCCCTACTCTAAATTCCCAGTGCTTGTAAAAAGTTGAACCTTGATAACTGACTCTGGTGGAAGGATAGACACCATTAGAGCACATTGTATGACTGCTCCACTTTTACTGTCTACAATATGAACGATAACACTTCTGTATAAAACATGGATTCTATGATTTGTACAAGCTTTTAGCAGCCTTTTTTTTTCTTTCTCAAGATCACTTTCCATTTATGGCCCTGAGTAACTTTTCTACTGCCAACAATACTTACCTATCTTGGAATCTGTGTAAAGATGGTCTAATCTGTATACTGTAAAACCCTACACAGAATCATGTTGGCTAAAAATGCTCATCACTGTTAGATCATTTATTTATTATTTATTTATTCTTTTATATCAAGGATAATGGAATAAGCACCATTGTGTTTTTTACATCCAGTGCCGTGTGTATGCAGTTTTGTAAATCTTGTCATCTGTTCTCAGCGTCACACAAATGGCATACTCTTACGAAAAGCTGAACAGGATTTAACGTATGCGCAAGATGTACTGCTCACAATTCTTGAAAAGACCTGGTGCTAAAGTTTCAAACACAACTTATGGCTTCCATACAAAGACTATTTCCAGACGAAACCCTAAGTCTTCTAACACTACGTCTCCAACAGTTTCAGTCAATGTACGAAACTGTGTGAAGACAAGGGGAAAGTCTTGTTCACTTCACGATTGAAATCGACGGTTTCATTTACTCCTGCAATGTCAAAAACTCTCCGGACTTCCATTGTCAAACTTTCTGGGGGTCCACAGACTTTTTGATGTAAGACGAAGGTGTGACTCGTCTGTAGGGATTCGTGTCCCAGACCAGTGTGATGGTGACGGTGAGAGAGGTGAAGGGCTTGAGGAGTCGTGCCTGCCTTTTTGCAGTTCTGTAGTGACCCAAGAGACGTTTGGGTGGCAACTGCTGAGTGTCAATCATCTGTGTGTTAGATTTAGTGAAAGAAGCCAATTTGTTTGTGATCCTTTTAGGGGGATTGGATTGTATTGCATTGTGTTGCATTGTGTTGTACCGTATTGAACTGTATTGTATCAGAACAGACTCCGGCAAACCATTGGTCCCTACGAAAACCTTCTATCAATCGTAAAGAAGCGTAAACTTAAATAGTATGGGCATGTAACAAGATCAAAAGGACTTGCAAAAACAATACTGCAAGGCACTGACCAAGGAGGAAGAAAAGTAGGCAGACCAAGGTAGAGATGGGAGGACAACATCAGCGAATGGACAGGCCTAGAATTCAACAAAACCCTGAGAAAGGCAGAACAGAGAGGAGAATGGAGGGAACTGGTTGTCGAGTCTTCATGGGTGTCCCCACAGTCGCCAGACTAAGGGATAGATAGATAGATAGATAGATAGATAGATAGATAGATAGATAGATAGATAGATAGATAGATAGATAGATAGATAGATAGATAGATAGATAGATAGTATTGTATTGTATTGTATTGTATTGTATTGTTTTGCATTGTGTTATATTATCGTATTGTATTATGTTGCTTTGCATTGTGTTCTATGGTATTGTGTTGTATTGTATATTGACTTGCATTGTGCTATATCATATCGCATTGCATTGTGTTTTATCGTATGAATTGTATGCTGTGCATTGTGTTGTATCGTATTGGGTTGTATTGCATTGCATTTTGTTCTATACCGTATTGCATTGTATTGCATTACATTGTGTTATATCGTATTGCATTGCATTGTGTTTTATCGTATGTATTGTATGCTGTGCATTGTGTTGTATCGTATTGTGTTGTATTGCATTGCATTGTATTGTAGGGCATTGTGTTGTATTGTATTGCATTGTATTGTAGTGCATTGTGTTGTATCTTATTGTGTTGTGTTATATCGTATTGCATCGTATTGTATTACATTGTGTTGTGTCGTATTGTATTGTGTTGTATCGTATTGTATTGTGTTGTGTTGTATCGTATTATATTGTTTTGCAGTGCATTGTGTTGCATCTTATTGTATTGTGTTGCATTTTGTTCTATCCTATTGTATTCCATTGCATTGTGTTGTAACATATTGTATTATATTGTATTGCATTGTGTTATATCATATTGTATTGCATTGTGTTGTGTCATATTGTATTGTATCATATTGTATTGTATTATACTGCATTTCATTATGTTGTATCGCATTGCATTGTATTGCATTTTGTCATATCTTTTTTTATATATTATATTGCTACTGTATTGAAGTGCTTCGTGCTGTCTTGCCTTGTATCGTACTGTTTGCTTATTTGACTCTTAGAAGTCCCCTGCAAGTGTCTAGAAAAATACAAATAAATACACAGACAGGACAATGTGAAACAAACAAAAGAGAAAAAAAAGAAGAATGGCGACGCGCTGTTTGTTTGCCACATACAGAGTATTTATTTTAATTGTATACCACTTTATGTCACAGCAGATTTCTCTGTGTGAAATTCGGGCTGCTCTCCCCGGGGAGAGCGCGTCGACACAAGTGCAGCGCCTACCCATTATTTTTTTTTCTCTCAGGGATGGTGTCTAAACACCACACCTGTGTGCATGCTGGGTTTTAAAATTTTGTCATCCGCTCCTACGGGCACAATATGGTCTGCTCTTCCAAAAGGCGGAACGGGGTTTCAACGTGTGCGCAAGATGTTTTGCATGCGTTCACACACGGGGCCTCGATTGATAGTCTCTTCCGAGTGACTTTGACATTCAGTTCGATTTTTTCGTCAAACTGGGAAGAAAGGGCGAGGCAGGGTACGAACCCAGAAACTCACCGTTTACTTGTTGGCAGGCGAACGTCTTTTCCATCCTGCCACCATCCTAGTAGCTGCTATCTTCAGGAAATCAAAACACCCACTTCGTGGTTTTCAGTTACTTTAGTCAAGAACTTGTGTACTTTGGAGTGGTGCCTCTACCATGTAGCCATCAGGACTGGAATTGTCTGGTTTTGCCGAGATGTAGAGTGATACAGCGTGCCCATGTCTCGTAAAGAAAAAAAACAAAGTTTTAATGTGTGTGTGTGGTGTGTGTGTGTGTGTGTGTGTGTGTGTGTGTGTGTGTGTGTGTGTGTGTGTATGTGTGTGTGTGTGTGTGTGTGTGTGTGTGTGTGTGTAAGTGTATGTGTGTGTGTGTGTGTGTGTGTTTTACTGAGTGTTCAGACAAGCAAAATGAAATTAAAAGATGAACCTCTCTCTCCCTCCTCTTATAAAGAAAAAGCAAAAAGGGAAAGTAGACAAGTAAATCAAGATAAATACAACCTATCAGATAAAACACGGGCAAGAAAAACTATAATGCGAAATGAAGTAGACCAGCTACAGAAGGCAAACACAGGCAAGAGACACATGAACCAAATAAAGGAGGACATCGTTATCAATCCCGCCAAAAGAAAGCAGTTCAGACACTGGACTGGCTTAGGCCGACAACGTTGTGGGCTATTTAAAAAAAAAAATTATACCACTTTATGTCACAGCAGATTTCTCTGCATGAAATTCGGGCTGATCTTCCTTGGAAATCGAGAGCGCGTCGCCACACGTGCAGCGCTACGCATTGTTTTGTTCTTTTACCTGTCTGCAACTGTATTTGTTTTCCTATCAGACTGGCTTTTTTCTACAGAATTTTGGCTAGGGACAGCCCTCTAGTTACCGTTGGTTCTTTTACGTGTGCAAAATAATGATGTGTAACACACTGGACCTCGGTTTATCGTCTCATCCGACAGGCTAGCACCCAGACCACCACTCATGGTTTAATGGGTGGGGGGACAAGTTTTGGGCCCAAACGGGATTCAAACCACCGTACACTCCTAGCTGGACTTTCCGCTTTCTAGACGGGGGCGTTACCTCTAGACCACCGATCCACTGGCTATTGATGTCCACTGTTCTGTATTTATTTTATATTTATTTACTCTTTTTTATCGAGGATAATGGAATAAGCAATCATATGCTTTTATACAGCCAGTCCCCGTGTGTATGCATTTTGTAGATGTCATCTGTTCCCACCGGCACACGATGGCCTACTCTTACGAAAAGCTGTACTGAACTGTAGTGCATCATACTGCATTGCTTTGCATTGCATTGCATTGTATCGTATCGTATTGCATTGTGTTGTTTTGTGTTGTACAACATAATGCAATGTTGTACAACACAAAACAATACAATGTATTGCGCGTAGTGTATCGTGTTGCGTTGTATTACATCATAAGATTATTGCAATGCATTGTTTTGCATTGTGTTGTAGTTATCATAATTATTGTTGTGTATTGTATTGTACTGTGTTGTATTGTGATGTGGTTATTATGTTGTATTGTACCGTACTGTATTGCATTGTATTGTATAACATTGTATTGTATTGCACTGCATTGTATTGAATTGTATTGTATTGTATTGTATTGTATTTATTGTGTGTCGCAATTCTTTTTTTCGTTTTTTTTTTTTTTACTTTTTCCTATCTGTTTGTATATTTATTTGTCTTTTTTTAGACACGCACAGGCGACTTCTTAGAGTCAATTAGGCAAACAGTACAATACAAGGCAAGACAACACGAAGCACTACAATACAGTACAATACAAATCAATACAAAACGATACGATACGATGCGATACAATACGATATAACAAAATGCTATGCAATGCAATACGATACATGATGAAATGCAATACAATACAATATGATACAACACAATGCAATACAATACAATGCAATACGACACAACACAATACAATACCCTTTTTTTACCTTTTATAATCAACACACTTAAAAACATCACCTAGAAGATTGGCAAGAAAACGATATAAAACAAAGAAATACTCAGTCGGAATCGAGAACGTAAAATGAGTATTCCTTAACATTCCCTAAAAAATGTGGATTTACTGATTTCTAGGCTCACAGAGATAACAGGGGACGGACAGCCTAGTGGTTAGAACATTGCGCTCGCAATCTGACGACCCAGGTTCGATTCCTGTTCAAGGAGATATTTCCCCCTGGAGTTAATATCAGTGCATATTTCATTTTCCCCAAAAGTCCTTCGATGATACCACAGCAGAGCGTCTTGCGCACACGTTAAAACCTGTTCCGTTTATCAGAAGAGTTGGCCATTGTGTACCGGTGGGAACAGATGACAAAAATTTACAAAACCGCATACACACGGCGACTGGATGTAAAAAATCACTTGAGCGCTTATTCCCTTATCCTCGATATGGAAGAATAAATAAATAAATAGATAAAGAAAGAAAGAAAGAAAGAAAGAAAGAAAGAAAGAAATGTAAAAATATATTTTAAAAATTGGAC
>CM060326.1:4681093-4683593 GCA_030674155.1 Stramonita haemastoma | reverse complement strand
TACATGACTTGATTAAAATTAGGCATATATTTCTTTTAAAATGAAGTTTATTGATGACATGAGCGCGAACTTTGTGTGTGTGGTGTGTGTGTGTGTGTGTGTGTGTGTGTGTGTGTGTGTGTGTGTTGTGAGTGTGTTTGGGTGTGTGTGTGTGTGTGTGTGGGGGGGGGGGGGGTGGATTATTGCTTTTATTTGTCGTCTCCCCTTGTATTAAAATACTATGATTTGCATGACTTTTTGTTGTTGTTGTTGATGGGTCCTACCTCAAGTTTTTGATGTTTTGTTCTTGTTTTTTTTTCTGTTTTAACTTTGCTGCTTGCTTTTGTTTCTTCTTTTTTATATGAAGTATGAATGTAAAAGAAAGGATAATATTGTCACCTGATATGATTGTTTGACTTGTATCCTTCTTTTTTCTATGACTGAATTTTTTTTTTAAAGAAAAAAAAACACAAAAAAACCTACCACCTCAAGTACATGTGCGCCTGCGGATATGTGCTTATAAATATAAGTGTGAGTAAGTGTGTGTGTGTGTGTGTGTGTGTGTGTGTGTGTGTGTGTGTGTGTGTGTGTGTGTGTGTGTGTGTGTGTGTGTGTGTGTGTGTGTGTATTTGTGTGTGTGTGTGATTTGTATGTGCATTTGCTTGCGAGCGTGCATGCGTGAGTGAGTTGCGTATATCTATGTATGTATGTATGTATGTATGTATGTATGTATGTATGTATGTATGTATGTATGTATGTATGTATGTATGTATGTATGTATGTATGTATGTATGTATGTATGTATGTATGTATGTATGTATGTGTGTGTGTGTGTGTGTGTGTGTGTGTGTGTGTGTGTGTGTGTGTGTGTGTGTGTGACCTACGTGTAGGAGTGAGTTTTACGTGTATTATTATCATACTATTATCACTATTGTTGATATTATTCTTATTGTCATCATTATAATCATTGTATTATCTTTAGTTCCTTCTGAGTTCAATTTGTTGTTATGAGTTGTAACAATGTTGTAGCTAAGTATTTTTGGGTGGACTTTTCTTGGTTGCTAAGTTGTTTATTTCATTATGTTTCTTTGGTTGCTCTTTATCTATTAACGCTTCTCTTTTCTTTCATAATCAAAATCATTTTATTGTGGCTTCTGATTTTCGTCTTCTGAAAGTGTGCATTTTTATTATCTTATTATGTATAATGTCCTTATTCCTTTATGTTGTTTGGTACTGCATATAGTTTTACTGTTTAGTATCTTTTTATCTTGATGTTTTCCCTGAAAAGGGCGGGGACTGGATGTAAAGAAGCACATGAGTGCTTATCTATTATCCTCGAATAAAAGAATTTTGCCTTGCCTTGCCTTGCCTTTTGCCATTTACCTTCTCTCTCTCTCTCTCTCTCCTCTCTCTCTCTCTCTCTCTCTCTCCTCTCTCTCTCTCTCTTCTCTCCTCTCTCCTCTCTCTCTCTCTCTCTCTCTCTCTCTCCTCTCTCTCTCTCTCTCTCTCTCTCTCTCTCTCTCTCTCTCTCTCTCTCTCTCTCTCTCTCTCTCTCTCTCTCTCTCTTCTACATGCCTGCGTGATTCGATCAATTATGCCTTATCATAGCTATTTCTGTAAGTGTAAACATTTGATTTAGAACATTGGGTGAAGTGGGCCTAATAATTATTATTTTCATTACAAACAAGCTAGCAATATTTCCGAATATATCCCCTGAGAAACATGTTATACTATTTTGATTATCAAACGAGGTCACTAAAACTCTGTAGTTCTAGAAAGGGATTTTATTACCTGCAGTCAGACAGACAGACGGACAGACAAACAGACATACAGACAAACAGACCATTATCCTTATCGTTATTATTATGATTATTTCCACCGTGATTATCATTGCTGTTATTAACGTGGCAAAAAGTAGTATAATCTTTATATATATTCTGAACCGAAATACAGAATTGGACTATGCTATTTCAGAAACAACATATTCTTTAATTCTCTTTGAAAATAAGTGTTTTCTTAGCAAAACTGCAATGTTTCCCGATATATCTCCTGCAGAGAGAAAGTTAGACTATTTTGGGTTATCTAATGAGCTCATTACACTCTCCAGTTCTAGAGAAAAGGTTTTCATGACCTGCAGTTATGCAACACGCTCTGTATCGACCATTTCGTTTCCCTTACAAAGTAGGATGCAGCAGAGAAGAAGCTACCTAATATCCCACACCTAGTGCATGAAGTGATATTTTGTGATACCGGTATTTTAATGCTGTACGTGGTTAGGATTGAATTCCGTGCAACAAGGTTGGCATTTTCTTCAGTTTTTTTGCAACAGGATAGTAGGATTGGGGGGGGGTGGGTGGGGAGAAAGTGGGGTGGGTGGTGACTGGAAGAAGGGAGTAGAGGTGTTGGAACAGTGAGACCCCAATAATTGGGCAGAGAGAAAGAGAGAGAGAGAGAGAGAGAGAGAGAGGAGAGAGAGAGAGAGAGAGGAGAGAGAGAGAGAGAGAGAGAGAGAGAGAGAGAG
>CM060326.1:4660069-4670069 GCA_030674155.1 Stramonita haemastoma | reverse complement strand
ACACGCGAAATCTTCTTCCCTTAACTTTGGAAGAAGTGTTAACTTTTCAACTCCGGACCTGGCAGACAAAGCAAATGGACGCTGATCTGTTAAACCAGTCAGGTTTCCTGTCTGTCGCCTCTCATTCTCTGTCGGCCAGACGTTCAGCACAACTGCCAAAAAAAGGAAAGCGTGGGAGAGAGGTGTAAGACTGCACAGCACGTCTGTCTGTGGGTTGGGGCCAGCTGGGGTTAGAGGAGAGATGAGGAGAGATGATAGGTGGGGGGCGGGGGGGGGGGGAGACAACTAGGTTAGGCAAAGAGACTAGAGAAGGGAGAGGGGGGGGGGGGGGGCAGCATACCAGTGGACTAAAGAGAGGAGGGAGTTTCTGTGATCTTCCAGGCTTTTTGCTGCCCTGTCTGCATGCTCAAATGCAGAGCATCAGGGTAAAGGTTTGGCCATTCATGTCAGGGTTTGGCGGGGTGTGGACAGGTGAGAATATCCAGCAACTGCAGGAGGGCTGACTGGGTGTCATGGCTTCACTAAAGAAGTGGAGGTCAAAACCCACGACCTGTAACTTTGAAAGTATGAGAATTAGAAGCCCAGAACATAATGCAAAGAGCTGTCTGCCTGTGGAGCACCAGAGAAACACAGCTGGCAATAAAGCGCCACTTTCAGTCATGGCAGAATTCTCGGCATGAAATTCGGGCTGCTCTCCCCGGGGAGAACGCATCTCCACAAGTGCAGCGCTCACGTTATTTTTTTTCTCCTTTTTCCTGTCTGCAACTGTATTTATTTCCCGATCAGAGTGGTAGCTTTTTTCTACAAAATTTTGCCAGGGACAACCCTTTTGTTGCCGTGGGTTCTCATACATACGCTAAATAATGTGTAACATTTGAAACCTCAGTTTATTGTCTCATCCAAAAGACTAGCACCCAGACCACCACTCATGGACTAATGGATGGGAGAAAAGTTTTAGGCCTAAACGGGAGGAATATAGCTCACGACATGCATTCCACGCAGCAGTAGTTCTTCAACAGCTTTACTAAATTTCCTCTTAATTCTCTCAGAGTTCCTGATTCCCCTGAATAATGCTGAGTTAACATGGCTCCAAGATTGCCAACATTCCCTTATTCCCCACTCTCCTAGTCCTCCCTGTTCCCCCTCCCCCGCTTCCCCAAATCATCATCACCTATTATCCTTTCATCCCCTATCATCTCTCCTCATCTCTCCTCTAACCCCAGCTGGCCCCAACCCACAGACAGACGTGCTGTGCAGTCTTACACCTCTCTCCCACGCTTTCCCTTTTTTGGCAGTTGTCCTGAACGTCTGGCCGACAGAGAATGAGAGGCGACAGACAGGAAAACCTGACTGGTTTAACAGATCAGCTGCCATTTGCTTTGTCTGCCAGGTCCGGAGTTGAAAAGTTAACACTTCTTCCAAAGTTAAGGGGAAGAAGACTTTGGCGTGTCTAGGACCAGTTTACATTGCAATACCACCAATAGCTAAACCCCACTTCGTGTGTTTTAGTTTTCATCGTGAAATGAGGTTAGATGCTGTGTGTAAGAAAATAAACCTGGCATTTACTACAGAAGGGGTCTATAACTATGGTAAGAGTGTAGAAACCTTCAGTGACTTTGTCGCTTTGAAACATAAGAAGAAGACATAGAGCAGATGGATGGGTAAAGGGTCAGTGGTGGAGAGGTGGTCTGAAGTCTAAAGTCTAGGACAAACTTGTAAACAATACCACCCATAGCAAAATCACACTTCATGTTTCATCACGAAAAAGATGATAATGTTGCATGTCAGAAAACCAAATTTATTGTCTTTATTGTTGATGTGGGTCACCAATACAGTTAGACAGCAGAGGATACAGGATAATATGACACAAAACATAACAATGAATATAAAACAAAACGAAAAAGAAACTATTCCATATTTTAAAATAAAAATCATAATCATTATCATGTTTGGGAAACAACATGGTGGAAAAACAGTTCAATGGATGCTGACTGAAATGTTGAAAAGAGCTGTTATATACCTCGTGCAGAGCAATAGTTGATTTAGAAAGATATGTAGTTTCTGTGCTTTCATTGGAAATAAATCTCCTAATCATATTTGGCTTTCATACAATAGATATTAAGTACCTGCCTAACTTCTAAAATAAAAAAAATCATTCATAACTGAAAGAGGTATAGACCTATACACAGGCAGAGCATACTCCGTGTGTTCTACTCCGTTGTCATAGTTTACAAAATACAAAATATTTTAGTGCAACGCAGATTTCACTATTTGTGGGACAGACATTTTTGTTCTTAGTATTAATTCTACAAGTTAAAAAGCTTTCTTACTAAATAATTTTTGTTAATGAATTGAGGACTGAGTTGTGGGATAATAGTAAATGCCTTTATTATAATAAATATAAAATTGGTTTTGGTATGGACAATTATAACTTATATACGAGATGTACACATTTACGCTCTTACAAAACATTTTGTTGCACTTATCACAAGCTTCCTATTGAGGTTTGAAAACACACACACACACACACACACACACACACACACACACACACACACACACACACACACACACACAAACACACACACCACACACAGACAAACACAAACAAACACACACACACACACACGCACGCACGCACGCACGTACGCACGCACGCACGCACGTACGCACGCACGCACGCACGCACGCACGCACGCACGCACACACACACACACACACACACACACACACCGCGCGCGCGCGCGCGCGCGCGCGCGCGACCCGTGTTCGATTCCAGTTCGGGGGGATTTTTCTCCTGGAGTTAACATCAGTGCTGTTTCCACTCCCCCCTATGTCATTCGGATGAGACTATAAACCGAGGACACGTGTGCGAACGCACGCAAAACATTTTCCGCACACATTAAATCATGTCCCACTTTTTGTAAGAGTAGGCCATTGTGTGCCGGTTGGAACAGATGACAAGATTTACAAAACTGCATACACACGGGGACTGAATGTCAAAAAGCATATGAGTGCTTTTTCCATTATCCTCGATATAAAAGAATAAATACACACACACACACACACACACACACAACACACACACACACACACACACACACACACACACACACACCACACACACACACAGGGGGGACGGGATAGCCTAGTGTCAGAACATTGCGCTGGCAATTTTTGACGACCCAGGTTCAATTCCCGTTAGAGTGGGATTTTTCCCCTGGAGTTAACATCAGTGCTGACTCCACACTCCCCAAAAGTCCATCGGATGAGACTATAAACCGCGGCCCCCTGTACGAATACACGCAGAGCATTTTGCGCACACGTCAAACCCTGTTCCGCTTTTCGTAAGAGTAGGCGATCGTGTGCCGGTGGGAACAGATGACAAGATTTACAAAACTGCATATACACGGGGACTGGATGTAAAAAAGCACACGAGTGCTTATTCCATTATCCTCGACGTAAAAGAATAAATAAATACACACACACACACACACACACACACACACCACACACACACACACACACACACACACACACACACACACACACACACACACACACACACACACACACACAACACACACCACACACACCACCACCACCACCACCGCCATAAAGGTAGCTGTATTCTGACCCCAGGATCAAAGTTGGAATTGAATCTACCAATAATTATTTTGCCAGGACAGGCAGGAGTAACCTCCCTGCTCTTTCCCATTTCCAATTGTCACGGGCTCTTTAATGTAAAAAACAACAATAACAACAACAACAACAACAACAACAACAACAACAACAACAAGAAAACATGCACACAGATTTGACTGGTTTTAGTCTTCTCCGAAAGACTGGACATTCAATTCAATTTTCCCATCAAACTTGAAAGAAAGGGGCAAGATTGGGAATTGAACCCAAAACCTCACAGCTTACTTGTCATTAGACAGGTTAACGTCTAAACCGTCCTGCAACCTTCCTTCTTTCCCTGATTGAATCAATGCTAGTGTACTCTGCGTCCTTGAGTGCCCCTGTTAGGGATTTAAAAAAAAGTAATACATACACACTTAAAAGATCCTAATTTGCACTGTCTTTCTTAAGAAGCAGCAATAAGAGCAGACGGAAAAAAACTCACCCACCTAGAATCCTGCTAATTTGATGTTACCTTAATTGATTTTCAAAAGTGGCGTGGGAATCCGTCAGATTGTCTTGAAGGATCAATAAAAGATGAGCTTGAACAGAAACACAGGCAGAATTAGCAAGGTGGCAGGACGGTTTTAGACTTTCATCTGCCCCCAAAACCAACCTCTGAGGTTCTGGGTTTGATTCCCAGGCTTGCACTTTCTTCCCATTTTGATTGGAAAAAAAATCAATGGAAATGTGAAATGGTTTGGAGGATAATCTAAACCAGACGGACCGATGCAGACCTCCACACGGTTTTTTTTTTAATTTTTATTTTATATAATTATTTTATGTTATCCCTGATAAGCGTGGACACTAGATGTAAAAAAAAAAAAAGCACACAAGTGCTTAGTCATTATCCACGAAATAAAAGAATTTGATTTGATTTGATTTGATTTGATTTGATTTGATTTGATCTCTCTCTCTCTCTCTCTCTCTCTCTCTCTCTCTCTCTCTCTCTCTCTCTCTCTCTCTCTCTCTCTCTCTCTCTCTCTCTCTCTCTCTCTCTCTCTCTCTCTTTCTTTCTTTCTTTCTTTTTACCTCTTCCTACCCCTCTTCCTCCTCTTATTTCTGCTTCTTCTTTCTCTCGTACCTCACACATGTGTGCGCGTGTGTGCACGCACGCATACACACACACACACACTCCCCCCCCCTACACCCACACCTAAACACACACACATACACACTATACACTACACTAGACACACAAACACTCCCCCCACACACACACACACACTACACCTACCCCCCCCCCCCCCCCCACACACACACACAAACAAACACACACACACACACACACACTACATACGCTACACACACACTACATACGCTACACACACACACACACACACACACACACACACACACACACACACACACACACACACACACACACACACACACACACACACACACACACACAAACACACTTCCTGAAAGCACCGGCAAAAACGCTCCAAGGGAAGCAACTCTCTAGCAGAAATCCAATTAGCAAGAAAAGTGAATGGGGAGAGCACAGGCCGGCAGAGGAGGGAGAGGGAGAGGGGGGATAGCATAGCACCCTCTGCCCCCTCCCCTACCCCTTCCTACTCCCCCCCCCTCCTCCTTTTCCCTTCCTTCCTTCCTTCCTTCCTTCTTTCTGTCCGTCCTTTTTTTTTTCTTTTCCCACCTTTATTTTCTAAATCCAGGAACTTGAACAGACAAAGTTGTCATCTCTCTGTCTGTTTGTCTGTCTGTCTGTCTGTCTGTCTGTCTGTCTGTCTGTCTGTCTGTCTGTCTGTCTGTCTGTCTGTCTCTGCCTCTGTCTGTCTGTCTGTCTGTCTGTCTGTCTGTCTGTCTGTCTGTCTGTCTGTCTGTCTGTCTGTCTGTCTGTCTGTCTGTCTGTCTCTCTCTCTCTCTCTCTCTCTCTCTCTCTCTCTCTCTCTCTCTCTCTCTCTCTCTCTCTCTCTCTCTCTCTTCTGTCTCTGTCTCTGTCTCTCTCTTTATGAATATGTACGCATATGTATGCTTGTACAGTTCAGTTTTTCTCTTGATATGAATTACAAAAAAACACACAAAAACAGTAGATCGGTTGATGAATAAAAAGCAACAGATGCTTTGCTTATTCAATTTATCAGCTGAGCTTACATTTGAAAAAAGAAAGGACTTTTTTTTTTTTTTAAAACATTTTTATTCAAGTTTTGCATATAAATACAAGTAAACATTGAACACCAAAAGTATCATCTCTACCCATTGTCTCCACCATTTTAACGCACAAATGCATGTGAATATAATATTAATATGTACATGATTTTGGAGCTTACTGTAGTAGTTATTTCATTAAAAAACAAAAAAACAAAACAACAACAACAACAACAACAGCAACAAAACCAGCCAAAGTTTGGTATGTTTCTGAATAATAATCACAATTATAACAAGTAATCAATCAAAACATATTCTGCACTTATGCGGTCACGTTATTCAGCAAATATGACATTTGGACACATGGGATCATAAACAAGAAGACACAAACATACATATAAACATACATAGACACATATAGACACACAAGGTTATCAATTCAAATCGCTGAACATGGCATAGGCATGCAAGTCTGGTTCTTTTCTAAAGAAAGGACTTGATTTGACTTGTCAAACAAACACAACAAACACAAAACCACAGAACAAAGACCAAACAAATAGAAGTGAATACAAAGCAAATAAACAAGCCAAATCCCAAAATGCCACTTTTTCTTGAACTACCAACACCACCAAACACACACACACACACACACACACACACACACACACACACACACACACACACACACACAGACACAGACACACACACACACACACACACGCACGCACGCACATGCACACACACACGCACGCACATGCACACACACATGCACGCACGCACGCGCGCGCACACACACACACACACACACATCGTAGGTTTCATTCAACATACATAACTACAGAAAGAACAAGAATTTCGTAATGCTGTATTACTATGTGACTAAATGAACTCGCACAGAGAATCTGTGTGTGTGTGTGTGTGTGTGTGTGTGTGTGTGTGTGTGTGTGTGTGTGTGTGTGTGTGTGTGTGTGTGTGTGTGTGTTTGCGCGTGCGTGCGTGCGTGTGTGTGTGTGTGTGTGTGTTTGTGTGCCTGTGAGAGAGAGAGAGGGAGGAGACAGGCAGACAGAGACAGATAGAGAGACAACGAGAGAGACAGACAAGCAGACAGAGACAGGCAGACAGACAAAAGGAGAGACAGACAGACAAGCAGACAGAGACAGACAGACAAAAGGACAAACAGACAAGCAGACAGAGTCAGACAGACAAAAGGACAAATAGACAGACAGACAGACAGACAGACTGACAAACAGACAGACAAACAAACAGACAAACAGACATAACGGAAGAAGGTCAATAAGATGAGAATACGGGGTGGAGTGGGGTAGCGGTGGGGGTATAGGGGTAACTGTGGTACTAGGGGGTAGTAGTTTCTGCCAGCGGAGTAAGGGAAGCAACCTGCCCCTAAATTCAATTGCCAGTGTCGACCCTACAACAAGAAGCAGCCAGTTTTCGTTCTTTCTTTCTTTCCTGCCACTGCTTCGTGTGGGAAAGTTGTCACATTCTTTGTGTGTATGTGTGTGTGTGTGTGTGTGTGTGTGTGTGTGTGTGTGTGTGTGTGTGTGTGTGTGTGTGTGTGTGTGTGTGTGTGTGTTGTGTGTATGTGTGTGTGTGCTGTGTGTGTGCTGTGTGTGTGTGTGTGTGTGTGTGTGTGTGTGTGTGTGCTGTGTGTGTGTGTGTGCTGTGCGTATGTGTGTGTGTGTGTGTGTGTGTGTGTGTGTGTGTGTGTGTGTGTGTGTGTGTGTGTGTGTGTGTGTGTGTGAGTGTGTGTGTGTGTTCAAATTCATTTGTCTTTTCACAAATTGTGATATTAGACAGGAGGGGGGGGGGGGGGGGGGGGGGGGGGGAAGTAGGTGGGTGTATGAGTGTCAGGAAAAGAGGGTGTAGTTGGCAATGTATGGGATAAAGAATTTCAGGGAGTCAATACTTGCTAAGTAAATAAAAAAAAAAAAAAAAAAAAAAAACAACAACTTTTTGTCACTAACCTATTGAACTACATACAGTAAGCAAAAACGGGAAATGCAGTTCTAACAATCTCTAACAAAATCAGTAATTCCAATAAAAACGTAACTAAATAGTTACTTAATATCACATAAGAAAACACAAAATACCCCTCCCAGAGAAAAGAACGGGAATACCCAACAATAACAGCGAAAAATCAGCTACAATCAGCAACATCTCCTAGTGTGTGTGTGTGTGTGTGTGTGTGTGTGTGTGTGTGTGTGTGTGTGTGTGTGTGTGTGTGTGTGTGTGTGTGTGTGTGTGTGTGTGTGTGTGTGTGTGTGTTGCGCGCGCGCGTGTGTGTATGTGTCTGTGTCTGTGTCTGTGTCTGTGTGTCTGTGTCTGTGTGTCTGTCGGTCTGTCGGTCTCTGTCTGTCTCTGTCGGTGTCTGTCTGTCTGTTTGTGTCTTTGCGTCTGGTTGTTAGTCTTTCGGATGAGACGATGAACCAAGGTCCTACATGTTACACATCATTATTTAGCGCATGTAAAAGAACCCACGGCAACAAGAGGGTTGTCCCTGGCTATAACAGCATTTATCTGTCGTTAAAGGAAGATAAATCCTGTAAAAGGGAAAAGTCTGGTTAAGGCAGAAAATATCCAGTTAAGGGAGAAAATCCTGTAAAGGGAGAATAGTCCCGTAAATGAAGAAAAATCAGGAGAAATTGCTGTAAAGGGAGAAAAATCCGGAGGAAATTGTTATAAAGGGAGAGAAATTGCTGTAAAGGGAGAAAAATCCGGAGGAAAATATTATAAAGGGAGAAAAATTGCTGTAAAGGGAGAAAAATCCGGAGGAAAATATTATAAAGGGAGAGAAATGCTGTAAAGGGAGCAAAATCCGGAGGAAAATACTATAAAGGGAGAGAAATGCTGTAAAGGGAGCAAACTCCGGAGGAAAATATTATAAAGGGAGAGAAATTGCTGTAAAGGGAGAAAAATCCGGAGGAAAATATTATAAAGGGAGAGAAATTGCTGTAAAGGGAGAAAAATCCGGAGGAAAATATTATAAAGGGAGAGAAATTGCTGTAAAGGGAGAAAAATCCGGAGGAAAATATTATAAAGGGAGAGAAATGCTGTAAAGGGACAAAAATCCGGAAGAAAATATTATAAAGGGAGAGAAATGCTGTAAAGGGAGACAATTCCGGAAGAAAATATTATAAAGGGAGAGAAATGCTGTAAAGGGACAAAAATCAGGAGAAAATATTGTAAAGGAAGAATAGTTATGTAAAGGGAGAGAAAATCAGGGGGGAAATCCTGTAAAGGGAGAAAGATCCTGTAAAGGGAGAAAAATCCTGTAAAGGGAGAAAAACCAGGAGAAAAATCCTGTAAAGGGAGAAAAAATCAGGAGAAAAATCCTGTACAGATCAGAGTAGGGCTGCTTACACAATTCCATGAGAGAAAGAGTTGCTAGTATCGGAAATGACTCAAGGAATGCTGTAAAAAGAGTGTGTAAGAGGTTGAGTTTAGGGCTCAGAGCAAATACTCGTTATTTGCTGAGGTGATTGAATCAGGAGTCCACACCGCTATAGGGATGCCGGAAAGTGCGGCAAGGTCTGACACTGCTATCATGACTTGTCCGGATTCTGTGTCCACAACAAGTCCGCCAGGATTGTCCGGAATGCCACGTTGTCAAGGTACTGTACTGGGAGAGCAGAAAACAGAAATAGTTTTTGGTTCTAACCAGGAAAAGGGGGCGGGATAGCTCAGTGGTCAGAGCGCTCGCTTTCCCCCAGTCAGGTTAAGCAGCGTCGAGCGTGGTTACCAGTTGGATGGGTGACCGTTTGTGCGCCTTGGCTTCAGAACAGTCCCCCCCCCCCCCCCAACACACACACACACACACACACACACACACACACACACACACACACACACACACACACACACACACACACACACACACTTCACCCAGCTGTAAATGGGTACCTGCCCTCTTTAGGGTAAGGAAAGGTAAAGCAGCGAGGGAGAGGAGATGAGTGCCACCCTCAACATGCTGGCCCCTAGAGAAGCTGAGGTCTGATGCCTGGGACCCCTATGACCGCCTAGGTTATGGGACACCTTTACCTTTTACTTTTCACCAGGAAAATGGAATCTTCTGGAATAACTGCTGACAGTTTGTAACAGAAAAAAGGAAAATGCAAAGAGTTATTTCTAACGTGCATGAAATTAGTTTGATTGTTTTGTCACATCATAGTTTTACTTTTTGGAAGAGTAG
>CM060326.1:4647569-4655069 GCA_030674155.1 Stramonita haemastoma | reverse complement strand
ACTTTTAAAAAACATAAGCGTGATGGTAATAAGCAGAATTTTTTTTACAGTAGTATAAATTATAAGTGTGAGGGGACGGGGTAGTTCAGTGATCAGAGCACCCGCTTTTTTCAAGCTAAGGTTAAGCAGCATCGAGCGTGGTTACCAAGCGGATGGGTGACCGTTTGCGCACCTTGGCTTCAAAATAGTCCCCCGGTTCACCCAGCTGTCAATGGTTACCTGCCCTCTTTAGGGTCAGGGAAGGTAAAGTAGCGAGGGAGAGAGGAGATGGGCGCCGCCCTCAATATGCTGGCCCCTGGAGAAGCTGAGGTCTCTGATGCCTCGCTCCTCTATGACCACCTAGGTTATGGGACACCTTTACCTTTACCTTTATATAAGTGTAGAGTGATAAGCAGTTATTGAGATTATCAGATTGGAATCTGGGACCTGGGGATGATAAACTAAGCGGAATGGCTGGCGCCCTCAGCACAGTCTGGTT
This sequence comes from Stramonita haemastoma, assembly GCA_030674155.1. Taxonomy (NCBI): domain Eukaryota; kingdom Metazoa; phylum Mollusca; class Gastropoda; order Neogastropoda; family Muricidae; genus Stramonita; species Stramonita haemastoma. The sequence continues at coordinate 4,654,591 of CM060326.1, read as the reverse complement.
TATTTACCTTAAGGAATGAAATAATTTAGGTATTGTGTCATATAATGTTTTTTTAGATGGACGGTGTTAGATATTTGAAAGTATTGGGAAGTGTTGGTTTTGAACCTGAAGTTGAAAGTTACTGGAGCTACGGAAACTGAATGAGGGTGACAGCCCTGAAATGGCTTTCATGGTCGGTAGGGCTGTAAACAATAATTTATTATGTTATGTTATGTTATGTTATGCTATGCCATGCTATGCTATGCTATGCTATGCTATGCTATGCCATGCTATGCCATGCTATGCTATGCTATGCTATGCTATGCTATGCTATGCTATGCTATGCTATGCAGAAGAAAAGAAAAGGGAAAAACCAAACAACTTGGCGCGTAGTTTGAGAGAAGAGCGTGAACCCGGAAAACAGACTATCACTCCCAATCAGGGCCAAAGAGAATGGGGAGGGGGGGAGGGAGGGGAATGACAACTTTGGTTCTGCCTTACACAGCTAAGGTGTGGTAAAAGCAATTGGTGTGTGTGAGAGAGAGAGAGAGAGAGAGAGAGAGAGAGAGAGAGAGAGAGAGAGAGAGAGAGAGAGAGAGAGAGAGAGAGAGAGAGAGAGAGAGAGAGAGAGAGAGAGAGAGAGAGAGAGAGGAGAGTGAGAGGGAGAGAGAGAGAGGGAGTAACAGACAGACAGACAGATAGACACACAGACAGACAGATAGACACACAGACAGAAAGACTTGTGAGCAGACTTGTGGACAGACAAAGACATAGAAAGAGAGACAGCCAGACAGATAGCCTGTTAGACTAACTTGTAGACAGACGGAAACAAAGACAGAGGTAGACAGACAGACAGATAAACAAAGAGAGAGAGAGAGAGAGAGAGAGAGAGAGAGAGAGAGAGAGAGAGAGAGAGGAGAGAGAGAGAGAGAGAGAGAGAGGAGAGAGAGAGAGAGAGAGAGAGAGAGAGAGAGAGAGGAGAGAGAGAGAGAGAGAGAGAGAGAGAGAGAGAGAGAGAGAGAGAGAGAGAGAAGAGAGAGAGAGAGAGAGAAGAGAGAGAGAGAGAGAGAGAGAGAGAGAGAGAGAGAGAGAGAGAGAGAGAGAGAGAGAGAGAAGAGAAGAGAAGAGAGAGAGTGAGAGAGAGAGAGAGAGAAGAGAAGATGAGAGAGATGAGAGATGAAATGAATGAATAGATAAATGAATGAATGAAAATGAATGAATGAATGAATGAATGAATGAATGAATGAATGAATGAATGAATGAATGAATGAATGAATGAATGAATGAATAATCTAACAGGCAAAGATAAAGATTTTTAGGTGACACCTACTCTTGTAATCTGTCCTTGCTAATGATATACATACAACAAAACAACAATTAAATCATGGAGACAACACAAACCTAAAATAACACCAAATTGTAGTATGGAAAACACATATAGCACACAGTGATCTAAAAAAATACTCTATCAAAATGTATACAAATAAACCTAAATTCACATAACAAATATACAAGACAGACAGACAAACAGATAGACAGACAGACAGACAGATTGACAGACAGACAAACAGACAGGCAGACTGACAGACAGAGAGACAAACAGACAGGCAGACTGACAGACAGACAGACTGACAGACAGACAGGCAGACTGACAGACAGACAGATAAATAGACAGGCAGACACAAGATCAGTAATCAAACGACTGTTGTTAACATTACTTTCACAGCCATCACCTACGGAAAATAACTGAAAATAACTGTATAATGCCGTCATTGTTGCTGTTTTTTTTGTGAAAGTCATTTTCAAAGTTCAGAGAACAGAATGCACTCCTAATGACACCTCCCTCTCTCTCCCTATGGAGCACAAAGTACCTCCTACAGGTGATTAGATTCATCGCAATGATGAATGTTTTTGCTTGCTAATGCAGGAGTAATATCAGTAGAAGAAGAAAAAAAAACAACTAGCAACGACAGTTGAAGCTGTGCCGCACTCTAGTAATAAAGGATGGCAAAGAATGTTTTAATCGATGTGGAAAGGATTCAGATTGTTTATTTGTCTGTCTGTCTGTCTGTCTGTCTGTCTGTCTGTCTGTCTGTCTGACTTTCTCCTTGCTTTTGTGTCGGTCTCTCTGTTGTTCTGTTGCAGTCTTTGCTTATTAAGGTGTATGTTTGCTCGTGTGTATGTGTGGGAGGTATATGTAGCATTTTCCAGGTGTGCATGATTTTTTAAAAAAAGGTGTGTACAAGGTATAACTTTTCCTAACTAAAAACACAATGATTGGCAAAACACGAACACTTTTTCAAGCAATGTAGCATCAACTTAATACACGCATGGATAAACCGAGGGAGCCTCAGAAAATCTGGCACAGGCGCGTATCCATTTTTGTAAGGGTAATCTATCAAATCTTTATGCCGGTGAAAACAGTTGAAAAAATTACAAAAATGCGTGTACTAGCAGTAAAAGAGGCACATTGTGATTATTCATTGTTGACAACATAAAACTAAGCACACACAGACGTGCACAAAGAACTGAAGGAATAAACAATTAAGTAAATAGGTATTACGTCTCCTTTATTGCAAGTATGTTTCCAAAAACCTTAATTAAAAACATTGCTTTAAATGTATTAGCAAGATGACAGTATTAGGAACCATTTTGAAGTGAAAACCACCATTTGATTTGCGTGACATGACTTGCGTTTCAAACACTGGATGAGACATTGTTTTAAGTGTCGACAATGGTCTGGATTGATCATTCTGTACTTATGACGAAATACCTCTCTAAAATACGCAGATATTTTTGCTTTCACAGCCATAATGATTATAATAATCTTGTAGCTTACCAATGCTGCCACCAAAATAAGACAAGAAAGAAAACATACAGTAGCATGTTGTTGTAAAAAATAAGTGGAATTTAATGTTATGAAATATTTGAACCCATATGCTCGAGGATCCATAAAGATGCAGAAGATAATTTTAATATACAGCTGGAGTGGTCAGGTCAGCCATGGGCTACCCAAACAATCAGATCATTTAGACCTGACAGGTAAAAGGAGCAGAAAAAATGAATATGTATATACATTATATATATATATGTATGTACATATGTATATATATATATATATATATATATATATATATATATATATATATATATATATTTATATATATATATATATATATATATATATATATATGTATGTATATATATATATATATTTGTGTATATATATATATATATATGTACATATATATATACATATTTATATATAATTATATATGAGTGTGTGTGTGTGTGTATGTGTGTGTGTGTGCGCGCGCGCGCGCGTGCGTGCCCCCCTCAAAAAAAAAAGAAAAAAAAAGTGGCAATCCTTGTACTTCTTGGCCCTCATTCAAAGTGTACAGCGCTGATGGCCCAGTTAGTCAGGGAACAGTCTGTGGCCCCCTGCTGTGACACCCCCTCCATCACTGAGGGTCTGTACACCTTCCCCTCCTCCCTCCTCTGCCAGGCTGCAACCCACAGTTAGCTAGCTGCTCAACACTGCACTGCAGTACAGTACAGTACACTACAGTACAAAATACTACACTACACTGCAGTACAGTACAGTACAGTACAGTATACTACAGTACACTTACACTATACTACAGTACAGTACACTAGAGTACACTAGACTACACTAGACTACACTGCACTAGACTACACTACACCACACCACACCACACCACACTACACTACACTACACTACACTACACTACACTACACTACACTACACTACACTACACTGCACTAGACTACACTACACCACACCACACCACACCACACCACACCACACCACACCACACTACACTACACTACACTACACTACACTACACTACACTACACTACACTACACTACACTACACTACACTACACTACACTACACTATACTACACTATACTATACTATACTATACTATACTATACTATACTATACTATACTATACTATACTATACTATACTATACTATACTATACTATACTATACTATACTATACTATACTATACTATACTATACTACGCTACACTATACTACACTACACAACACTACACTACACTACACTACACTGCACTACACTACACTACATTACATTACATTACATTACATTACATTACATTACATTACAAATTTCACTACACTACACTACATTACATTACATTACAGTATACTATAAAATTCACTACACTACACACTACTCTACATTACATTACAATAATTATACTAAAAAGTTCACTACACTACATTACAGTATACTATAAACCTCATTACACTACACAACACACAACACTGCACATTACTAGACTCACACAATACTGCACTACACTACAAACTTCACTACACTACATTACACTTATCAATACTATAACTTCACTACACTACACTACACTACACTACACTACACTACACTACACTACACTACACTACACTACACTACACTACACTACACTACACTACACTACACTACACTACACTACACAACTCTACAAATACCTTGTTGATTCGCTTAGCTAGAAGGGTGAAGTGGAGAAAAGAGGCCACTTTTCTATCATGCACTGCCCCCTCCCCCTCCCACTCCCAACCACAAACAAACAAATTCGAAAGAACATAGAGACAAAAAAGGTTTGCAAAAATGGCAAGTTTGAAATGAAGTTGACATCACTGATTGGGCGTGGGATTTTCTCAATCAGCATATCGTCTAAGAAAAAAACAACCCACAAACAAACAAAAGAAATAGAGACTGACAAAAAGTGTCTTGAAACATACTTATCTTTTCTGGCCAAGTCATACATTTTACATACACACAGAATCCCGTGTGCGCTGACTTGGCCCCTGGAGAAAAAGAGCTTGATATTGTTTTGCTTAGAGGGGTAGTTCTTTCTTCACTTTAGAAAAGTTGTGATATTTGAAAATACGTATACACCACAGTATAATAGTTGGTGATCTCCTTTGGAATAAGGGGCTGTATTTCAGAAAAAAAAAATCTAAGCGGGTATTCTACACAAAGCCTTCTATACTGAAGAAGAATAGTTATATTTGTTCATGTAATGCATATATAGATAAACACATACTTATGACAGAGTAGGCATTGTAATGTTCCATCTCTGCACAACCCATGGGGTGGGTACCGGTTAGACAGTTTTAAAAACAATTCTGCACAAAATTAATTCTACCTTTCCCCATAAAAGACACCTTTAGGCCACAACCCACAGAAATAGTGTCCCAATTTAGAATCACGACGCTGCGGCTGTCGCACTCTGAGCGCATGGGAGATAATCTAATTACCGCCCCGTAAGATATCCACCACCGTTAACTCGTACACGTCCTGAAGTAGGCTACCTGACCAGTGTATATGATGCTAGAGCCCTTAGCCCTGAAGATTGTCACCTGCTGGTTGTGTTCCAACACAGATCTGCCGGCGCCTGGTCTGGTGGCAATCTCACTGCGGAGTGTTTTCAACCACCACCCAGGGAAACATAGCGTCACACACTTTGTAGGTGTGTCCCGATTTAGTAACATGACACTGTGACAGGCCCTCACCGCATGTTTGTGTGTGTGTGTGTGTGTGTGTGTGTGTGTGTGTGTGTGTGTGTGTGTGTGTGTGTGTGTGTGTGTGTGTGTGTGTGTGTGATGTGGTTGTGTGTGTGTGTGTGTGTGTGTGTGTGTGTGTGTGTGTGTGTGTGTGTGTGTGTGTGTGTGTGTGTGTGTGTGTGTGTGTGTGTGTGTGTGTGTGATGTGGTTGTGTTTGTGCTATGTGCCAAGGAATCTTCGTGTGTTCGGTATTTGCCTCGAACTGTCAAGGTTGCAGGATCAACTAAAATTCGCGCTTTAACACAATGTATGCTTAGCGTCTATCTTAACACATACGTTTTGAAGACGTAATACAGTTTTCAACATGTTTTTCCCGATTAGATTTCCTAAGATGATGGTCTCTTTGTAAGTTCAACATTTTCATGTCCCAATCTAAATGTGACTGTAGCCATTTCTAACATCTGGACTAAATGGTACTCGATACACAGTGTATCTAAAAAGTACAGATATTCTAAACAATACAGGTAGTCTAAATCACCATCAGGCGCTAAATATTGACTTCTTCTTCCGACCTCTCTTATTGTGAACGAGACCAAGACATCATCTTAATGCTATGTAAACTGCACTGACGTTATTGCAGACAGGACACAAAGCTGTGTGGTTGCAGGGACCCAGTTTTAGCACACAACCTAAAAAACAAAAACAAACCCAAAAGCCAAGAAAACAAACGGTAAAAAACTCATCAGTTTGGTGTCCCAATAAACTTCCCCATGGAGTTCAAAGAATGGGATGAGAGAAAAGAAAACCCACCTCAACAATTGGGTAACTGCTTACAAGTCCAAGCTCCCTGAGCAGTAATTCCTCTACTCACACAGCACATGGTCACCCTGCAGTGTCTGACTTCAGCTGTAGGGGAAAACCAGTGCTCTGTCTATCTATCTCCATCCCTCTCCTACCTCTTTACCTAGATCGTCAGACCCCAATTTGTCAAAGTGAATGAAAGCCACCCCCTACCCCACCCCCCACCCTCAATCCCCACACTCCCCTGTCTCTCTCCCTCACACTTCTATGCAGTGCTGCTTAGCCTTGAGAAAACAAAGTCTGCCCCCTCCAAAAACCCACCCACTCCCTCCCCGACCCCCAACACCCCACCCCTATCCACCCAACTGCTAAAGAATCCTCACTGACAGCCAAGAGGAAGAAGGGAGTGGAGGGGGGGGGGAGGTGATGGTCCCCAGGAAAGGGGCATCAGCAAAACCTGCCTTCTCCTCCTCCTTCTCCTCCTCCTCCTCCCAGCCAATACAACTGTTCTCCCATTGATGGCATTTGTCTTTCAGCTCAGGCCCAACTAGCCTAGTTGGCGCTCTTTGACTTTTTCAGAACTCTCGCCAAGATGTGGGGAGGGAGAGGGAGGGAGGGAGGGAGGGTGGTGCTCTTTATCGATTGACAAACTGTGGGGTTTGGCCAACACCCTCCTCCTCC
>CM060326.1:4630069-4642569 GCA_030674155.1 Stramonita haemastoma | reverse complement strand
AAAATCAAATCGGTGGTCTAGAGGGAACGCGCCCGCCTAGAAAGCAAAAAATTAGGGACGCAGTTCCAATCCCGTTTGGGCCCAAACTTTCCCTACATCTATTAGACCATGAGTGGTGATCTGAGTACTAGTCTTTCGGATGAGTCGATAAACCGAGGTCCCGTGTGTTACACATAAATATTTATTGCACGTAAAATAATCCACGACAACAATTGCGTTGTCCTTGGCAAAATAATATTGTGTAGAAAAAGCCACTCTGAGAAGATGTACATGCAGACACATGACTAAATGCGGGAGAAATGTTATAAGATAACGAAGAAAATAAACATGACCAGCTTACTTTTAAAATGGTGAATGAGAAAAATAAACACCTTTTAAAAAAAAAAAGATAAAATCACACTCGATGTGACTTCAAACAAATGCCAGAAAATTAACTGGAATTAACTGAAAATTAACTTTCTTACTGAAATCATAGCTACCACAGTCCAAGCATGAAATAGTCTGGATACAGACCACCCTGTATTTATTGGGGCGTGCAAAGAGGCAATAAGTAGGTCCCCTCAAAAGTCATCTTGAACTTGAAATTGCACGCTATAGTCTGAGGGTGCCTGCTATAGAGCTCGTGCTGATTGATCTACAGTCTAGCAGCACCCACTTTCCCACAGGTGGCTTGTGTCCTCCACAGTCAAAGACTGCCAGCCCTGTCTGAGCTGAAAGACAAATTGTGACTCTCCACCACGAAATGAGTCGCTTATCACCTCGCCCACTTTTCCGCTAGGAGCCATTAAAAACAGGTGGGGGTCAAGTTGTCGATTTTGAGATTTTGCTTCATTGTAAAACTATAGCCATTACTCTACCTTGTAGTGAAATATCAAGGCATAACTTTGTTGTCTTTTGCCTTTAAACGTGTTTTTTTTTAAATACCCAAGCCTTCTGTCTGTCCACCTATCACATATCAGGATGCTAAACTCGTCCATTTCTTGGTCTGTCATTTCCTGCAGTCTATCATTTCAAGTTGTAATAACTTTTCATAGAGTTGTCCGATTTTCAATCTGTTTTTTGTATTGTATAGCCATTTTGTTGCAAATTAGTAACATGTCATTAACTAAAAACTGACCGCAGGTGCAATGCGACTCACTATGTGGTGGAGCGTCACAAATTCCATCAATGGCAGAGCAGCTAGCTCCACTGGCTGTCAGAAAATGCCAAGGAAAGGGCAGGTTTTGCTGCCATATTTGGGGGCGGGGAGGGGGGGGGGCAGACACTGCCTCCCCCCACTCTCCTTTCTTCTTTGCATGCTGTCAATGATGATTTTATTTTTGCAGCAGCAGCAAAGTTGGTGAGAAGAGAGTGGCTAGGGAGCTGGGATGGAATAGAAATTGTTTTACCAGACTGAAGATCACAGCACGTCAGGATAGGGGTGAGACAGGGGGGGGGGGGGGGGGGGTTGCGGTGATGGTGGTGTGGTTTTCATTCAGTTTTTACAAGACTGGGAGATTTGCTAGCTAGGTGTGGTGACAAGGTTACACAGCGTGTAAAACCTTCACCTTCACCGTCACCTGTCCCGTAGTGTACAAGAACTTTGGGTAACCACTGAAGATTTTTCGACCAGCTTTCTCATCCACTCCTTGCAGTTTTCAGCTTTCATGTAGCAAGTCGTTGCACTCCAGACCAGTCCACTATCTGACGTTGTCATCTCATCGTTTTTGTGTGTGCCTCTTCGTCCACAAAGCCCGCTATATATATATATATATATATATATATATATATATATTATATATATATATATATATATATATATATATATATATATATATATACATATATACATATATACATATATAATCTTACTCTTTAGGTGATATCTTTATGTGGCTATTTTCCTTCACCTGATTGTGTGACCTTTCTTCTATGGCTTTGTGCTGTTTCAGCATTCATGCTTTTTATCTAGATTTCTGCCCTACTCTAAATTCCCGGTGCTTGTAAAAAGTTGAACTTTGATAACTGACTCTGGTGGAAGGATAGACACCATTAGAGCACATTGTATGACTGCTCTACTTTTACTGTCTACAATATGAACAATAATACTTATGTATAAAACAGGGATTTTATTATTTGTACAAGCTTTTAGCAGCCTTTTTTTTTCTCAAGATCACTTTCCATTTATGGCCCTGAATAACTTTACTGCTGCGGACAATACTTACCTATCTTGGAATCTGTGTAAAGATAGCGTAATCTGTATGCTGCAAAACCCTGCACAGAATCATGTTGGCCAAAAATGCTCATCACTGTTAGATCATTTATTTATTATTTATTTATTCTTTTATATCAAGGATAATGGAATAAGCACTATTGTGTTTTTTACATCCAGTCCCGTGTGTATGCAGTTTTGTAAACCTTGTCATCTGTTCTCACATGCACACAATGGCATACTCTTACTAAAAGCTGAACAGGATTTAACGTGTGCGCAAGATGTTCTGCTCACAATTTTTTAAAAGACCTTGTGCTAAAGTTTCAAACACAACTTATGGCTTCCATGCAAGACTACTTCCAGACGAAACCCTAAGTCTTCTAACACTACGTCTACAACAGTTTCAGTCAATGTACGAAACTGTGTGAAGACAAGGGGAAAGTCTTGTTCACTTCACGATTGAAATCGACGGTTTCATTTACTCCTGCGATGTCAAAAACTCTCCGGTCTTCCATTGTCAAACTTTCTGCGGGTCCACAGACTTTCTGATGTAAGACGAAGGTGTGACTCGTCTGTAGGGATTCGTGTCCCAGACCAGTGTGATGGTGACGGTGAGAGAGGTGAAGGGCTTGAGGAGTCGTGCCTGCCTTTTTGCAGTTCTGTAGTGACCCAAGAGACCTTTGGGTGGCAACTGCTGTGTGTCAATCCTTGTGTGTTAGATTTAGTGAAAGAGGCCAATTTGTTTGTGATCCTTTTAGGGGGATTGGATTGTATTGCATTGTGTTGCATTGTGTTGTACCGTATTGAACTGTATTGTGTCAGAACAGACTCCGGCAAACCATTGGTCCCTACGAAAATCTTCTATCAATCGTAAAGAAGCGTAAACTTAAATGGTTATGGGCATGTAACAAGATCAAAAGGACTTGCAAAAACAATACTGCAAGGCACTGACCAGGAGGAAGAAAAGTAGGCAGACCAAGGTAGAGATGGGAGGACAACATCAGCGAATGGACAGGCCTAGAATTCAACAAAACCCTGAGAAAGGCAGAACAGAGAGGAGAATGGAGGGAACTGGTTGTCGAGTCTTCATGGGTGCCCCCACAGTCGCCAGACTAAGGTGATAGATAGATAGATAGATAGATAGATAGATAGATAGATAGATAGATAGATAGATAGATAGATAGATAGATAGATAGATAGATAGATAGATAGATAGTATTGTATTGTATTGTATTGTATTGTTTTGCATTGTGTTATATATCGTATTGTATTATGTTGCTTTGCATTGTGTTCTATGGTATTGTGTTGTATTGTATATTGACTTGCATTGTGCTATATCATATCGCATTGCATTGTGTTTTATCGTATGAATTGTATGCTGTGCATTGTGTTGTATCGTATTGGGTTGTATTGCATTGCATTTTGCTCTATACCGTATTGCATTGTATTGCATTACATTGTGTTATATCGTATTGCATTGCATTGTGTTTTATCGTATGTATTGTATGCTGTGCATTGTGTTGTATCGTATTGTGTTGTATTGCATTGCATTGTATTGTAGTGCATTGTGTTGTATGGTATTGCATTGTATTGTAGTGCATTGTGTTGTATCTTATTGTGTTGTGTTATATCGTATTGCATCGTATTGTATTACATTGTGTTGTGTCGTATTGTATTGTGTTGTATCGTATTGTATTCTGTTGTGTTGTATCGTATTATATTGTTTTGCAGTGCATTGTGTTGCATCTTATTGTATTGTGCTGCATTTTGTTATATCCTATTGTATTCCATTGCATTGTGTTGTAACATATTGTATCATATTGTATTGCATTGTGTTATATCATATTGTATTGCATTGTGTTGTATCATATTGTATTGTATTGTATCATATTGTATTGTATTATACTGCATTTCATTATGTTGTATCGCATTGCATTGTATTGCATTTTGTCATATCGTTTTTTATGATATTGCTACTGTATTGAAGTGCTTCGTGCTGTCTTGCCTTGTATTGTACTTATTTGCCTATTTGACTCTTAGAAGTCCCCTGCAAGTGTCTAGAAAAATACAAATAAATACACAGACAGGACAATGTGAAACAAACAAAAGAGAAAAAAAAGAAGAATGGTGACGCGCTGTTTGTTTGCCACATACAGAGTAATTTTTTTAATTGTATACCACTTTATGTCACAGCAGATTTCTCTGTGTGAAATCCGGGCTGCTCTCCCCGGGGAGAGCGCGTCGCCACATGTGCAGCGCCTACCCATTATTCTTTTTCCTCTCAGGGATGGTGTCTAAACACGACACCTGTGTGCATGCTGGGTTTCTTTTTAATTTTGTCATCCGCTCCTACCGGCACAATATGGCTTGCTCTTCCAAAAGGCGGAACGGGGTTTTAACGTGTGCGCAAGATGTTCTGCGTGCGTTCACACACCGGGCCTCGATTGATAGTCTCTTCCGAATGACTTTGACATTCAGTTCGATTTTTTCGTCAAACTGGGAAGAAAGGGCGAGGCTGGGTACGAACCCAGAAACTCACCGTTTACTTGTTGGCAGGCGAACGTCTTTTCCATCCTGCCACCATCCTAGTAGCTGCTATCTTCAGAAAATCAAAACACCCACTTCGTGGTTTTCAGTTACTTCGGTCAAGAACTTGTGTACTTTGGAGTGGTGCCTCTATCATGTAGCCATCAGGACTGGAATTGTCTGGTTTTGCCGAGATGTAGAGTGATACAGCGTGCCCATGTCTCGTAAAGAAAAAAAAAACAAAGTTTTAATGTGTGTGTGTGTGTGTGTGTGTGTGTGTGTGTGTGTGTGTGTGTGTGTGTGTGTGTGTGTGTGTGTGTGTGTGTGTGTGTGCATGTGTGTATGTGTGTGTGTTTTACTGAGTGTTCGGACAAGCAAAAATTAAATTAAAAGGTGAACCCCTCTCTCCCTCCTCTTATAAAGAAAAATCAAAAATAGAAAGTAGACAAGTAAATCAAGATAAATACAACCTATCAGATGAAAGACGGGCAAGAAAGACTATAATGCAAAATGAAGTAGACCAGCTTCAGAAGGCAAACACAGGCAAGAGACACATGAACCAAATAAAAGAAGACATCGTTATCAATCCCGCCAAAAGAAAGCGGTTCAGACACTGGACTGGCTTAGGCCGACAACGTTGTGGGCTAATTTTTTATTTTTTTAAAAATGTTATACCCCTTTATGTCACAGCAGATTTCTCTGCATGAAATTCGGGCTGATCTTCCTTGGAAATCGAGAGCGCGTCGCCACAAGTGCAGCGCCACGCATTATTTTGTTCATTTTTCTGTCTGCAACTGTATTTGTTTCCCTATCAGAGTGGATTCTTCTACACATTTTTGTCAGGAACAACCCTCTTGTTGCCGTGGGTTCTTTTACGTGCGCTAAATAAGGATACGTAACACACGGGACCTCGGTTTATTGTCTCATCCAAAAGACTAGCACCCAGACCACCACTCATGGGTTAATGGTTGGGGAAAAAGTTTAGGACCCAAACGCGGTTCAAACCACCGCACACTTTAACCCGGACTTTTCGCTTTCTAGACGGGGGCGTTACCTCTAGACCACCGATCCACCGACTAATGATGTCGGCTGTTCTGTATTGTAATGTATTGCATCATATTGCATTGCTTTGCATTGCATTGGATCGTATCGTATTCCATTGTATTGTTTTGTGGTGTACAACATACTGCAATGTTGTTCAACACAAAACAATACAATGTATTGCGCGTAGTGTATCGTGTTGTATTGTATTACATCATGAAAATTATTGCATTGCATTGTTTTGCATTGTGTTGTAGTTATCATATTGTAGTGTATTGTAGTGTATTGTAGTGTAACGTGGTTATTGTGTTGTATTGTACCATACTGTATTGCATTGTATTGGATTGGATTGGATTGTATGGTATTGTATTGTATTTTATTGCATTGCATTGTATTTATTGTATTGTGTGTCGCCATTCTTGGTTTTTTTTATACAATACGATATTACAAAATGAAATACAATGCAATACAATATGATACAACACAATGCAATACCCTTTTTTACCTTTTATATCAACACACGTCATTCGGATGAGACTATAAACCGAGGCCTCGTGTGCGAACGCACGCAGAACATCTTGCGCACACGTTAAAACCCCGTTCCGCCTTTCGCAAGAGCAGGCCATCGTGTGCCGGTAGGACCGGATGACAAAAATTATATACAAAAAAACAGCATGCACACAGGTGTCGTGTTTAGACACCATCCCCATGGAAAAATCGGGGAATTGGAGTCCCAGGGTGGCTCAGGGCTGTATTTGGCAACGTTCTGGTGGCTCCTGCGATGGTACTGGAACCATTCGTATCGGTCATTGCCTTTCCAATGGATCATTCCAGTGGCGTGGAGAGGGGGGGGTGGTCTGCTGCATGGGTAACAGTTTGCCCTCCATGCTTACTTATCGAGGCTTTGGGATCTAAAGACTAGAGCGCAACTCCATAGTCTTCCGAGACTGATGGGGGCCTACTACTACTTAAAAACGTGACCTAGAAGAATGGCAATAAAACGATATAAAACAAAGAAAAACTCAGTCGGAACCGAGAACCTAAAATAAGTAGTCCCTAACTTTCCCCTAAAAACTGTTTGTAAGCTCACAGAGATAATCGGAGACGGGAGAGCCTTGTGGCTAGAACATTGCGCTCACAATCTGACGACCCAGGTTCGATTCCCGTTCTAGGAGATATTTTCCCCTGGAGTTAATATCACTGCAGACTCCAATTCCCCCCAAAGTTCTTCGAATGAGACTAAAACCCGAGGTTTTGTGTACGAACGCACGCAGAACATGTTGCTCATACGTTAAAACCTGTTCCGTTTTTTGGAAGAGTAGGACATTATGTGCCGGTGGGAACAGATGACAAAATTTACAAAACCGCATACACATGGGGACTGAATGTAAAAAAAGTCACGTGAGTGCTAATTCCATTATCCTCGATATAGAAGAATAACTAACAAATAAATAAATAGATAGATAAATAAATAGCACTTGTCAGATTTGGAATAATTTGTTTTACAATGTACAGTCCAGGCATTGACAGCCCACCTGGTGAAGGAAAGAGGAAACTAAATGTCAACAGAAGGTTTCCACAACAGGGGGTGGGGGTGGGGGTGGAATTCTTGTCTTCGTGAAGCCTGTCCACTTGACAACATCCCTTTTAGGACAACAGCCACTTTAGGACACAGCAAAAAGGGAGGTGACCAGTTCCTTTAGTGCACTAGTTAACGTGTGGTATTCTTCGTTAGGACGTGACCTGGACTTGGATCAGGGATGATTTTGTCCGGGGCTTTGTTAGGTGTGGTGGCTGGTTTGTTTACTAGCTTCATTTTATGTTTCTTTATTGATTTTTATTTATTTATTCATTCATTCTTTTATATCTAGGATAATGGAATACGCACTCATGTGCTTTTTTTGTTTTACATCCAGACCCTGTGTGTAGGCTATTTGGTTTTGTAAGTCTTGTTATCTGTTCCCACCGGCACACCATGGCCTATTTTTACGAAAAACAGGATTTAACGTGTGCGCAAGATGTTCCGCGTGCGTTCGCGCACGGGGCTTCGGTTTACAGTCTCGTCCGAAAGACTTTTGGGGAGAGTGGAATCAGAACTGATGTTATTTCCAGGGAAGAAAATCCCCTCTAACGGGAATCGAACCCGGGTCGTCAAATTGCGAGCGCAAAGTTCTAACCACTAGACTATCCCATCCTAAAGAGAGAGAGAGAGAGAGAGAGAGAGAGGAGAGAGAGAGGAGAGAGAGAGAGAGAGAGAGAGAGAGAGAGAGAGAGAGAGAGAGAGAGAGAGAGAGAGAGAGGAGAGAAGAGAGAGAGAGAGAGAGAGAGACAGACAGAGAGAGAGGAGAGAGAGAGAGAGAGAGAGAGAGAGAGAGAGAGAGAGAGAGAGAGAGAGAGAGAGAGAGAGAGAGAGAGAGAGAGAGAGAGAGAACAGACAGACAGACAGACAGACAGACAGACAGACAGGACAGACAGACAGACAGACAGACAGACAGACAGACAGACAGAGCATTCATTCTCATTCGTTCACTGAGTCAAAGAGTTCTTCGTTTTGTTGCGCTAATCATTATTTTACTTATGTGTCATCTCCTGTTGAACTTAATGTAAAAACTGGACACTTTCTTTAAAACAAGGTAGTAATATTTTCAGAGGTCTTTGCAACAAAAATGTCTGCCCTACTGCTCGTCTGAGTGTAGGCATTGCAAGCATTCTGATTGAAAAGAGTCATATTTCTTTCTGATTTTCCTTACTTCAAGACTTATCCTGTACGTGTGTTTGTTTGTTTGTTTGTTAGTTTGTTTGTTTGTTTGTTTGTTTGTTTGTTTGTTTGTTTGTTTGTTTCTGTCTGTCTGTCTGTCTGTCTGTCTGTCTGTCTGTCTGTCTGTCTGTCTGTCTGTCTGTCTGTCTCTTCTCTCTCTCTCTCTCTCTCTCTCTCTCTCTCTCTCTCTCTCTCTCTCTCTCTCTCTCTCTCTCTCTCTCTCTTCGTGTGTGCGTGTGTGTGTGCATGCGTGTGTATGTGTGTGTGTGTGCTTGTGTGTGTGTGTGTGTTTCTGTGTGTGTTTGTGTGAGAGAGAGTATGTGTGCGTGTGTGTATGTGTGCGTGCGTGCGTGCGTGCGTGAGCGCGTGTGTGTGTGTGTGTGTGTGTGCGTGCGGTGTGTGTGTGTCTGTGTGTGTGTGTGCGTGCGTGTGTGCGTGCGTGTGTGTGTGTGTGTTTGAAAGTCAAAGTCAAAATCAAAGTCAAAGTCAAAATTGTTATTTCTAGATGGGACAGTGAGTAAGCAATGCATTTGCTTTTTTTAATTTTTTATTAATCCATCCAGCTAGTTAAAAACAACAACAAAGAGTGCGTGCGTACATGCATACGCGTGTGTGCGTGCGTATGTGTGTGTTTGTCTGTCTGTCTGTCTGCCTTCCTGTTTGACGGTGTATGTATGTTTCTGTGTATCTGGGGTTTTTTTTTGCGTGTATGTATGTTAGAGTCTATAATTATGTCTCTTTCTCTGAGTGTTTCTTTGTGTCTGTGTGTTTGTGTCTATGTATATGCCTATGTCTCTGAGTGTGTCTTTGTGTCTGTGTGTATGTGTGTCTCTATGTCTGTGTCTCTGAGTGTTTCTTTGTGTCTGTGTCTTTGCAACTGTACGCAATCATCCTTGCGTGCGGACAGCGAATAAACGTCGAAGATGGAAAAACGAGGGACAACAAGGCGAAAGAACTGACCTAAAAGAAAAAAAATAACACATTCTCTACTTTTCAGCAGTACAAGAGGGGCAAAAATCGATTTTAATCATGGATGGAATAGAAGTTGCCTACAGTGTGGGAAGGAGAAGAAAAGTCTAGAAGTGGGGGGGGGGGGGGAACCGATGGCGACCTACCCCTCACATACCGCTAAGTACTAAATGGCTTTCCTGGCCAGATGTGCCTGACTGGATTACCTAAGAATGCCTGTGGCTTGCTTTAGAGTCTGCAGTAAACACTTGGCACCAGATGGGTGCTAGCCACTTGCAACACTGGTGGATCTGAGACTTTCAGTGTTCCTGCTCCTGTAGTAGGCATCCATCAGTCTCGGAAGACTTTGGAGTTGCGCTCTAGTCTTTAGAGCGCAAACCCTGGGTAAGTAAGTATGGAGGGCAAGGTCTTGTGTTCAATGGAGTAATAGATATGTTTTCACTTTTGTGCCTGTTACCGTTTCACCCCTCACCCACCTGAAAGGTAGCTGTATTCTGACTTTGGGGATACGGCTGGGAAGCGTACCTACTACTTTTTGTCAGGAATGAGGGTTTCTGAATATTAAACATTTAAATGGGGGGTTTTGTTGTTGGTTTTTTGTTGTTGTTTTGTTGTTGTTTTTTTTGGGGGGGAGGAGTCAAACTCTGATGCCTTGGTCTAATCGATAACTGATATCAGATCCTTATTTTGCATCAACAATTTCCTGTAGGGCTTAGGGTAGTGAATAGTGTATGATTTGCATCCACTTTACATTAAAACAGAAGTCATTAATTTGGAGAACTGGGGTTGCCCAATCTGCAAAGATGAATTGGAAGTAAAAGGCGCAGTCACTGCATTGTCTTTTGCAAACACTTGGTGAAGTAACTAGTGGTTAGAACATTGCACTCGCAATCTGACGACCCGGGTTCGAAACCCGTTGGAGGCGATATTTCCCTGGAGTTAACATCAGTGCAGATTCCACTCTCCCTTAAAGTCCTTCGGATGAGACTATAAACCGTGGCCCCGTCTGTGAGCGCACCTAGAACATTTGTGCACACGTTAAATCCTGTTCCGCTTTTCGGAAGAGTAGGCCATTGTTTGCTGGTCGGAAGAGATGACAAAACTGACATAACTGCATATATACACGGGGACTATATGTAAAAAAAAAAGCACGTGAGTGCCTATTCCATTATCCTCGAAATAAAAAGATAAATAAAATTATAGATAAATAAATTAATTAATCAATGAATAAATAAATCAATAAATAACACCTATCAGCCTGTGGGAGTGGAGAAGGCAATACAGAGAAAGCATCAAAGCTGCCTGCTTCAGCTTCGAAAGCCGGCAGTCTGTCTATGACACGGCCATACACTGGAGGAACCGGACTGAACCGATAATGGGGTAAAAAATAAAAGGTAACGGTGTCCCATAACCTATGTGGTCGTAGGGGAGCAAGGCATCAGAGACCTCAGCTTCTCAAGGGGCCAGCAATCTGAGGGCGCCGCCCATCTCCTCTCTCTCGCTGCTTTACCCTCCCTGACCCTATAGAGGGCAGGTACCCATTGACAGCTCGGTGAACTGGGGGAACTGTACTGTAGCCAAGGCGCGCAAATGGTCACCCATCCAATTGGCAACCACGCTCGACGCTGCTTAACATTGGCTGGGGGAAAGCGAGCGCTCTGACCACTGAGCTATCCCGCCCCCCAGAAAATGGGGTAGTGGCAATAATTTTAAAAACTTGGAAAAGTAGCCTGAGCCTCAACACACTACCTTCCATTGCTAGTACAGTATTATAGAAATTCTGGAAAGTATAAAACTGTCTACTCCACGAACCTATTCCACGTTAATTGACCAATCACAGCTTTTCTGGATCCCCAAAGTCTCGCCGGCACAGACGAGACTACTACCGTTTCCTTTTTCCGGTTCCTGCTGCTAACATCCGGTTCCTAGCCAATGACTTGATCACTGAGAAGTTGGGGTGTGATTGATAAGAATAAGAAGTTAACGGGATGGGATAGAGGAAGACAGTGTGTGGGGGATCCTCTATTCTATTTCTCTTGTCTGCTGCCTCCAGACCCAGAAGGCATCGTGTGTGGTGCTAGGCTGGGCATTTCTGCTGACTGAGAGTGATATCAGCACAAGACAGTCCTCACGTTAAGGCAGATTAGGTCATGAGGGTATTTTAGTGTCAGTCAGTTTCTGATGATTTAATGAGTAAAACGTTTTATACCTTTAGGTTGGTTTCTTTGGTAAATTGCTACAGAAAAGGCATAATATCATTTTTGCTCTTTGTATGACCTTTCTCGCCCTCAGCAGTCATGATAATTATATTACAGTGACTGCCAGGTTCTCTCTCTCTCTGTCTCTCTCTCTCTCTCTGTCTCTCTCTCTGTCTCTCTCTCTCTTTCTCTGTCTCTCTCTTTCTCTTGATTTGATTTGATTTGATTTGATTTGATTTGATTTGATTCTCTCTCTCTCTCTCTCTCTCTCTCTCTCTCTCTCTCTCTCTCTCTCTCTCTCTCTCTTCTCTCTCTCTCTCTCTCTCTCTCTCTCTCTCTCTCTCTCTCTCTCTCTCTTCTCTTCTGCTACATGCCTGCGTGATTCGATCAATTATGCCTTATCATAGCTATTTCTGTAAGTGTAAACATTTGATTTAGAACATTGGGTGAAGTGGGCCTAATAATTATTATTTTCATTACAAACAAGCTAGCAATATTTCCGAATATATCCCCTGAGAAACATGTTACACTATTTTGATTATCAAACGAGCTCACTAAAACTCTGTAGTTCTAGAAAGGGATTTTATTACCTGCAGTCAGACAGACAGACGGACAGACAAACAGACATACAGACAAACAGACCATTATCCTTATCGGTATTATTATGATTATTTCCACCGTGATTATCATTGCTGTTATTAACGTGGCAAAAAGTAGTATAATCTTTATATATATTCTGAACCGAAATACAGAATTGGACTATGCTATTTCAGAAACAACATATTCTTTAATTCTCTTTGAAAATAAGTGTTTTCTT
>CM060326.1:4623878-4626378 GCA_030674155.1 Stramonita haemastoma | reverse complement strand
GGATGCACACACACATACACGCACGCACGCACGCACGTATCTCTCTGTCTGTCTGTCTGTCTGTCTGTCTGTCTGTCTGTCTGTCTGTCTGTCTGTCTGTCTGTCTGTCTGTCTGTCTCTCTCTCTCTCTCTCTCTCTCTCTCTCTCTCTTCTCTCTCTCTCTCTCTTTTCTCTCTCTCTCTCTCTCTCTCTCTCTCCTCTCTCTCTCTCTCTCTCTCTCTCTCTCTCTATATATATATATATATATATATATATAGATATAATTGAGACATATTGCTGGCACCCTATCCAGTGGCTAAATCCCACCAGAGCGGGAAGACCTAATTGCTCTGTTTTACAGAGTGTAGGAACCATAAAACAACACACAGTCAGAGACAGCATGACAGAGATAAGCAGGCTGAACAGCAGGGGGGACAATTCTTTTCCCTTTAAACTTGTCTCTACCCATAGGCGTTGGAAAAGCAAAATAAACTAACAGAGAAACTCACAAAGCTAACTCAAGCACATGGGTATCCATATGCCCGAAGGGATATGTGACTACCTTCATGGTGGGGAAAGGAGTGGGAAGGGGGGGATAGAAAAGAGTTCGTTACGCAAAAAAAATCACTGTTGATGAATCTCGGAGCTCAAGCTGAAGAACCAAAACAAAACAACAAATAAACTAAGTACATAGGTATTGTCTTTATCACTAAATGTTTGTGTTTATTTACATTTAGTTTTTTCCTAGTGAATGGGAATTAGTGCAAGGTACTTCTTCGTCTTATGTGTACAAAGCTTTATGTTTGAATTAAGTGTAGTATATCCATAGGCTCTCTGTTCTTTCTTTCTTTCTTTCTTTCGTTCTTTCTTTTTCTTTCTTTCTTTCTTTCTTTCTTTCTTTCTTTCTTTCTTTCTTTCTTTCTTTTCTTTCTTTCTTTCTTCTTTCTTTCTTTTTTTTCTTTCTTTCTTTCGTTCTTTCGTTCTTTCTTTCTTTCCTTTTGTTTCGTGCTATTTTTGTTCTTCTTATTTGTATTTTCTTCCTACGTCTTATCTAATTATTTTTCTCTTGATGTATACATAGACAGTCATCTGTCTGTTTATCTGTTATATATTCATCATGTCTGTGTTGTTTTTGTCTTTCCTTTCCTTTACCCTAGTAACTGACAATCCACAAATCTGATTATTCATCTTGGTTTTGCTTTCGTTTTGCATTCTCAGCAGCACATTACATTCCTGCAAGTGCTTTAAACTTGTTTATCCTAGCCTAATATTCAGAAGACGTTGCTGATATTTTTTTCTTTTATTCACCCCTGGTACCGATCATTGTATGATATGTGTTATATGTATTATATGTTATATGTGTTATATGTCAGCTGGTGTGCAGTCACAATTACTCGCAGACATTGAGTGTGTAAGCAACAGTTGAAGCTAAAAGCGGGTTTTTGATCTTGTTCAATGTGTTGTTCAAACTTTGTCACCAACAACACAATCACATTATATCAGTAGTATGGCGTGACGTAAGTAGACATGCTAGTCTAATGGGAGATAACCTCCTGAATAATCACCTGCCTCAACAGTAACGAGGAAGAACAGTACTGTATAATGACTCATTAGACAGGTTGGATCGCAAAAAATAGCCAGACTTTAAATAGACAAGGTAGTACTGAAGAAGACACTCACCACATAACACGGGAGAAAAAAACAACGCGAAATGCTCTGACAAGAATAGAGGAAATAATTATAAAGGGATCAAACCTTAGTTCCGACAAAATCATTTACCCAAGAGATGACAAGAAGAATTCCCCACGCCGCTGGTCAAATAAAACCTGCTAGAGAGAATTAATCAATGACAGCGTTTTTAGGTTCCACTCTGAAAGATTTATCTCAGTCACAAATCCCAGCTTAAAAAAGTGGCAATAATTGGGTCTGGGAGCGGGAAATCAAAGACGAATAACTGCCATGCTGGCATCGTTATGTCTGACTGGCCTGTCACAGAAAGGCACGTCCATTTTCAGACAGGAGGATGTCGTCAGTTATGGATCGTTCGTTCAAAGATTTGTAGCCAAATATAACAATTATCTGATGTTCTATTGGCTGTGAAAATAATGATGATGATGACTGTGATGTATTAGTTTAGCAACTGGATCATTAGTCAAAGATTTGTAGCCAAATATAACAATTATCTGATGTTGTATTGGCTGGAAAAATGATGGTGATTGTGATGTATTAGTTTAGCAGCGCTGCCTTGTTATCCTTACTTAATGTTTTGATGTTAACAGGGTCCGTCTTTGTATTATTATTAATGAAACACAGGGAACCAAAATGTGACTATACATACCTTCCGTTATTCGAAGCTTTATTTTATTTTGTCTTCTTTTATTTTGTTATACTACTTTATATCACAGCAGATTTCTCTACGTGAAACTCGAGCTGCTCTCACCGGGGAGAGCGCAACGCCACAAGAGCAGTTCCACCTTTTTTTTTCTTTTCCTGCCTGCAACTGTATTTGGTTCCCTACTAC
>CM060326.1:4606378-4621378 GCA_030674155.1 Stramonita haemastoma | reverse complement strand
ATCGATGGAATTGAAATGGAAGGCAGCTAACGGAGCATTCTAATGTGTTCATGTCCATGTTTCAGAACCGCTATTGCGTGACTCCATTTCTTTTTTTTAAAGCTTTGGTGGTTAGAGCTGTAATGCTAGTCTGTAATTTTGTAGGGTTTGTCTCTCTACCAGCCAGTTGGCTCTCTTCCCTTTCTTCTTTTTTCTGCTCGAATTATCAGAGCCCAGCACCTAGTTAACGAACTTGATTTTTTGAGGATTTAAAAAAGTTGTAAAGTTCTAGCTAAAAAAAATAATAACATACAACAAAACAAACTCAGCAGAAAGCAAGTACAGTTCTTAACTTGCACGCCCGCCCGCCCGCAAGCGCACACAGACACACGAAACACACACACAACACACACACACACACACACACACACACACACACACACACACACACACACACACATACACACACACGCGCGCCACACACACACACACACACACACACACACACATACACGCACACGCACATGCACACACACACACGTGCGCGCGCGTCTGTATTTTGATGTGTGTGTATGTGTGTACGTGCGTGCGTGCGTACGTGTGTGTGTGTGTTTGTGTGTGTGTTGTGTGTGTGTGTGTGTGTATGCGCGCGCGCGCGGGCAAATTGTAGTGGGTCAAGGTCTTTCTCTATAACTGAAGGATTAAATACTTTACAATCTTTTTTTTAATGTTTTCATCACACGAGATGTGAGAGCGTCAAGTCTAAAGTCGTTAGGCAGAGAAGAGTTAGGTTTCTTTGGAAGAGGTATAACATTGGAAGTCTTCCAAATAACTGGTGTCTGGCAAGCGTCCAGCGAGGTCTGGAACAGATGCTGAAAGACACTTGCAGGCTCAGTGACGCAGAACTTGACCAGAAATCTGAAGACCATTCTTGTTCTTAACGCTAAGTATATTGAACTCATCAAAGGAAAGCAAAACTTGGATCACTTACTTTCTATGTAAGACTTGTAAAACGAAGAATGAACCTTTGTGGGTATGATAGTGGTCTACCTTGTAATACCATCTGGTCCCGGAGATTTGTTGATATTTTATTGCCTTGAAGCGCTTACAGAAGATAGCCTTTTCATCAACAATAATGCACTTGCACTAGAGTTAGAACGAATTAACAGTGCAAACGTCTGCAAACTGAAGAATGGCAAAGTAAAAAAAAAAATTTTTTAAAGTACCGGCCAAGAAATATATTCTTTGGTCCGTCCGTGGCATAACTTTAAATCATTTATTCATTTCTTCTTTCTCTATCGAGGATACTGGAATGAACACTCATGTGCTTTTTTACATTCAGTTCCCGTGTGTATGCAGTTTTGCAAATCTTGTCATCTGTTCCCACCTACACACATTAGCCTACTCTTACAAAATGCAGAACAGGATTTAATGTGTACCCAAGATGTACTCCGCGCGTTCGCACACGGGGGCCTCGGTTTATTGTCTCATCCGAAGAGCTTTTGGGGAGGAGTGGAATCAGCACTGTGTTAACTCCAGGAGAAAATCCCCTCGACGGCCGGGAATCGAACCCGGGGTCGTCAAATTGCGGAGCGCAGTGTTCTGACCACTAGGCTATCCCACCCCCGGGGGGTGAAGGGAAAAGAGCATGGTGCAAAGGGATCAGGCCTGAGGCTGTAAGGGACGGTGATGGAGAAGAGGTGTCATCCGAGGCTGCTATAACTGAATCAGCAGCCAGCGGAGGCCTCAGCAGCGTTCAGTCATCTTCCAGGCCAAAGTCTCCACCTCCTAAAATAAAACCTTCCCTTGCCTCTCCTGTCTTCTCTGGGTTGGGTTTTTTCTTTCTTATGTCTCACTCATTCTGTCGGGGCTTTTTTGGGTCATTCTGTGTCTGTCTGTTACTCTGTCTCTATGTCTCTATGTCTTTGTCTGTCTGTCTGTTCTCTGTTTCTGTCTCTGTATCTCTGTCTCTGTATCAGTCTGTCTGTCTGTCTCTTTGTCTGTTTGTCTGTCGTCGTCCAGTCTGTCCGTCCGTTCGTCGTCCGTCCGTCCGTCCGTCTGTCCGTCCGTTCGTCCGTCCGTCCGTCCGTCCGTCCGTCCTCCCGTCCGTCCGTCCGTCCGTCCGTCTGTCTCTCCCCTCTCTCTTCTCTCTCTCTCTCTCTCTCTCTCTCCTCTCTCTCTCTCTCTTCTCTCTCTCTCCTCTCTCTCTCTCTCTCCTCTCTCTCTCTCTCTCTCTCTCTGATTCCATTTACTGCTTCACTACAGTGAAGTATGCAGAACATTCTTAAAAGTTTTCTTGAAGTGTTTTGCTTACGTTTTCGCGTTATCAAATTACTGAAATATTGTTTCATTTCAAGGAAATCTTAGATAAAATCTAATGCAAAACAAAATGATGAAAAAATTGACATAGAATGACAGATAGGTAGAAATGTGTTTACAGAAATTCAGCCAGCACATAACTGTTGCTTTCAGACAAATTTTGCAAGATGTAGCATCTTCTGCTAGAAGCGGTATATGGACAAAAAGGCGAGAGGAATTTTTTGTGTAGAACGACTGAATGTAGCTCTCTCTGTGTTTCTTTCTATCAATATAATTATATATTTTTTATTTACAAGACTACCGAACATTGCTGTATCATCAGTGTAAAATGAAAGAATTTCGTCTCTGAGCTAGATAAAAACAAAGTGTGTGTATTTCTAAAATGTAGCTTTTAAATGCGTGATTTCTCATTACACGTAATTGGATATAATCTACATCAGCCTACTTTCACAACTCTTGTGAAAACCAGAGATTAAAATTATATGTCCAAAATGATTTCATTCATCGTTGTCTCAGCAATACATCCACAAACAGACATGTTTGCGCATACACAAACACACATGCACACGTAGCACACAACACATACACACACACTACCCTCAACCCCCCAACACACACATATTTACCCCCCCCCACACACACACACACACAAAACACTCGGCTTCTACGAAGTATGAGAACATTATAGAAAAGTCAAAGAGAAAGTGATTAGGGGGCAGAAAGAGGGCCATGCGAGGCTGTTGATGTTTCTCTACAGGCCTTTGCTTTGAAAGCTGTGATAGCACAAAGCCTTTAGACTTCAATGTTGGAATTTGAGATGTCCCTGCTATTGGGGGGAAAAGGGGGGAATGAGAGAGAGAGAGGGGGAGGGGAGAGAGAGGGGAGAGGAGGAGAGGAGGAGGGGGAGAGAGGGGGGAGAGAGAGGGAGAGAGAGAGGGAGAGATGGGAGACGAAGGGACAGAGACAGACAGGCAGACAGACAGACAGGCAGGCAAGCAGACAGACAGACAGAGACACAGACACAGACAGAGAGACAGAGAGGAAAGAGAGATAGAGAAAGAGACAAAAAGACGAGACAGAGATACAGAGACAGAGATACAGAGACACAGAGACAGTGAAAGAGAGAGATTGACAGACAGACAGACGGACTGTACTAACAGACATAGTAGACAGACAGATAGAAAGACAGACAGACAGACAGACATATACAGACAGGCAGACAGACAGACAGACACAAACACACACACATACACAAGACAAAACAAGAGGCGCAAATGGTCAGTTGTAATGATCGTGTGTGAAATTGCGTTCAATGGTTTCATGTTTCGTTACGCTTTACGAACACAATAAATGTCGCAATAATTACTGTATAGCAGAAAAGGAAAGACACGATGAAACCAGACAAGACAAAACAAGATAAAGACAAGACAAGATGAGACAAGACGAGACGAGACGACTCTAGGGACGAGATAGAATAATATGGGGCGAGATAAGATATTACAACATTTTGACGTCAAGTAATGACATGTCATGATTTTTTTTGGCATGGAACAGAACAGACTAGAAAAGGATAGACTATAGTAAAGTGTCTATATACTGTAGTGGATGCGATTATGGGATATAGTCATTTTCTAATATATTTAACATAAATATACAGGCATAACTGAGAGAGAGAGCGCCACAGAGAGACAGAGAGGCAGAGAGGCAGAGAGACACAGAGAGATTAGAGAAAGAAGACAAGAGACACAGATAGATAGATAGATAGATAGATAGATAGATAGATAGATAGATAGATAGATAGATAGATAGATAGATAGATAGATAGATAGATAGATAGATAGATAGATAGATAGACAGACACACAGATAGACAGACAGACAAACAGACAGGCAGCAGGCAAAAAATGCAGACGTACAAATAAGGATAAACACAGACCAACATGTGGACACAAAGAAGGATAAACACAAACATGCAGACATACAAAGAAGATAAACACAGACACAAATGTGGACAGACAAACACACACGCATAGAAGACAAACACACACAAAAAGATTAAACATCAATCACCCATCCTGACCGACTGGCAGACAGACTGACAAACATATATACATATTCATCCACAGACAGACACATATGAATACAGGAACGGGATAGCCTTGTGGTGAGAACATTGCGCTCGCAATTTGACGACCCGAGTTCGATTCCCGGTCGAGAGGGTTTTCCTCTGGAGGTAACATCAGTGCCGACTCCACTCCCCCAAAAGTCCTTCGGATGAGACTATAAACCGAGGCCCTGTGTGCGAACGCACGCAGAACATCTTTCGCACACCCTAAATTCTGTTCCGCTTTTCGTAAGAGTAGGCCATCGTGTGCCGATGGGAACAGATGACAAAATATATAAAACTGCATACACACGGGTACTGGATGTAAAAAAGCACGTGCGTGCTTATTCCATTATCCTCGATATAAAAGAATTTTAAAAATATATAAAACAGACTGTCAGACAGACTCACAGTTAAAGGAAAAGGAGTCCAGGAGACACAAGAGAGAAAAGCAATATCCCCGGCAAGGTATGATCCATTGACCCCCAGGGCTGACAGGGTGACAGCTAGCAAGCAGTGTACTGTGTGTACCCCCACTTTCCGCCACGGCAAATTTCTTTTCTCTGCCTGAATATCAGGATGTTTTCCAGAGGCAGAACCTTACGCCACAACAAGGCAAGGGCATTGTGCGTGGTGAGTGTGTGTGTGTGTGTGTGTGTGTGTGTGTGTGTGTGTGTGTGTGTGTGTGTGTGTGTGTGTGGTGTGTGTGTGTGTGTGTGTGTGTGTGTGTGTGTGTGTTGTGTGTGTGTGTTGTGTTGTTTGTGTGTTTTGTGTGTGTGTGTGTGTGCGCGCGCGCGTGCGCGCGCGTGCGCGCCGTGTGTTTGTCCGTGTGTGTGTAACTGTAGGTGGACAGACAGCCATGAAGGCAAGGACACACGCAGTCATAAAGACCAAACACAAAAAACCCTGCAGAAGTCTTTACTTTCGTGGCTTTTTGCCTGCAGAATTTTGCCAGAGATAACTGTCCTGTTGCCAAGGGTTCATTTATGTGTGCTTAATGTGTGTCATAATTATATGGACCTCGATCTATCGTCATATCTTGAAGACTAGCCTGACAGACAGACTAGTCTCAACGATCAACATTCCATCTGTAGTGTGTAGAGAAGAAAAACGGTGATCGACCCCCTGATATTTTTGCATTAAGATTTGGTTACGATATCTCTCGGGGACGTGATACCTCAGTAGTCAGAGCGCTCGCTTTTCCCAGCCATTTTAGCGCTTCGAGCGTGGTTACCAATTGGATGGGTGACCGTTTGCGGACCTTGGCTTCAGTACGGTCCCCCAGTTCACCCAGCTGTCATGGGTACCTGCCTCTTTAGGATCAGGGAAGGTAAGCACGAGGGAGAGGAGATAGGCGTCGACCTAAATATGTGCTGGCCCCCGGAGCAGCTGAGGTCTTTTGACGCCTTGTCCCTACAACCACAGGTTTATGGGACACCTTTACCTTTACCTTTTACGCTAATTCTAGACCCTAGCTCACCTAGACCACCAATCCATCGATAAACAATTTGATGGCTGTTCGAGCCCAAGGTGTTATATCTGTGTGGTTTGAAAATCTCAGCGTTTTGTTTTTCTTCATTCAAGAATTATAAGACATAATACAACATTCACTGCCCCCGGTGACGTTCCACCACATAAGGAGTCACATTACACCAGAGGTCAGTTTTTTGTATTTGACATGTTTTTACTCTGCAAGAAAAAAGGCTATTCAATACCCCAAAAACCCATTGAAAATCGGACAATTCTATGAAAAGTTAGTACAAATGATAGACTGCAGGATGCGACAAAATGAGAAATGGACAAGTTTAGCATCGTAACAAATGGTCAGAATGAAGGCTTGGATATTTTTTTAAAACACGTTTAAAAGCAACAGGAAACAAAATAATGCCTTGATATTCCATTACAAGATAGAATAATGCTTATAGTTGTATAATAAATCAAAATCTCAAAATCGACAACCTGACTCCCAACTTCCTAAAACGGCTCTTAACGCGGAAAAGTGGGTCAGGTGCTAAGCGACTCATTTTGTAGTGGAGCGTCAGGATGAAATGACGCTACTGAAACGGGACTGGGTTTCTTCCTCCTGGCTTTTTCTTCTCTCTGGATGATATTGACTCTGTTCCAAATAAAGACACGAAAATGAAGCCACTGACTGCTGGGTTGCAGGGCATTCCTCAGCTGAACAGCCTGGGGGTCACCTAGGACACATGCTCTAGGATAGAGTACGTTGTGAGAACAGAAGTACTCACATGGGGTGAGAAGGTTGCGTGTATGGCTGTGTTCAACTACCTTGCCGTGTAGGCAGCCATACTCTGACTTCAGAGAATAAACACGCTTACTCGAAAGTAGCAATGTGACTGGCACAAATTCTAACAATAAAAAATAAACCCCATACCCTTTATCTCTCTGTCTCTATCTGTCTGTCTCTCTGTGTGTCTCCCTGTCTGTCTCCCTGTCTGTCTCTCTCTGTGTGTCTC
Source organism: Stramonita haemastoma (assembly GCA_030674155.1). Classification (NCBI taxonomy): domain Eukaryota; kingdom Metazoa; phylum Mollusca; class Gastropoda; order Neogastropoda; family Muricidae; genus Stramonita; species Stramonita haemastoma. The sequence goes on along the minus strand of CM060326.1, from coordinate 4,614,500 downwards.
TCTGTCTCTCTGTCTGTCTCTGTCCCTCTGTCTCTCAGATATCCAGATCAGTATTTGTTCATCAAAAGATATCTATATCAATGAATGATGGTCATTTTCAAAAGTCAAACCCGTCTTTATAATGCCTAGGCTGTGTAGTACTCCTCCAAAACTCTACGTACCAGATAAACACTACGAAAAAATATGTGTTCTTTTCTGTGAATAGTTAGTTTTCTACGAATTTAGACAAAGCTTTCAAAAACGTGTCTATCTTGTCGATATTCCGTGCTTTTGTTCTAACACTGAAACCATAATAGAAGCACAAATGCATACGTAATTAGCTTAGTAGCATACTACAGATCAGCAGGACATTCAGCCTGTTTTGCACAACACAAACACTGTAGCATGTGTGAAAATCAGCTCTGTTTTGTAAATCTAAATTTGTGATTAAAAAGGTAAGGGTAAGTGAAGGTAAAGGTGTCCCATAACCAATGTGGTCATAGGGGAGCGAGGCATCAGAGACCTCAGCTTCTCCAGGGGCCAGGATATTGAGGGCGGCGCCCATCTCTTCTCCCTCGCTGCTTTACCTTCCCTGACCCTAAAGAGGGCAGGTACCCATTTACAGCTGAGTAAACTGGGGGCACTATACTGAAGCCAAGGCGCGCAAACGGTCACCCATCCACTTGGTAACCACGCTCAATGCTGCTTAACATTGGCAGGGGGAAAGCGAGTGCTCTGACCACTGAGCTATCCTGTCCCCAAAAGTTGTGTGGAAGACAGTAAAACCCAACGAGGAAAGATTAAGGACACAGGGGGAAAAAGCATGGTACGGTAATGCCAGGAAAAAAGGAGGGAAAAAAGAAGACACACTGCACACTTTCTCTGCTGGCATTAGCATGAAGTCATGCGATGTCTTTTCCCCAGCAGACAAAGAGGTTTTACTGTTCTTTTCTTCTTCACTCTCCATGCTTTTCCTTCTGACCATTCAAACCAAGTATAAACCCTCTGTCGTTATCTTAGTCCAAGAAAATTTCATTTTTTGTGCAAAGTAATTGCTTCAAAATTTCTGAGTACACAAACTAGTAAAATGACCCTTCCCAATTTACATTCCACGGGTTTTAATTAAAGTTTTGTGGGGGATTTTACGTAAAAACACTTTTTATGTCGAACTACTTTCTGTCGATTTCGCCAGCGGGCGGGAGTTTCAGTCACACGTGCAGCCTCGTTTTTGCATCACTCGCAGTTTTAGGGTCAGACCCCTCCGCGAATTAATCAGAGATAGGCCTAACAAACAATTAGATACACTTCACCAACAACCAAGTAAACAACAGCATACAAGAAGGGAAAGGGAGGGTGGTTGGGGTTGCTTTTAAAAATAATACATCATTACCCTCCCCCTCCCCCCCTCCCTTCCCCACCATGCCCCCCCCTCCCACCATGCCCTCCCCTCCCCTTGTCTTTCTGCTCCCTTTGGTCCCTCTCCCTATCATTCTTCCCCCTCCCCTATGCTTCTACCTAGCACAAACATGGGAAGATAGACAACACATCTCCTCCAACTGGGAGGATTAGAAGTTAGGGGCAGATCCCCCTACAGATCTGCAGTTCCTAACTCATAGCTTGACTTGTTGTCTTCAAAGTTTTAAAAACCTATATATTGAACCAACGATTCCACAATTTAAAGGTGTCCTTTTCTATATATCTTCAGAATTTGAAAATAAAAGCTTACTTTAAAACATTTTGATCCACTACACCCTCGTTTCAGATAGCTAAACAGCACAGTCTATAATTTTACGTAAGAACTGATGCTTTATTTCCATTACATACAGACTTTTCTCTGGTATTATCAGTGACTTCAAACAGTAAAAAGGAATCTCACTCTTTATAATAGCATTTGAAGGGGAGGTAATATTGCCTTAAAAATGTTTTATCAGGCAGTAGAATGTGTCAAAAACTCTAAATACAGTTGAGCAATGTTCATCTGTAGTATAACTTAACTTTCTCTTTTCATTCAAAAATTAAAATGCCATAAGATATCCAACCAAGCATTAAGATTTTACACCCATTCCTCAGTAATCATCAACAGCTTGTTGAAATTGGGCCTAGGAGATCAACCTTATTACCTGTGAAATATGGATTACCGCAAGGATCAATACTAGGACCACTTCTTTTCTCTATCTCTAATAATAACAACCTACCTCTGTATATTCATTGTTTATGTCAAATATTTGTTGATGATACATCAATTCAATGTAACAGCAGTGGTCCAAACCAGCTTGTGAGTGATATCCAGGCAGATATTGATAAACTTATTGAATAGACATAACTCAATCATATGTCTCTTATTTCAAACAAAACAAAGTGTATATTTATAACCAACAGGCAAAAAAGACATAAATTGCATCCTCCAATGGTGCTACCACAAAACCAGTTCATCACAAAATGACAAACAAATAACATTAAAGCCTCAAAACATTTTTAAACTATATCAATTTCTTTAAAATACACAATGTACATGTGTGGAGGACAACAAATGAAATTTCAAGAAATACCTGCACATCTTATGAATTTTGAGAGACAGGAGAACTTTTCGAGGTTTACATTTCATTAGCCTTCAAAATTTATAACTGGACAAAGGTTGAAGAAAATGCTGAGGATTAAAATCTTGTTGTAAATTTATAAAGTGGGGACAATCCATCATAAAATAAAATTCATCCACTAAAACAGATATATTGTATTCTGAACACATTCTTTATTCCTGTGGTATGTTATGGAAGTGTCCATCCTCAATTGGAAGCTTGTGACAACTACAACACAATTTTATAAAAGCGTAAACATATATATCTGGTAGACAAGTTATATATTTTTCCTTACCAAAATCGATCTTCAAATTTCTATAATAAAGGCATCTTCTATTACCCCAGACTCACTTAGGGAGGGGGTGGGGGAGGGAAAGGGTGGGTGTGGTGGTGGTGGTGGTTGGGGAAGGTAAGGGTGAAGGTGATTACCTGTTGCCAGTAGTTTTGTATTGACTGAAAATTGTATTTCGTGAATGCTTGGGTCACTAATTTTAGGAGCGTGGGTAAGCAAATAATTTATAAGGACAACAGCATGTATCAAACATCATATTCTTTGCATCATGTGAATGCATTTTTAAGTGTTTATGATTATTACACTCATAATGATTGCACAATGTTCAAATTTTGCTGCCTTCAGTAATGTTATCTGTAAACTTTTCTCAAATTTGCAAACCGGAAGTGCAATTACATTAGTTTTCCCCCAGTAAAAAGGAATTGGGTCGTCAGAGTATAAAAGTTTTAGTTAAGAAATGTAATTTATACAAGCCAACTTCAATCAAGTTTACAAATTCCTGACTAGACAGCCAGAACAGCTTGCAAAGCAGCGCGAATGAGAAATACCGTTTCAGCTCAGCTGCACTGCACCAACTCTTCAAACACGAATTAAATCTTATCCCCCCACTAAATGTTTATTAAAACCATCTGGGATGTTCAAGTACACCCACCAAAACATAAAACAATTGAAAAATTTTTTGAAGAAATTACTTTTTGCCAGAGACAATTTTTGGCAAAATGTTCCTGGATTATCTGTCTGTCTGTCTCAGTTTTTGTCTCTTTTTCTCTCGGTCTCTCTGTCTCTTTGTCTCTCTGTCTGTCTCTGTCTGTCTGTCTCTGTCTGTCTGTCGCGACGTCTGTCTGTCTGTCTGTGTCTGTCTGTCTGTGTCTCTCTGTCTCTCTGTCTCTCTGTCTTTCTCTCTGTCTCTGTCTCTGTCTCTGTCTCTCTCTCTCTCTGTCTCTCTGTCTCTCTGTCTCTCTGTATCTCTCTCTCTCTCTCTCTGTATCTCTCTCTCTCTGTATCTCTCTCTCTGTCTCTCTGTCCTCTGTATCTCTCTCTCTCTGTCTCTCTCTCTCTCTCTCTCTCTCTCTCTCTCTCTCTCTCTCTCTCTCTCTCTCTCTCTCTCTCTCTCTCTCTCTCTCTCTCTTGTCATTCCTTGAGGGATGGTTGTAAAAAAGCAGGTATTACTGATCTTATTACTCTCAGAAAATCTCTCTTCCCCCCTCTCTCCCACCCTCTTCTACACATACACACACACGCACACACGAACGCACGCACGCAGGCACGCACGCACGTATGGTCGCACACACACATACACGCACGCACTCTCTCTCTCTCTCTCTCTCTCTCTCTCTCTCTCTCTCTCTCTCTCTCTCTCTCTCTCTCTCTCTCTCTCTCTCTCTCTCTCTCTCCTCTCTCTCTCTCTCTCTCTCCTCTCTCTCTCTCTCTCTCTCTCTCTCTCTCTCTCTCCTCTCTCTCTCTCTCTCTCTCTCTCTCTCTCTCTCTCTCTCGCTCTCTCACACACACACACACACACACACACACACACACACACACACACACTACACACACACATACACACACACACACACTCACTATCCACACACACACACACACACACAAACACTCACACACACACACACACTCACTATCCAACACACACACACACACACACACACACACACACACACACACACACACTCACTCACTCACTCACTATCCACACACACACACACACACACACACACACACACACACACACACACACACACACATACACACACACACACACACACACACTACACACACACACACACACACGCACATACACACACACACACACACACACACACACACACACACACACACACACACACACACACACACATACACTCCCGTGTCTCCTTTTCTTTCTGAACTCATAAATTGTAGGACAATGCCTCAGATTGCTTCATCATCGACCAGTCCGGCGCCTTAGGTTTCTGTGGCTGGTTTAGCATTTGCAGAAGCACGAAGCACTGCTCTGATGACCAGGACCAGAAATCTTCTGTTCTTTTCTTTTCTCCCCACACAACCCCCTGTAAGAAGGATTCCCGTCTTTATGGAGCGCTCAGGTGTTCCACGTATCGTTACTCAGCAGGTGTTTAGGTGTTCCACGTGTCGTTACGTAGCAAGGGAGAAAATACCTGTGTTGGTGGGTCACACTCCAATGACATTCTTTGTCACCGTATGTTACACATCTCTAAACTTTGACATACAGTAATCATGATCATAATAGTGTTTATACCCCTACCGACCACGAAAGCCATATCAGGGCTATCACCTCACTCAGTTTCTGTGGCTCCAGTAACTTTCAACTTCAGGTTAAAAATCAACACTTCCTAACACTTTTAAATATTTAACACTATCCATCTGAAAAATAAACATTAAATGACACAATACCTAAATCGTTTCATTCTTATGGCTAATAAGCCAGGCAGTGCGGAGGACGCCAGCTATTTCGCTTAATTTATCACAAAAAGCATAAAAAGGATAACAAACGTGTTAAAGTACACACACACACATATATATATAAAGCCACATGGGCAAATATCACTGCAGAATGCACATCCTATGCCATCCCAGTGTCTAAGTATCACTACCTGGTCGCCAGAACAAAAAAAAAAAAAAACGGGCAAAATGTCATACAATGAAAACAAAACAATAGTTTGAAAGAGTAGCTTGAAAATTAAAAGGCAGGAGAGTGGACTGGGAAGGCAAAAAATAACACAAGAATTTGTAGAAAGATAAGGAGAAAGACAGAAACAAAGAGAGAGATAGAAAAGTCAAAATGTCTAGCACAGAATTTCCAGAAGGTGGGAATCCTATATATTCAGTAATCAAATGATATCGTCTACATAATGCATTTATATGAAAGTGAATACTGAATACATCAGAAGTTTTGTCATTTTAGTGTTTAATACTTTTACATAATTTCCGTAGACAAAATTATTCTTTTTCTTTAGTATTCTGGTGAGTATGTTTTCTGATGACATAAATCCTGATTTTAAGACCCAGATACGAGGACTTCCGTTGTATCAATTAACTTTGCGTTGGTTTGACAAAATGTCACATAATATGCTGCGTATTTGCGTTTTACTTTTGTTCAGGTTTCTAGTTTCTTTTTCATTCTATTTCTTTTTTCTCTACTAATGCATTTTCTTTTATACCATAGGCTTATTTTCTGATTTAATTCCCCGTTTTTATATGTAATAGGTTTACATTCCTCAAGCTGAGGGAAAAAAACTAACGAATTCTCTTGGTACACACATCCAATTTATCTATGCTTTTTCCATGTGTTCCACGCCAATAGAACCAATGTATTCCGTGGCTACATTCAGATCTGTACACCAATATTTTCCGCATTGTGGCATGCTTGCCTTCTGAATCTTATGAGAGGCTGGTCTCCCGAGACCTGGCATTAAAAAGCAGAAAAGGGCTGGAGTGAACACGTTCTTTGAACCTTTCAAAACACAGCCTGTATAGGCAAAGCTTATGAGATGGTTTGTGAAAGAAATGGTTTCTATGGCGTTGTTTATGTAGGGCTTCTGTTGTTTTTTTTTGTTTCGATTTTGGTTATTTCTTCCGTTATAAATCTCGTACTCTTTTTTTTTTGTGTTTTTTTTTTATTTCGTTTCTTTCACGTTTCTTTCAAACATTCCTTTTTGGGTTTTTATTTATTCGTCAATTCATTAATTGTTTCCACACGATTTTTGCAGTGAGACGAAAGATATGTTTCCTTTTTTTTTTTTATATCGAGGATAATGGAATAAGCACTCGTGTGCTTTGTTACATCTAGTCCCCATGTGTATTCAGTTTCATAAACTTTCCATTTGTTCCCACCGGCACACAATGATCTATACTTCTAAAAAGCGAAGCAGGAGTTAACGTGTTTTCAAGATGTTCCTGCGTGCGTTCACACACGTGGCCTCGGTTTATAGTAAGTCTCATCTGAAGGACTTTTCAGGGGAGTGGAGTCAGCATTGATGTTAACTCCAGGGGAAATCCCTTTGAACGGATTCAAACCCGGGTTGTCAGATTGCGAGCATAATGTTCTAACCACTCGGCCATCCTGTCCCCCGAGTGTTCATGTCCCCCGCCATGTCATGCGCATGGGCATTGGACGGATCCCTAGAGACCTCCCCTACGGAGAACTTGTGCAGGGAAAGCGTCCCACAAGCAGACGATATCTGCGATTCAAAGACGTGTGCAAGAAAGACTTAAAAGCCCTGAACATCGACCAGAACAACTGGGAAGCAACAGCCTTTGCACGGTCAGCCTGGAGACAGACTGTGCAGAAAGGTCTCTCCAAGTTCGAAGAGACACTTGCTCAGCAGCACGAGGCAAAGAGAATGAGAAGAAAGGCTGCAGACCAGGCAGACAGACCAGCGTCAGACTTCATCTGTGCCCTCTGCCATAAGGAATGTCATTCTCTGTCGGACTGGACAGCCTCAACCGACATTGTACCAGAATAAACATCTAGAGCGCATTTCCATAGTCTTAGGAGACTGAAGGCTGCCAATTGAACATTGAATTTACTATCCTAGCAGAAAGCTGAGTTTGTCATTTCCTGTCAGCGATATCACTGTTGAAAGAAGCCGCTGCTGCATGCCCGGACAACTGTCTCCATACCTCCTGACTTCAGTGTTCTATATTAACATCATTTTGAATTTGCTCTATTTACAAGAAGTTGAGTTTGCCTTTTTTACAGGAAGAAAGGTGCCCTATTTACAGGAAGTTGAGGTTGACCTTTTACAGGAAGTTGAGGTTATCCTATTTACAGGAATTGAAGTCCTTCTATTTACAGGGAATTAAGTTTACCCTATTTACAGGAAGATAAAGTCCCATTTAGAGAAAAATAATGTTGACCTATTTACATGAAGTCAATGTTGCCCTTTTTACAGAAATAGTACGTTGCCCTATTTACAGGAAATTGGGGTTGCCCTATTTACAGAAAATGAAGTTGCCCTATTTACAGAAAGATGAAGTTGCCCCATTAACAGAAAGATAAAATTGCCCTATTTACAGGAAGATGAAGTTGCCCATTAACAAAGATAAAATTGCCCTATTTACAGGAAATGAAGTTGCCCCATTAACAGAAAGATAAAATTGCCCTATTTACAGGAAGATGAAGTTGCCCCATTAACAGAAAGATAAAATTGCCCTATTTACAGAAGATGAAGCTGCCTATTTGCAGAAGATAAAGTTGCCATTTTTTACAAAAAGTTGAGGTTGCCATTATCATCCGAAAGCT
>CM060326.1:4591378-4601378 GCA_030674155.1 Stramonita haemastoma | reverse complement strand
TACCCATTGACAGTGGGTGAACTGGGGTACTGTACTCAAGCCAAGGCCGCAAACGGTCACCTAACCAATGGTAACCACACTCGACCTGCTTAACTTTTACGTGGGAAAGCTAGCGCTCTGACCACTTCTCTATCCCGCCCCCTTTACACCTACCTCCCTCAAACCTATCAAACTAAACCTATACCCTACAACACACACCAACAGTTGTCAGTACAGACACGACACTCCAAAACCCTCAAGACTAACATTGAAATGTCCAAATGCACCAAGATTGCTGTCAGACTTTAAATCCCACTCTAACCAATGTGGACATTGCCAAATAAATTTCAGGAAACAGTTAAGACCACGAAGGAGGAATGAGGCAGGCGAGTTCATTTCTATGACTAACCTGACATTATGATCAGGAGTAAAGAGGAAGAAGAAGAGAGGAGAGAGAGAGAGAGAGAGAGAGAGAGAGAGAGAGAGAGAGAGAGAGAGAAAGAGAGAGAGAGAGAGAGAGGGGAGAGAGAGAGAGAGAGAGAGAGGAGAGAGGAGAGAGAGAGAGAGGCAGAGACAGAAGACAGACAGAAGAGAGGAGGAGGAGGAGAGACAGAGACAGACAGACAGACAGACAGACAGACAGACAGAGAGACAGCAGAGAGAGAGACAGAAAGAGAGAGACAGACAGACAGAGACAGAGAGAGACAGAGAGACAGAGAGAGACAAACAGAGACAGAGACAGACAGAGAGAGAGACACAGACAGACACAGAGACAGAGACAGAAAGAGAGAGGTACAGGAGGGGCCAGGTTGGCAGTGTTTGCTGATAGGCCTTGCAGGGAGAAGGGGCCGAAAGCTGCTCACAGCTAGGGGATTAGGGGTGCAGCTATCAGCGGGCTGATGGCACACAAGTGTTGGCCACAGGGCTGTCCAAATTCAATCACTCTCCATTGTTAGAGGGACAACGGGGCTTAAAGTGCTTTCCTTTTCTCGGACTATTCCGTCGTTTTATGACATTTTGTTCTGTCTCTTCTGGTCTCTGTCTGTTTGTCTGTCTGTTTCTGTTTCTCTGTATGTGCTGTGTCTCTGTGTCTGTTCTGTCTGTGTCTGTGTCGCCTCTCTCTCTTCTCTCTCTCTCCTCTCTCTCTCTCTCTCTCTCTCTCTTCTCTCTCTCTCTCTCTCTCTCTCTCTCTCTCTCTCTCTCTCTCTCTCTCTCTCTCTCTCTCTCTCTCTCTCTCTCTCTCTCTCTCTCTCTCTCTCTCTCTCTCATATCCTTATATATATATATTATCGCGTTTCCCCAATCTCTTTCTCTATTTTTCTCTTTCTCTCTTTGCTTTTTATTCTCATACTCTTACATTTCATCTCTCAGATCTATCTTCTTTTATTTGAAGACAGAAGAAGAGAGAGACACAGACACAGACACAGACAGAGAAAGACAGAGACAGAGAGAGAGAGACAGATAGAGAAAGACACCCAAGAGAGAGAGAGAGAGAGAGAGAGAGAGAGAGAGAGGAGAGAGAAGAGACGAGACAGAGACAGAGACAGAGAGACAGAGAGAAGAGAGGAGACGAGAGACAGAGACCGAGACAGAGACAAGAGAGAGAGAGAGACAGAGACAGAGACAGAGAGACAGAAGGAAAGACAGAGACAGAGAGAGAGAGACAGATAGAGAAAGACACCCAGAGAGAGAGAGAGAGAGAGAGAGAGAGAGAGAGAGAGAGAGAGAGAGAGAGAGAGAGAGAAGAAGAGACAGAAGACAGACAGACAGACAGACAGACAGACAGACAGACAGAAGACAGAGAGACAGAGACAGAGAGAGAAGTATTCATTGTAATCTTCTCAAGTATACAACGTATGTGAAGTTCAAAGAACATGAGGATGAACAGAAGATGATCAGTCAGAATGTCTCTAAGCCTTAGATGGTCTTCTCTATGATCTCCATACAACAGGACTGAAGAGATGTGACACGGGCATCAAAGTCCTCATTTGAAGGGGATGAGAAAGATACAAAGGAAAGAAGAGAGAGAGAGAGAGAGAGAAGAAGAAGAAGAAGAAGACAGAAGAAGAAGAGAAGAGAAGAGAGAGAGAGAGAAGAAAGAAGAGAGAGTGGAGATCAGAGAAGAGATGATGAAAGAAGATGAGAGAGAAGACAAGAGGAGATGGCAGCCGATGCAAGCACAGGCATGAAGAGATTGACGAAAGAAGCAGGGCTCATCCAAGTCCCCTTTAGGGATGAGAAAGTACACAGATAGAGAGAGAGAGAGAGAGAGAGAGAGAGAGAGAGAGAGAGAGAGAGAGAAGAGAGAGAGAGAGAGAAGAGAGAGGAAGGAGAGAGAGAGAGAGAGAGAGAGAGAGAGAGAGAGAGAGTGAAAAATAAAGGAAGGAAGGATGATGGATGTATGAATAAATGTATAATAAATAAATGAATAAATAAATAAATAAATACGAATGAATGAATAAAATGAATGAATAAATGAATGAATGAATGAATGAATGAATGAATGAATGAATGAATGAATGAATGAATAATTTTTCATACACAAAAATTAAAATTTCAGGCCAAGCCATGCTATTTGTTTGTTTTGTCGGTACATATATATATAGAGAGACAAATAATGTACATATATATAAATAATATATAAAATAATATATGAATAATAGTAAAGATTGTATAATGTAGCCTATAAGTAATGTATGTACCTGCACTGCAAGAAGAGAATAGACATTATTAAGTGTGTGTGTGTGTGTGTGTGTGTGTGTGTGTGTGTGTGTGTGTGTGTGTGTGTGTGTGTGTGTGTGTGAGCACTAACGCACGCGCGTATGTGTGTATATGCTTATGTGCGTCTATCTTTCGAATGTCTGTCTGTCTTTTTGTGTGTGCTTGTGTAAGACGTTGACAGTATGCTTGAAAACATGACTTTGCAGGAAACGAGAGCATTGCTTTACAATAACATGATAGGAACAGTGATAGGGGACATGAAGGACACAGTGAAAGAGATAAAACCGCATGCACTTCCATCATACAACACACACACACACAACACACACACACACACACCACACACAACACACACAAAACACACACACACACACAACACAACACACACACACACACACACACACACACACACACACACACACACACACACACACCAACACCCACACCCAAACACCCCCAACCCACACACACACCACCCCCACCACACACACCACACACAACACACACCCCTATGCTCCCTTCTCCTGACGGCTCAAGAAAGGAACACCTTTCACCTGTTCAAGACAGCTTAACCCCACAATCAGCATCTATCTACACTGAAGCAAGTAAGTCTATGAGAATGAACCCAAATTGTAGTTCGGGAGGAGGGGGCTGGGGTTGGGGGGGGAGGGGGGGAGAGAATACTCCTGCACAATCAATATTTCCATGAAAGCCTTACGATCTTGCCAGCACACGTCTCTTAACAATGCTGTTCTCTAAAACCTGCTACTACTACTCCTACTCTTGTTTCAGCCTGTTCCTCACGTGTGCATGCACCACACACACACACACACACAGCGCGCGCGCGCGCGCGCGCGCGCACGGACACACACACACATACACACACGCACACGCACGCATGCACGCACGCACACACGCACGCACGCACATACCACACATGTACACACGCACGCACGCACACACACACACACACACACACACACACACACACACACACACACACACACACACACTCAAGGCATGATAAGGGACAGGATAGCCTAGTAGTCAGAACATTACGCTCGCAATCGACGACTCAAGTTCGATTCCCATTCGAGGGGAATGTTTCCCCTGGAGTTAGTATCAGTACTTATTCTACCCTCCCCAAAAGTCCTTCGAATGAGACTATAAACCGAGAGCCCCGTGTGCGAGAACACACGCAGAACATCATGCGCGCGCACACGTTAAATACTGTTCCGCTTTTCATACGAGTAGGCCATTGTTTGCCGGTGGTGGGAACAGATGACAAGATTGACAAAACTGCATACACACGGGGACTAGATTTAAAGAAAAGCACATGAGCGCATACTCCGTTAACCTTGATATAACAGAATAAATAAATAAATAAATAAAGTAATCTGTATTTTCTGGGGGGAGGGGGTGTAACCAGTGCTTGTCTGACGAGTGTGCATTACCAAATGAATGGCGAAGGAAAATTTTATGATGTTGGTGTTTGAAGTTTTTCTGTTTTTTTAAAGTAATTTTTTTTTCTATTTACTATTCCTCAGCTAGAGTACCGAGGTTCACCAATAGAGAGACGTATGCGTATGCACCGGTCCTCCTCCTCCCTCCCCCCCCCCCCCCCCTAACCCCTAACCATTTTTGGTAGCCAATTCCGACTTCGTGAGTGATGTCCAAAAGATGACACTTGTGTCCATGCTGGGTTTTTTCCTGCCATCGGTTTCTATCGGTACACAATGGCCTACTCTTAAGAAAAGCGGAATGGCTTTTAAACATGTCCACGAAATATTCTGCGTGCGTTGGTACACAGGTTTATATAGTTTCATCTGAAGAACTTTGACATTCACTTGGATTTTTTGTGTGTGTAATACTTGGAAGTGAGGGTGAGGCTGGGAATCGAACCCAGAGCCTCACAGTTCATTTGTTGATAGGTAAACGTCTTGTGGTCATCATGCCACCCATCTTCTTAGGGGATTTTGTTCGATTTTGTGCAATATCTTTTTTGTGTTTTTGTATGTGTGTGTGTGTGTGTGTGCGTGCGTGCGTGGGCGCGCGCGCGCGCGCGCGCGCGGTGGTGTGTGTGGTGTTGTGTGTTTGTGTGTGTGTTAGGGGAGGGGTACTTAAAGTTAGTAAAACAGACAGACTGGCACAGATAAACGCATGTAAACAGACAGATAGAGAGGGACATACTGAGAGTAAGAGAAAGTGAAAGGGAAAGTGAGATAGACAGACAGACAGACAGACAGACAGACAGACAGACAACAGACAGATTGACAGACAGATAGACAAACAGACAGAGAGACAGAGAGTGAGAGACAGAGAGATGTATAGGCATAACATAAATACAGAGGAGATACAGGGAAAGTGAAGAATGATACGAAAACATGAAACAGGAGAAGATAAACAGGCGATATTGCAGAGTGAAATAAAAGTAAACACAATAGTGTGAAATACACACACACGCGCGCGCGCGCACGCACACACACACGCACACACACATACACAAATACAACAAACACACACACACACACACATTTAATATGCATATATCCTATTCTTGCAATGCTGTGTGCCTGTTTTTTTTATTTCCACGCGTGTCTACCTGCGTGCATGTGTGCATGCATTCAAGTCTTCAATTTTAACGTCTTTTCACTTGAAGTGATACCAGTGTATGCGTGCGCGTGCGTATATATATGACAACATAATACAACACAACACGCACAAACACACCACACCACACCACACCCACACCACACCACACCACACCACACCACACCACACCACACCACACCACACCACACCACACCACACCACACAACCACACACAACACAACACAACACAACACAACAACAACACAACAACAACACAACACACCAACACAACAACAACAACAACAACAACAACAACAACACACACACACACACACACATCACAACACCCCCCCCCCCCACACACACACACACACACACAACACACACACACACACACAACACAGCACACACTCACTTTTTTTCCAAAAAAATCCCCAAAACTATCCGAACAAGTACTATAGAAGATGTTCTTCGACCCAACAAGCGATAACTATCCTGCGATACAAAAGACAAGATTGCTTCCACGACCACCACTATCACCACCACCACTATCACCACCACCACCACCACTACCACCACCACTCGACCACCACCACCACCTATCCACCCATCCCACCTACAGCCTTCGCTTCACACAGCGAAAATACAAACATGGATAAGGAGAAGGGAGGAGGAGAGAAGGAGGAGGAGGAGGAAGGGGGGGGGAGGGGGCAGTGTTTGAGAGACGTGTTGTGGCAATGTTGTAAGATGTGTGTGGACTATTGATTGCAAAGCAGCAGGTATCTGTTTCTCGTGTCATGTTCGTGTTCTTATTGTTCATTATTGTTCTTATTGTTTTTATTGTTCTTATTGTTTTTATTGCTCTTATTGTCCAGATGAGGATTCTGGGTGCTGACATACCATGTGATCAGACCATGGCGCTTGCAATTTGACGACACGGGTTCGATTCCCGTTCGAGGGGATTTTTTTCCCCCTGGAGTTAATATCAGTGCTGACTCCACTCTCCTCAAAAGTCTTTCGGATGAGACTATAAACTGAGGCCCCGTGCGAAAACGCACGCAGAAAATCTTGCTCGGGCACACGTTAAATCTTTTTTCGTTTTTCGCAAGAGTAGGCCATTGTGTGCCGGTGGGAACAGATGACATTTACAAAACTGCATACACACGGGGATGGATGTAAAAAAGTAAATTAGTACTCGTTCCATTATTCTTGATATAAAAAATAAAATAAATCAACACACATATTATAAGATACACACGCGCGTGTGTACATACATCCACACACACATACACACATACACACAAATACACACACACACACGCACACACACATACATACACACATACATACATGCATACATACATACATACATACATACATACATACATACATACATACATACATACATACATACATACATACATACATACATACATACATACAACATACATACAAACATACAATACATACATACATTACAGTATACACATACATACAGTATACATACATACATATACACATACATCCATACATCCATACATCCATACATCCATACACCCAGACAGATAGACAGACACACAGACAGAATATTGACATACAGATATATATCCACCCATTCATTCATTCATCCATTCATACCGCATGCACGCACGCACGCACCACACATGCACATTTTTGACAAAAAGATGTACACGTCATTCTAAGCAATGAAAAGTCTTTAAAAAAAGACGCAATTAGTATCATGCAATCGAAATGCAGGCACACACTCCAGTAACACTGAAACACACAGCCTTTTTAAACGTCAAAAACATGCTGTAAAAAAGCTCATAAAACAAACAAACCTAGCAGGTTTGGGGGAGAACATGACGAGACGTGTCCTGCACAAATGTCAACTTTGCCTGGACTATGGATTGCGAAGAGTTATCTCCATATTTTTTCTGGTCATTGTCCCCTTCCCCCTTGCTGAAATGAGGATCGGGATGATGGTCCGGGATGCGAGAAGATAAAGCTTTATTTTGATTTTATTTTACAAAAGTATTTTATAAGACTTTAATTTATGGCAGATTTTTCCTCGTGAAATACAGGCTGTTCTTCCTGGGAGAGAGAGTGCGTTGCCACAAGAGTAGCGCCACCTGGTTTATTGGTCTTTTTTTCTGTCTGCATCTGTAGTTGTTTCCCTATCAGAGTGGCTTTTTCTCCAGAATTTTGCCAGGGACAACTCTTTTGTTGCAGAGGATTCTTTTACGTGAGCTAAATAATGATGTGTAACACACAGGACTCTGATTTATCGTCTCATCCGAAAGACTAGTGCCCAGACCCCCCCACTCATATTCAAATGGATGGGAGAAAGGTTTCGGGTCCAAAACCACCATACACTTCGGACCCAAACTTTTCGCTTTACAGGTAGGTGCGTTACCTCTAAACCACCAATCCACGAACGAGGGGTTTTGTTGGTTGGATGGTTGGTTGGTTGGTTGGTTGGTTGTTGGTTGGTTGGTTGGTTGGTTGGTTGGTTGGTTGGTTGGTTGGTTAGTTGGTTGGATGGTTGGCTGATTGGTTGGTTGGTTGGGTTTTTTTGTTTTTGTGTTTTTTGTTTACTTTTTTTTTTTTGGGGGGGGGGGGGGCAGGAGGTACTGCATGTTGTAGTGTTCGTAAAGTATAGACAGTTGTAGTCTACGAATCTCTCTTAATTCGTTTGATTTGCCATATCTTTATCATAATTTGGCATTTCATACAGAGATCACATCACTAATAAAGAAGTGAAAACCAGAATAAAAAATGCCATCGGACCATGTGAAGAGCTCCTAACTTCACTGATAAACGCAAGCTAAAGTGGTTCGGGCACGTTACACGAACATCTGGATTGGGCCAAGACTGTCTTACAGGGAACAGTAAGGGGAGGGAGACGAAGAGGCAGACAGAGGAAACGATGGATAGACAACATTAGAGAGTGGACAGGCCTTGGGCGGAGCAATCTGCTACGGAGGGCGGAGGACCGTGGGGAGTGGAGGAAGCTGGTTGCAGCATCTTCAGTGGTGCCCCCACGGTCCGCAGAGCTACGAGACAGGTGAAGGTGATGGTGAATATGATAATACACCACAGGACTGTGTGTTTCTTGCAAAGCACACACTTGATGTGAGGTCGTATAGTAGAGAAAGCGGGTGGTGGTGGTGGTGTCTGTGTGGTGTGTGTGGGGGGGGGGTGGTGGTGGTTAAAGGTGTGATATTTCTCAAATCGAAGTGTCTGCCTCATTAGGCAAGCAGCACTGATCTTTGCGGTAATAAAGAAGATCCTAAGGGTTTGCTCAGCTGTCAGCTCGCCACATAAAAATACCCCTAGTCTCTGCTTTCTCTGTGGGACCAGTCTTCGCTCATAAAAAATGTCTGTCTTTCCGTTTGTCTATCTATCTACTTGTCTGTCTGGGTTGTCATCTGTCTTTCTTTCCCTTTGTCTATAGACTACCTGTCTATCTGATCTGTCTGCCTGTCTATCAGTCTTTCCATCTATCTCTCTACCTGTCTATCTGAGTCTTCCGTCTGTCTGTCTCTCTTTCCATCTAACTATCTACCTATCTGCGTTGTCTTCTGTCTAGTCTGTCTTTCCATCTCTCTATCTACCTCTCGGTCTGAGTTGTCGGTCTGTTTTTACATTTGTCTATCTACCTGTCTATCTGAGTTGTCTTCTTCTGTCTGTCTGTCTGTCTGTCTGTCTGTCTGTCTGTCTATCTATCTATTTATTTATCTATCTATCTAGCTACCCCCCCCCTCTCTCTCCCCCCTTTTATCCAAATGTTTGATTTATATCACATGTATAACTTTTGACAGATGGTGGTGGATTGATGTTTTCAGTTGTTTATTTCATCTTGTTCTCTTGTTTGCTCTTTACCTATTAACACTTTTCTATTCTTCCATAATCAAAAATCTTTTTATTGTGACTTCTGATTTTTGTCTTCTGATCGAGTGCATTTTTATTACCTTATCATATATAGTGTCCTTATTCGTGTGTGTTGTTTGGTACTGCGTAAAGTTTTATTGTTTAGTATCTTTTCATCTTGATGTATCCCTGAAAAGTGCGGGGACTGGATGTAAAAAAGCACACGAGTGCTTATCTATTATCCTCGAATAAAATACTTTGCCTTGCCTTGCCTTGCCTTGCCTTGCCTTGCCTTGCCTTGCCTTGCCTTGCCTTCTCTCTCTCTCTCTCTCTCTCTCTCTCTCTCTCTCTCTCTCTCTCTCTCTCTCTCTCTCTCTCTCTCTCTCTCTCTCTCTCTCTCTCTCTCTCTCTCTCTCTCTCTCTCTCTCTCTCTATTTATTACTTTTGTGTCTGTCTGAGTTCTCTTTTGTCGGTCTTTCCATCTATCTATCTACCTGTCTGTCTACCTAAGTTGTCTTCTATGTCAGACGATCCCACACCAAACTAGCTTGATATCCACCTGTCCTGCCTGCTTGTTTTTATCCGTACTTCATTCAGGAAGGAGGGGGTGGGTTCTCTTTCCCCTCACCCCCTCTAAAAAAAAAAAAAGGAAAACCCCATACATTTTCTTCAATTCCACTGGCCGCAGCCAGAAGGGGAAGTTAGGTTGATGAAGCAGAGGGTTAGGACTTATTTATTTATTTATTTATTTATTATTTATTTGATACCACTTTATGTCACAGCAGATTTCTCTGCGTGAAATTCGGGCTGCTCTCCCCGGGGAGAGCGCGTCGCC
>CM060326.1:4569205-4579205 GCA_030674155.1 Stramonita haemastoma | reverse complement strand
TAGTGAGATCTTGCGTTATGCGCTCCTGCATGGATACATTTTCCAGAGGAAAAATTTTGGAAATTCCTTATTTTAGGACAGATACTATTTGACCTTGTTAATAATCATTGCAAACCCATCCGGGATTGCTCAAGCTGCGTTAGGTGTTGATGCTATTTTGCTATTTTCAGGAGTTCTGGTGCCAGACCAAAGTACTAACGCATCCCAGGGATCTGGAAACGGTTCCAGACTGCAGGTAAGGGTCAACAAGGAGGAGGACAACACCCCGGCCCCAGGTTTTGGCTGCCAACACCCAGACGTCCGTTCAAGAGATGTTTTTCCTAGAATCACATCATTGACGACTCCACTCCCCGAAAAGTCCTTTAAATGAGACTATATACCAAAGCCCCCCCCCCCTCCCCATTGCCCCCCCCCCCCCCCCCCCACTCCCTGCCAAACGCAGAACTTCTTGGACGCACGTTAAACAAACCTTTTCGAAAGTGTAAGCCATTGTGTTCCAATGGGGCAGAAGGACATTTGAGAAATATGCATACACACAGGTGTATGTTTAGACATCAGCCCCGAAGTGAAAATGTGGCTGCCTAAACGATGAGCAAAAGGTCGGATTCAAAAACTGTCCCATTGGAGAACTTCAGAGCTCGAAACCAGGAACAGAAGCAACAACAAATCACCTGCTGATATCTCTTGCACTTTTTTTTTTAATGAATCTTATAAAATAGTTGTAGAACTGTTTTACTATTATATCCTGTAGGGACTGGTAAATATTTTTTTCCCAAGAAATCGATGAAATAAGTATTTTAAAGAGTATCTGCCCCTTGATAATCACTACCAAGTGCTCTGATTTTTTTTAAAACATGAAACAAATTGTTCACCATTATTGGAAAATAGGTCCGTGTGTTCCTAACCTACGTGGTCCTTGGGCAGCAAAAGTGTCAGACCTCAATTTTTTTTAATGCAAATAAGCAATGATATAGTCGTTCTTTTTCGCTGGAATAGAAATGTGTACTAAAAAGTCCTAAGAAGAATCGCGGGATGGTTAAGACGTTTGCTTGCCAACGAGTAAACCATGAGGTTCTGGGTTCGATTCCCAGCCTAGCTCTTTGTTCCCATTTCGACAAAAAAATCTGAATGTCAGTCCTTCAGAGGAGACTATAAAGTGAGACCACGTGCGCGAACGCACGCAGAACATCTTGCACACGCATTAAAAACCCGTTCCGCTGTTTTTAAGAGTAGGTCATAATGCGACGGTAGGAACGGATAAACCGCGCGCACTCGTGTGTGTGTGTGTGTGTGTGTGTGTGTGTGTGTGTGTGTGTGTGTGTGTGTGTGTGTGTGTGTGTGTGTGTGTGTGTTTGTGTGTGCCTGTCTGTATAAAATGGGCAGTTGTGTGGGGGAGACATTAGGTTGGAAGGAGAGGCAAGGAAAGGAAAGGAAGGGGTATTTACGAGGGTATGGATGCATTTTTAAAGTAGTGGGGATAGAAAAATCATCTGGCTGATAGAATTTTTCTTACATGGTTTATTTTGGGCTGGGATGTTTTTTGAAAGGGATGCAGCTCCTTAAAAAGTCTCAGGTTTTAAGTCAATTTGACGGTAGCTTACACAGAATCTCACCATTGGTAAACCTCGGAACTCTAGCCAAGGAATAAACCAAAAGTGGACAGTAAAATCGGGTGTTGCTGGAACTAAAGATTCTGAATTAAAGCTCCATAATACTGTGAGTTCCGTACCATTGTGTCTATAGCTACTTACTATTTATCTATGTGCCTATTGTGTCCATTTTTCTAACATTCAGACCGACCATCTGACAACCTTTACCCGCTATAAATCTTAACGCTAACCTTTACACTAACCTCAACTCTAAACCATGACCCCCCCCCCCCCCCATGTGGACACAAAAGGCAGGTAGACATGTGGTATATGCTGACGACACTTTTCTTCGTTCGTTCGAATTGGCAAGAATGCAAAGTGCCTGGTCTTTTTCCACGCTGCTCCTCTGCAGGAGGTCTATGCCTTGCTGGCCTCAGCCGACACATTCCCACTACAGGGCAGTTCATTAAGAAGTTTTCAAACGAGAAAAGATATGCCAGAAGAAGAAAAAAAGCACGAGAATAGACTGGTTTGGTAGGAAATAAGCAAGAGAGGATAGAGCCGAAGGGAAAATCAGGAAGCGAAGGATAGAAAAGAGGAAATTTCTTGCAGAGCATTTCCAGAAAGTGGGGAAGCTCTTTAGACTTGAGTCTCTCGGATTTTTTTTTTTTTTGGGGGGGGGGAGTATGTTGGCCAATGCATGGACATTTTTTCAGGGTCAGTGGGAGGAGGGATGCTAGAATTTTAATGAAAAGGCAAGGAGGAAAGGGGGGGGGAGGTGGGAGCGTAAAGTGTTTTTCTACATATGGATGGGGGAAAATTGCATTTTAGAAAAGATTTTTTAAAAACAAAAGTAGAGTGCCGGTTGTAGAATGACCTGTTTGGCGAGGGGATGCATTTAATTTTTGTTAAAGATTTAAAACAGAAATGGAGAGTGGGGATTGATGTTATAAGGAATTATTGAATAATCATTGGAGCAATGCACAGTTAGACTACACTGCATGAAGAAAATAAGCGTAGTGAAGTAGAATTGTTCGTGTGTTTTCGCTGTGTGTTTTCGCGCGGTGTGTGTTTTGCGTGTGTGTGTGTTGCGCTCGCGCGCGTGTGTTGGGGTCAAGGTGTTAAAAAGAAAAGAAAAAAAGCTGTTAGCGAAATCACATAAATATGTTATCCGTGCATGTAGCGGGATTTTATTCGTTAAAATTTGTTAAATTGCTGGACTTGCCGCTGTAAAAAAATTGACTTTAAAAAATCGCAGTAAATTTGGAAAGGTGGAGGTAAAGGAAGTAGTAAAGTGTCGGATTCAAAAGAATTGCAGTAATTTTTTTCAAAAAATATTACGTGTACATCTTGTTTAACAAAGTTGCATTAGAACAGGCAGGATAGCTCAGTGGTCAGAGAACTCATTGTAAATGGGTACCCGCCATCTTTAGGGACACTGGCCCCTGAGGAAGCTGAGGTTTCTGATAACTCTCTCCCCAACGACCACATAGGCTATGGGACACTTTTACCTTCTTGTGAATTAGAAAAAGCATTGTGGCGTTTCTTTTTTTTTTTTACTGGATAAGGTTCAAGAAAAATGTCAACTTTTTTTTTAATATAAGATAGCTGGCAACTTGTATTAGTATGTCCTGTTACCTTATCAAAATTTCCTTCTTGCCTTTTGCTTTGCCATAGGTCAGGGACATGTCCACTACCCAGGTCATACATGTAGCACTCCCAGCCCATCAGTAGACTGCTCCATCTGCATATCTCCCAGCAGTTTTTTATTCCCATTTTCAACTCAGATAAACTTAATTTCTTTCACAGTCCATCTTTTTAGCTTTTTTTTCCTCAAAAGGAAAAATGTTGGATATCTCAAATTGTAGTTAAACGAAACAAAAACCTAAAAATAAGGGAAAGATAAATCAGTTTAAAAAAAAAAAAAAAAGAAGAAATAACTGGAGACAAAGGGGGGTTGGAGACCCCTTGCAAGTTTTTTTTTTTATATCATTATTAGTAAGACTAGAGTAAAAGACTTTATTTTGATCAATGCTCATTGCTGCGTGATTTCTGGTCTGCTTTCTGGCATTGGTCCAACCTTTGTATTGTGTTATGTTATATATGCCTAATTTTCTGAAAGCATGAAGCTCCACCTTAATGGCTTTAGCAAAATTTCGATACAGGAAATGTGTAATACTGAATTCTTGCGAAAATATGATGTGGTAGTTTGGGGGCTATTTTTGTATTGGTTTGTTTTAATCGGCCTGTCTTTTTGCTTTTACATTTCTAGTCTCAACAATACCTGGGTTGTGTAAAAGTAGAAAATGGTTTAGCATGTGTGATTTGTTTAATCAATGGGTGATGGTAAATTGTTAACAAGCAGTTGTACGAAACAGTTGGCTCTATTTCAAGTCGAGTCAAATCAAAATTATTTTGATTTTTTTGTGTGCGTGGTTTTAAACCGATTTGGCAAAGATAAACGTGCGTTTTAGCACAGGAATTGTATTTTGTTCATTTGCTTTTATTTTTACTTTGTCGAGGATAATGGAATAAGCAATCGTTTGCTTTTTTTACATCCAATCCCCGTGTGTATGCCGTTTTGTACATTTTGTAAGAAATTCCAAGTTTTGCATGGTATCTGTATCTTTTTTTAAAGTTCAGTTAATGCGCTCCGCTTTGTTTGCTGCCCCTTCCCCCTATATTATATCCTTCCAGAGTCAATAGCAAAGTGCACGAGTTTTACTGGAGATTTTTTTCTTTTGAAGCTGAGTTTCAGGTGCATTCTTTAAAACTGTATTTAACATGCTGTTTTAAAAAAATAATACTCCTGTGAAAACGTGAACTGAAACCCCCATTTGTCAGTAGCCTGTTAACGTTTTGCTTTTGGGTTGCAAGTTTTATCAATGTTTTCCTGCTTTGTTAGTACACTTCGTTAAAAACTGCTTGATTTTGCTTCTAACCCAGTTGAGCTTGTTCTAGAATCCCAGCTAGAAAAGTACGAAGGTGTAGAAAATATTCAACCTATTTTGATTACCTATAATTATTTGTGGTGAAGATTATGCATGTTCTTTTAGAGGACCAACAAAAATTTGTTTGTTGCTAGTTTTGCTTCCATTTTTTTCTGTATGTCATAACAGCTCCGTATAGTAATGGATAAATGTATAGTAATTAGAATGTTTAAGTGGTGAACACACACCACAGATACTTTGACTTACTGACTTATTTTCCGCTGAAAAATACCAGCTTTGCACATCCTGTTAGAACTTACAAGCTGATGATTGCATTTTTTTAATTTTATTTATTTATCTATTTATTCATTCATTCATTCATTCATTACATTCACTCATTTATTTTTTCATTTCTGGGATTGACTGAATTAAGCACTTATTCAGTGGGTCAGTCATTGTCACTTGCTGGTCAGAGCATTGGAAAAGCCTACCTCCCCCTCAGCAAAAAATGCTTGTAGTTAGGGTTGGGTAGCCGGCTTCGCAGCTGAAATTAAACAAATGAAAAGGAAATTTCATAACTACTTTGAATAAATCAAAACTGGTGAAAAGTGATACAAGGCTGTACTTAAACACGATGGTTTTTATATTTACTTGGTGAGTGTTTACTGGCTGAGGTTAGTTAATTTTTTTAGTGCTGATGTCGGATACTTTGTGGTATATAAACGTGATATTATGTTTTCATGTTTACTCTTTATTAAGGGTTGAACCGCTTGAATTTCTCTCTAGATTTGAAATGTTTGAATTGAATTGACGTGAAATATGACCAAAAAAAAACAAAACTTGGATCAATGCTTTGTTCAGAGTTCCATTTATAAATGACTTAGTTTACAAGTGTTTACCAGTGTAAAGTACTTGCACAAGATCTCAGATATTTATACATAACGTTTGATCTGTACTTCATCTCTCTGTCTCTCTCTGTCTCTCTTGTCCTCTCTCTGTCCTGCCTCTCCTCTCTATGTCTGTCTGTCTCTGTCTCTGTCTCTGTCTCTGTCTCTGTCTCTACTCTCTCTCTCATCTCTCTCTACTCTCTCTCTCACACACACACACACTCACTACTCACTCACTCCTCACTCACTCACTCTCTTTTATATATATCTTATTTATTGATTTTTTTATAGTAAAACTGTCTTAGTTGTGTGTTAGGATTTGTATTTTATCTGCATTATTATTTGAAAATATCATCTTGATTTCCACCATGTATAACACTATTTGGAAATGCATTATATAATGTATAACTATTATACAATCTTTTATATCAATGTTTCCACACATACTATATCTTGACGTGTTTTGCCTGCTTGTAGTTACATTGGGTTTTTTTGTCTATTTGTTTGGGTATTTCTCTTAGTAATGGCTCCCCTTACTATTCCCTTGGAATGTATTGATTTTTATAATATAAATTTTCTGGTTTAAAGATTTGTGATACCTTATGTACCATCGTCCTAAATAGTTGCAGTCTTCTTCTTTAATTGTATATAATTATAATACTTTTAATGCATTGAGCTCGATTTAAACCTGGTTCGTATAACGTTAAATGCTGTTTCGTTGCAATTTGATATTTTTATATACACAGTTTTTGGTTTTTTAGATTTTTTGTTTCTGTTTTGTTTTTTTGTTTGTTTGTTTACTTCTAGGGTTTTTTTTTCTTTCTCATTGTTAGGCTGTTGGACACATTACGAGCCTTTAGGTTTCATTGATGATAGTTATTGTTTACAGAAGTGTTTTTATGGATGTTTTCAAAAACTTTATTGACTGGGTTTTTCATGATGATGTAATTTGAAGATGCTCTCTCTCTCTCTCTCTCTCCTCTCTCTCTTCTCTCTCTCTCTCCCTCTCTCTCCTCTCTCTCTCTCTCTCTCTCTCTCTCTCTCTCTCTCTCTCCTCTCTCTCTCTCTCTCTCTCTCTCTCTCCCCTCCTTCTCCTTTCCTTTTCCTTTCCTTTCCATTCCTTTCCACCTTCCACTCTCACATATGCTATCCTAGACTTATCATTGTAGATCTATAGGTGTTTGGTGTCTATGTTGAATTGGAATTGAATTTTACTGTTTAAATATAGAGATGTGATTTGTATTTAGCTTTTTTGTGTTTGAGTTTTTATGTGTGCTTTTTATGCCTTCTTTGCTTGTTCCTCCCCCCCCCTCACCACACAACACACACACACACACAGAGGACACACACACACACAGGTACACCACACACACAGGTATACACACACACACACACACACACACACACACACACACACACACACACACACACACAACACACACACCACACACCACACACACACACACACACACACACACACACACACATACATACATACATACACACATGGAATGTATTATTTTTCATGTTTTCGCTTTTAGATTTATTCTGCGTCATATACCATCGTCCTGAATAATTACTTTTTCTCCTTCATCTTCATTAGTACATTTTTATCTTTTAATGTATTGAGTTTGATTTTAAAACTGGTTTGTATAACCTTAAATGTTTTGCTCCTATTTATTTCTTTTATACAATTTTGCTCATTTGTTTGTTTTGCTTTTGGGATTTTTTCTTTTCATTGTTAGGCCTGGCCACATTGTGAGTTTATAGGTTTTCATTGATAATTGTTTACAGAATGTTTTTGTGGGCGTTTTGAAATTACTTTGTTGACTGATTTGTTTTGATGACGATGTATTTGAAATGCCTTTTTTTTCTCTTCTTCCATCTTCTTCCCATTAATTATGCTTCTACTTTGTCATTGGATAAGAATGCTTCAGTTTTTATTGAAATTTGAATTGAAATTGTATTTTACTGTTTAATATTAAATCAGATTTATTTAGTTTTTTATGTTTTTTTGAGGGTTTTATGTTTGTTTTTTTTATGCTGTGCGTGTATTTTCCTATTAATGCCCCTCTTTGCTTGTTTTTCCCCTTACACACACACGCATCGCAAGCAACGCACGCACGCACGCAACATACCACATATCACACACACACACACACACCACACACACACACACAACACAACACGCACACACACACACACATGGAATGTATTATTCTTCATATGTTTTGACTTTTAGATTTTTTAATGCTTATGTTTTCATCCCCTGAGTATTTGTATTTTCTTTTCATTAGTATATATAGTATATTTAAATGTATTAAGTTTGATTTTAAAAACGTGTTTGTATTTATAACCTTAAATGTTGTTTCGCTCCTATTTGATATTTCTTTGATACATCTTGCTCTTTTGTTTGTTGTTTTTGCTTTTCGGCGTTTTCTTTTCCTTGTTAGGTTTGGCCACATGTGAGCTCATAGGTTTCATTGATGATAATTATTGTTTACAGAAATGTTTTGTGGGTGTTTTTGAATACTTTGTTGACTGGTTTGTTTTGATGGGATTGTAATTTGAGATCTCTCTCTCTCTCTCTCTCTCTCTTCTCTCTCTCTCTCTCTCTCTCTCTCTCTCTCTCTCTCTCTCTCTCTCTCTCTCTCTCTCTCTCTCTCTCTCTCTCTCTCTCTTCTCTCTCTCTTCTCTCTCTCCTCCTTTCCTTTCCTTTCCTTTCCACCTGTCCACTCTCACATATGCTATCCTAGACTTATCACTGTAGATATGTGTTTGGTTCCTATGTTGAATTGAAATTGAATTTTACTGTTTAAATATAGAAATATGATTTTTATTTAGTTTTTTTAGTGTGTTTAAGGGTTTTTCTGTTTGTTTTTATGTGTGGGTTTTTTATGCTTTCTTTGCTTGTTTTCCCTCCTCATTCACACACACACCACAACCACACAACACACACACACACACACACACACACACACACACACACACACACACACACACCCCATGGAATGTATTATTTTTTACATGAATGTTTTGGCTTTTAGATTTATAATACCCATGTACCATCGTCCTGAATAATTGCATTTTCTCATTCATCTTCATTAGTAGATTTTTATGTTTTAATGTATTGAGTTTGATTTAAAATTGGTTTGTATAACCTTAATGTTTCGCTCCTATTTTTTTTTCTTTAGACAATCTTGCTCTTTTTGTTTGCTTTGCTTTGGGATTTTTCTTTTCATTGTTAGGCTTGGCCACATTGTGAGCTTATAGGTTTCATTGATGATAATTATTGTTTACAGAAGTGTTTTGTGGGCTTTTGAATACTTTGTTGACTGATTTGCTTTGTATGAGATGTAATTTTGAAGATGCCTTTTTTTTCTCTCTTCCATCTTCCTTCCACATTACGCTATCGTAGTCTTATCATTGGATAGGAATGTTTCGGTTCTTATTGAAATTTGAGTTGAAATTGTATTTTACTGTTTAAATAGGATACGAATTTTATTTAGTTTTTTGTGTTTACGGGTTTTTATGTTTTTTTATGCATGTGCGTGTATTTTTCCTATTATGCCCTCTTTGCTTGTTTTTCCCCTCACATACACACCACACACGCACACGCACACGCACACAACACGCACACAACACACACACACACACACACACACACACCACACACACACACACACACACACACACACACACACACACACAACATGGGAAAGATTATTTTTTATTGAATGTTTTGCTTATAGATTTGTAATGCCTTATGTTTCATCGTCCTGAGTGTTTGCTATTTTTCTCTTCATTAGTGCATATATTATCTTTTAATGCATTCAGTTTGATTTTAAAACTGGTTTGTATTCATAACCTTTAATGTTGTTTCGCTCCTGTTTGATATTTCTTTTATACAACTTTGCTCTTTTGTTTGTTTTTGCTTTTCCCCGTTTTGTTTTCCTTGTTAGGTTTGGCCACATTGTGAGCTTGTAGGTTTCATTGATGATAATCATTGTTTACAGAAGTGTTCTGTGGGTGTTTTGAAATACTTTGTTGACTGTTTTTTTTTGTTGAGGATGTAATTTGATGATGCTCTCTCTCTCTCTCTCTCTCTCTCCTCTCTCTCTCTCTCTCTCTCTCTCTCCTCTCTCTCTCTCCTCTCTCTCTCTCTCTCTCTCTCTCTCTCTCTCTCTCTCTCTCTCTCTCTCTCTCTCTCTCTCTGTCTTCTGTCTGTCTGTCTGTCTGTCTGTCTGTCTGTCTGTCTGTCTGTCTGTCTGTCTTCCTGTCTGTCTGTCTGTCTTCTCTCTCTCTCTCTCTCTCTCTTCTCTCTCTCTCTCTCTCTCTCTCTCTCTCTCTCTCTTCTCTCTCTCTCTCCCCCTCCCCTTCCTTTCCACCTTCCACTCTCACATATGCTATCCTAGACTTATCTCTGTGTAGGTGTTTGGATCCTTTGTTGAATTGAATTTGAACTTTACTGTTTAAATATAGATATGATTTTTATTTATTTTTTTTTGTGTTTAAGGGTTTTCATGTTTGTTTTTTATGTGTGGGTTTTTTATTGCCTTCTTTGCTTGTTTTCCCCCCTCACACACACACATGC
>CM060326.1:4561705-4564205 GCA_030674155.1 Stramonita haemastoma | reverse complement strand
AACGTGTGTGGGGGGGGGGGGGGGGGGGACGGATAGCCTAGTGGTCAGAACATTGCGCTGGCAATTTGACGACCCAGGATCGAGTCCGGTCGAGGAAATTTTTCTCCTGGAGATAACATCAGTGCCGACTCCACTCTCCCCAAAAGTCCTTCGGATGAGACTTTAAACCGAGGCCCCGTGTGCGAACGCACGCAGAACATCTTGCGCACACGTTAGATCCTGTTCCGCTTTTCGTAAGAGTAGGCCATCGTGTGCCGGTGGGAACAGATGACAATATTTACAAAAACTGCATACACACGGGGACCGGATGAAAAAAAGCACATGATTGCTTATTCTGTTATCCTCGATATAAAAGAATAAAAAAAATCTCTCCCTCTCCCTCTCTTTCTCTCACTCTCTCTCTCACTCTCTCTCCCCCCAGACAGAACGCGTCGCCACAAGTGCAGCACCACCCTGTTTTTTTCTTTATCCTGTCTGCAACTGTATTTTGTTTCCCTTCCAGAGTGGGTTCTTTTTTTTAGAGAATTATGCCAGGGACAACCTTCTTGTTGCCATGGGTTCTTTTTAAAAGATAGGTTAAGGTGTCCCATAACCTAGGTGGTCGAAGGGGACTGAGGCATCAGAGACCCCAGCTTCTCCAGGGGCCAGCATATTGAGGGCGGCGCCCATCTCCTTTCCCTCGCTGCTTTACCTTCCCTAACCTTAAAGAGGGCAGGTGTCCATTGACAGCTGGGTGAACTGGGGGGACTGTACTGAAGCCAAGGCGCGCAAAGGGTCACCCATCCAATTGGGTAACGTAACCATGCTCGATGCTGCTTAACTTTGACTCGGGAAAGGGAGTGTTCTGACCACTTAGCTAGCTCTCCCGTCCCCTAAACACATGTGATTGATTGTCTAGTCTGTAATCTTTGTTCCTGTCTCTATCAATTCGTCTATTTAGTCCTGTCTCCCTCTGTGGCTGTTTCCAGCCTTCTGCTTGTCTATCTGTCTGTCTGTCTGTCTGTCTGTCTTTCTGCATGAATACTTGTCTCTTCCTCTCTGTGTCTGTCTATCTGTCAGATTCAGAATATTTATTGCCATTTAAGTCATGCAGACCTATTTGACACAACAAAACAAACATCAGTTTTAATTATCTTTCTGCCCAAATGATGTCCACTAAAAACATGTTGCATTCTACTTTTCTTTGTCTGTGTGTGTGTGTGTGTGTGTCTGTGTGTCTGTCTATCCGTCTGTCTGTCTGTCTGTCTGTCTGTCTGTCTGTCTGTCTGTCTGTCTGTCTGTCTGTCTGTCTGTCTGTCTGTCTGTCTGTCTGTCTGTCTGTCTCTCTCTCTCTCTCTCTCTCTCCTCTCTCTCTCTCTCTCTCTCTCTCTCTCTCTCTCTCTCTCTCTCTCTCTCTCTCTCTCTCTCTCTCTCTCTCATTAGCGATAGCCTAATGGTCAGAACATTGCGCTGGCAATTTGACGACCCGAGTTCGATTCCGTTGGAAGGGATTTTTCCCCTGGAGTTAACATCAGTGCTGACTCCACTCTCCCCAAAAGTCTTTCGGATGAGACTTTAAACCGAGGCCCCGTGTGCGAACGCACGCAGAACATCTTGCGCACACGTTAAATCCTGTTCCGCTTTTCGTAAGAGTAGGCCATTGTGTGTGCCGGTGAGAACAGATGACAATATTTACACAACTGCATACACACGGGGACTGGATGAAAAAAGCACACGTGTGCTTGTCCAATAATAATATCCTCGATATAAAAGAATAGAATATAAAAAAATAATATAAATGAATAAATA
Organism: Stramonita haemastoma; assembly: GCA_030674155.1. NCBI lineage: Eukaryota > Metazoa > Mollusca > Gastropoda > Neogastropoda > Muricidae > Stramonita > Stramonita haemastoma. The sequence continues at coordinate 4,562,417 of CM060326.1, read as the reverse complement.
AATAAATAAATATGGCACATGGCAGTCTGGCCTAGGGACTGCAGGAAAGGCCAAGTCTGTACTGATTCCTGGCCTCTGCTCTGTCACACACACCCAAGTGGGACAGGATAGTCTGGCTGCTTAGAGCGTGGCGCATTGCGCTCGTGATCTGCTGACCCGGGTTTAAATCCTCTTCAAGGGGATATTCATTTCCCCCTGGAGTTAACATCAGTGCCGACTCCACTCTCCCCAGAAGTCCTTCGGATGAGACTGTAAACTGAGGCCCCGTGTGTGGAGCGCACGCAGAACATCTTTAGCGCACGTTAAAACATGTTCCGCTTTTCGGAAGAGTAAGCCATTGTGTGACATCGGTGGTCTAGGTAGTAACGGGCCTGCCTAGAAAACAAAAAGTCCGGGTCGGGGTGTGCGGTTGTTCGTGTCCCGTTTGAGCCCAAAACTTTATTTCCCATCCATTACACTCTGAGTGGTGGTCTGGGCGCTAGTCTTTCAGATGATACGATAAACCGAGGTCCCGTGTGTTACACATTACTATTTAGCGCACGTAAAAGAAAGCACGGCAACAAGGGGGTTGACCCTGACAAAGTTCTGTAGAAAAAAGCCACTCTGGTAGGGAAACAAACACAGTTGCATGCAGGAAAAAGAAAAAAAATGGGTAGGCGCTGCACTTGTGGCGACGTGCTCTCCCGGGGAGAGCAGCCCGAATTTCACGCAG
>CM060326.1:4546705-4554205 GCA_030674155.1 Stramonita haemastoma | reverse complement strand
AAGCGTGTCACCGCTTTATATCGCTCATTTCCTTAATGTAGAAGTAAGTGCTTTTCAGTGTGGTATGCAATATTGATTGCTGCTGTAAAGAGGCGTGAAAAATCTGGTGTGGTGGGTTGAATGATACCTATAGTGCAGTCTCTATACTGCATGCTTGATCAATGGCTAGGACAACGGATAGTGTATATTGCAATACAAAAACAAAAACTGAAATAATGAATGAATGAATGGAATGAAATGAATAAATGAACGACCAAAATGAATGTATGAATTGATGAATGAATGAACGACTGAATGAATGAATGAATGAATGAATGAATGAATGAATGAATGAATATAATGAATGAATGAATGAATGTTTTGTTTTTCTTTTTATATTCTTTTATATCGAGGATAATAGAATAAACACTCATATTGGGATTTTTAACATCCACTCTCCGTGTGTATGCAGTTTTGCTAATCTTGTCATCTGTTCCCATAGACACACAATGGCCTATTCTTACAAAAAGCGGAACAGGATTGAGCGGTGCACAAGATGTTCTGCGTGCGTTCGCACACGGGGCCTCGGTTTATAGTCTGTTAATGAATGATGATGAATGGAATGAAATGAATGAATGAATGAATGAAATGAATGAATACGTGACAGACCAGATACAATTAATCATCTTATCCGTGAGCGTGTTTTTATCTATGGAAATTCCGTGTATATCAGAGAAATGTATTTATTTGTCTGTTTATTTCCCTATTTATTCTTATACATCGAGGATAATGGAATAAGCACTCGTGGGTTTTTTTTTTACATCCAGTCCCCTGTGTATGCAGTTTTGTCAATCTTGTCATCTGATGACATTGATGCGCTGTGCACGTTCCATTAACCAGTATCCAGTGTTTCCCCTCAGAAGTTGGGGACCTGTCCATGCGCATCATTTTATAGTTCGTCTCTTTGCATCTGCAAGGAATGTGTGTGTGTGTTGTGTGTGGTGTGTGTGTGTGTGTGTTGTGTGTGTGTGTGTGTGTGTGTGTGTGTGTGTGTGTGTGTGTGTGTGTGTGTGTGTGTGTGTGTGTGTGTGTGTGTGTGTGTGTGTGTGTTGTGTATGTGTTGTGTATGTGTGTATGTGTGTGTGTTTGTGTGTGTGTGTGTGTGTGTGTGTGTGTGTGTGTGTGTGTGTGTGTTGTGTGTGTGTGTGTGTGTGTGTGGTTAGTGTTGTGAGTGTTGTTGTGTATGTTGTGGTGTTGTGGTGCGTGCGTGCGTGTACGTGCGTGCGTGTCTGTTTGTGTGTGTTGTGTGTTGTAGTGGTGTGTCGTGCGTGCGTGTGTGTTTGTGTGTGTGTGGTGGTGTGTGGTGGTGTGTTTGTGTGTGTTGTGCGTAATAAAGGACTCCAAGGCACAATCAGGGCAATTATGCCAAGCAAGGCAAGGCCACAAGACAAGCAAGGCAAGGCCAGTCAAGGCAAGGCAAGGCAAGGCAAAGCTTATTTCAAATCTCTGTTAGTCGGTTCATGAAGGCTGCTGCATATTTCATGTAGGGAACTCAAAACTCAAGCCTGCTATGGCCTTGGGGACCAATTAAACAATCTTCACTGAAGGTGTTGATAGAGCATGGCATGGTTATGGTTAATGCAGGCCCCCGATAGGAGACAAATGATGTGTGATGCTCTAAGCTCTTTAAGTGCTTTATTCTATTTTATTTTATTTTATTTTATACCACTTTATGTCACAGCAGATTTCTCTGCGTGAAATTCGGGCTGCTCTCCCCGGGGAGACCGTGTCGCCACAAGTGCAGCACCTACCCATTTTTTTTTTAATACAGCCCCGAGCCGCCTTGGCGACTCCAACTTCCCGATTTTTCTCAGGGATGGTGTCTAAACACGACACCTGTGTGCATGCTGGTTTGATTTTTTTAAAATAATTTTGTCATCCGCTCCTACCGCACACAATGGCCTGCTCTTCCGAAAGGCGGAACGGGGTTTTACCGTGTGCGCAAGATGCTCTGCGTGTGTTCGCACACGGGGCCTCGGTTTATGGTCTCGTCGGAATGACGAGGGTCTGGTTTGTTTGTTTTATTTTAGCTCTTGTCCAGTTGATACTGACAGGGGCTTTTGATTCCATCATTACTCTGAATGTGTCTTCTGTTGTTGTTGTTTTTCTTTTTTTCTGAATCACACTTTCTTCTGTGGCTGCGATGAAAGTTATGTAACAAATGTCTCATATATTATAGTGTTTAGTGTCTGTCTATTTGTCTGTCTATTTGTCTGTATTGGCCTCGGTCTCTGCCTCTGTCTCTCTGTCTGTCTCTCTGTCTCTCTGTCTCTCTGTCTCTCTTCTCTCTCTCTCTTCTCTCTCTCTCTCTCTCTCTCTCTCTCTCTCTCTCTCTCTCTCTCTCTCTCTCTCTCTCTCTCTCTCTCTCTCTCTCTCTTTCTCTCTCTTCTTTGCATTCTTCTTCTTCTTTGCATTCTTCTTCTTCTTTGCATTCTTCTTCTTCGTATTCTTCTTTGCATTCTTCTCCTTCGTCCTATTCTTTGTATTCTTCTTTTTTTGCATCCTTTTTCTTTATTTTGTTTTCTTCCTCTACTAGCGCTCTGACTTTCAGCTATACTGAGATGTTTCGTGTAGGACCATGTTTGTCCCATTACGGAGAGACTTGTTTTCTGTCTTCAAGAAATTGTTCTTTAAACTAAAGAAAAAGATATTAAGGTGTCCCATAACCTGTGTGGTCGTAGGGGAGCGAGGCGTCAGAGACCCCAGCTTCTCTAGGAGCCAGCATATTGAGGGTGGCGCCCATCTCTTCTCCCTCACTGCTTTACCTTCCCTGACCCTAAAGAGGGCAGGTACCCATTGACAGCTGGGTGAACTGGGGAAGTGTATTGTAGCCAAGGCGCACAGACGGTCACCCATCCAACTGGTAACCACGCTCGATGCTGCTTAACTTGGGCTGGGGGAAAGCGAGCGCTTGACCACTGAGCTATCCCGTCTCCTGTTCTTTACCTTTTTTATTTCTTTTCTTCCAGAATAAAAGCCTCATTTAGTAGCTCCACCAAGTCTTAAAAAAATCAAAACATGCAAATGATGTTCATTCTCTATCTCATGTACTATTTATCTATCCAAACAACCCCCCCCCCACCCCTCCCTTTTTTTTTAAACGAAAACTTTGAATTACACTAAAGTGAGGTGATTTAAGTAGAATGGAAATGAAATGTCTGGAGTCTTTTCCTTGATCTGTCTCTGTCTGTCTTCCTGCCTCTTATATGTCTTAGTCTCTGCTTGTGTCGTTTCTCTCTTTCTCAGTCTCTCTTTACTTTCTATCTGTCCGTTTCTCTGTCCTTTTATGCGTCTCTCTCTTTGTGTTTGTTTGTCTTTTGTCTGTCTGTCGTATGCCTGTCTAACTGTCTGCCTAACTGTCTGTCTAACTGCCTGCCTGTCTGCCTGTCTGTTTGTCTGTCCGTCTGTCCGTCTGTCTGTCTGTCTGTCTCTGTCTGTCTGTCTCTGTCTCTGTCTCTGTCTCTGTCTCTGTCTCTGTCTCTGTCTCTCTCTCTCTCTCTCTCTCTCTCTCTCTCTCTCTCTCTCTCTCTCTCTCTCTCTCTCTCTCTCTCTCTCTCTCTCTCTCTCCCCGCCCTATTGCCTCAAGTCATTGCTTCTCTTACTACCTTAAATTCAGACATATAGATGTTGGGTTTTTTTGTGGGACACCTGTACCTTTTAATTGGATATGGCAGAGACTTCTTTACACCAGGCCCTCATTAAAAAACAACCAAGAACAACCAAAACAAAACAAGAGAGAGAGAGACAGATAGAGAGAGACAGAGACAGACAGACAGACAGACATAAAGACAGAGAGACGCAGAGAGACACAGAGAGAGAGAAGAGAGAGAGAGAGAGAGAGAGAGAGAGAGAGAGAGAGAGAGAGAGAGAGAGAGAGAGAGAGAGAGAGAGAGAGAGAGAGAGAGAGAGAGAGAGAGAAGAGAGAGAGAGAGACAGAGAAAGAGAGACAGAGACAGAGACAGAGACAGAGAGACAGAGAGACAGAGAAGAGAGAAGGAGAAAGAGAAAAGAGAGAGAGACAGACAGAGAGAGAGACAGACAGACAGACAGACAGACAGACAGACACAGACAGACACAGACATAGCTACAGAGAGGGAGGTCAAAGTTCAGAGATGTCTTGTTTTTAAGTGACCACTCACACTAACCACAGTCTTTTATACCTATTTCTTGAAAATGATCACTGGATAAAAACTTCCTTAACATCAGTGCAGACTCCACTCTCCCCAAAAGCCCTTCGGGTGAGACTGTAAACCGAGGCCCCGTGTGCGAACGCACACAGAACATCTTGCGCACACGTTAAATCCTTTTCTGGTTTTCGTAAGAGTAGGCTATTGTGTGCCGGTTGAAACAGATGACAAGATTTACAAAACTGCATTCACTCGGAGACTGGATGTAAAAAAAAAAAGCACACAAGTGCTTATGCTATTATCTTGGATATAAAAGAATAAATAAATAAATAAATAAATGAAATGAGTGATTGGCAGATTGACTGGCTGGCTAGTTCGCTAGCTGACTGACTGGCTATTAATTTTCTTGTTTCATCGCTTGTTTGATGATGACCTTTTCACCCTTTGCTAAATCCGCCACGTTTTATCAATGCAATGTTATTCCCTCCACGTTCGCCAGGAACAATTCGTTAGCCATTCTCCCTGGCGGCACTGGCCCTGTTTACCATTGGCCATTATTCCTGTAACGTTCGTTACGCACCATTAGCTAGCCATTCACTTTTGCTAACTCCCCCGCGTTTAACTGCAATCTGATTCATTCCACGTTCGCTGAGCACCCACTCGACAGCCTCCAGATGCATGTGTAACGTCCCACGCTTGAATATGCCTGCAGCCATCAACTGGCAAAAGTCATGCTAAGTCAAAATAGGAGGTTGTATTAGAAGTATTAAGTTAAATATTAAGTTCTCTTACGTCTGTGTAAACACTTGTGGAGATAAATGCTGTTACATATTGATCTTTTATGTAATTTATAGCAAGTTAAACACACTGGCTATTATTACTCGATTTCAGATTGATATTTCTTTGATATTTTGTTTAATATCTATTCACAACTTAACGATGCAGGAACACTCGCAGATATATAATTATCAACGACAAATTAATAGTGAAGGATATATATATAATATATATATATATATATATATATATATATATATATATATTATATATATATATATATATATATATATATATATATATATATATATATATATAGTTGACTTGATAAAAACCCACAGTTCTGCTGGGCACCGCTCCATCCAAGCACACAGTTGAGGTAAAATAGTCAAATAAGGATAAAAACACGATTGTGTTCGGCTTCATCTCTTCTTTTTTCAGCAAATTTTTGCTTCTATCCTGGAGTTTCCTCAGACTTATTCTAGACTCAAATGCAAATACAAATGCCTATGAGTTATTGTTAATGGCTTCAAGATTAACCAGTGACTGCACCTGAAATGCTGGAGAAGATTGCGTTCGAAGTGATCCTTTCCCCATTACATCGTCATCTGAAGATCTTGTCACATTTGATGTCGAGGGGGGGAAATTCCTAATTGGCTGGCTAAAGTTCTTTTCAATCGTTTCTTCAGCAAAACATGATCAAAGGTGATAATACTGATTTAAGAAAAGTCTTTTTTTTATAGGGGATGGGACAGCTCAGTGGTCAGAGCGCTCGCTTTCCCCCAGCCTATGTTAAGCAGCATCAAGTATGGTTACCAATTGGATGGGTGACCGTGTGCGCGCCTTGGCTTCAATACAGTCCCCTAGTTCGCTCAGCTGTAAATGGGTACCTACCCTCTTTAGGGTCAGGAAGAAAAAGCAGCGAGGGAGAGGAGATGGGCGCCGCCCTCAACATGCTGGCCCCTAAAGAAGCTGAGATCTCTGACGCATCGCTCCCCTTCGACCACATAGGTTACGGGACACTTTTACCTTTTACCTTTTTTCAATGTAATTACTTTTGTGATTGATAGGGAATTTTTTAAAAGAAGTCATACCAGAGGGTTCAAACTCTGTAGAAAGCACGTAGGTTTTGGTTTGGTTTGTTTTGTTTTGTTGGTTTTGGTTCTGCGTGGTTTATAATCAGTTATTGGCGGTGTTTTTCGGTTAGCTTGTGTTTGCTTTTGAATTTACTTTAAAAACTATTTACATAAAGTGTCATAAAGTGATATATATATATATATATATATATATATATATATATATATATATATATATATTAAGTTCAGCTGTGGTGCTGCACACTTCTGGGTGTATGTAATGAAGGTTTCCAGGCTTGCGGATAATGGAGGAAACACTATCGTTATAGGGTCGTTATGATCATCGCCAAAATTGCATCTAACTCCGTGAAACACTGCAACAAAACATTTTGATATGTATGTTACTGTTGTGCTTGTCAATTCGAGTAAAAAAAAAACTGTACTCATCCCCTGGAAGGTATTCAGGCATTCATGGACACAGTTCGGAGGACGTCATATTCACGACAATACAAGAAAGCAAAGTTTTATTTATAATATATATAATTTTATTTCTTCCAACATAAACTACACACACACACACGCGCGCGCACACACACACACACAGCACACACACACACACACGCACACACACACACACACGCACACACACACACACACACACACACACACACACACACACACACACACACACACACACACACACACACACACACACACATACACAATGTAGGCATACTATGTAGTAGTAACATTTTGTAGAAGATGTTCTCTATAATTATCTTGAAGTGATTAATTTAGCAGCGGTGCTGTGCCCTTCTAGCTGGTGGCCTTATAGCAATCGAAACGACCGAATAAATGGATACAGAGACAGACAAATGAAAAGACAAATAAATGAACAAATAAATGAATGAATAAAGATATATATAAATTAGTTCATAGATAAACAAACACATCGATTTTTTAAGTTCAAGAAGCTCCATGTGGCTTCACATATAGGACATGAGGAGCAATATAATTATGGCTGTTGAGATCAGATTGGAGTGAGCGGTGTGGACATACAAAATGGGTACTTTAACAGAACAAGAAGTAGCAAGAGTAAATGATTAAACAGATAGATTAAGAAAGGAGTCATCAACCAATGGGTATATACATAACGAAACGAATAAATAATATAAAGGTAAAGGTGGTCGTAGGGGAGCAAGGCATCCGAGACCTCAGCTTCTCTAGGGGCCAGCATATTGAGGGGCCGCCCATCTCCTCTCCTTCGCTACTTTACCTTCCCTAACCCTAAAGAGGGCAAGTACCCATTGACAGCTGGGTGAACTGGGGGAACTGTACTGAAGCCAAGGGCGCGCAAACGGTCACCCATCCAACTAGTATCCACGCTCGACGCTGCTAAACAATGGCTAAGGGAAAGCGAGCGCTCTGACCACTGAGCTATCCCGTCCCCTGTAAATAATATAAGCAACAAAAAAACAACA
>CM060326.1:4509205-4521705 GCA_030674155.1 Stramonita haemastoma | reverse complement strand
CCCCCCCCCATCGATTGGCGTTGCATTTCCTTCTGTTAGCGCAACAACCTGTGAAAGCCGAGCCGTTTTGACCATTGTGATACCCACGTAGGAAGCCGATTCAGTGTGTGTAGGGGGGGACGGGGGGAGATGAGGGGTGTTGTGTGTATATCTGTGTGTGCGTGTGTATGTGTGTGTGCGTGTGTGTGTGTCTGTGTGGTGTGTGTGTGTGTGTGTGTGCTGCGTGCGTGTGTGTGTGTGTGGTGTCAAAGTCAAGTCAAAGTCAAAGTTAGTATACTGACAATACTGGTGTGTGTGTGTGTGTGGTGTGTGTGTGTTGTGTGTGTGTGGTGTGTGTGTGTGTGTGTGTGTGTGTGTGTTGTGTGTGTGTGTGTGTGTGTGTGTGTGTGTGTGTGATCGGTTTTATTGGTTTTATGTGAAACTTTGTTCGGTTTCAAATGATTTGATTTTGTTTTATTGTTCGTTAATTTTCTTTGGCAAAAGTTAAGCCGAAGGTAGAAAAACAATCATCAATACTGTCATATTTTAAAAAGAGAGGAAGTAGAGATAAAGAGATAAAGAGAGAAGAGAGAGAGACAGAGAGACAGAGAGACGAGAAGGAGAGAGAGAGAGAAAGGAGAGAGACAGAGAGAGAGACAGAGAGACAGAGAGAGACAGAGACAGAGAGAGAGAGACAGAGAGAGGCAGAAGAAGAGAGAAGAAGAGAGACAGAAGACAGAGAGAGAGACAGAGAGAGACAGAGAGAGAGAGGAAGAGAGAGACGAAGAGAGAAGAGAGAGACAGAGAGAGCGGCGAAGAGAGAGAGAGAGAGAGAGAGAGAGAGAGAGAGAGAGAGAGAGAGAGAGAGAGAGAGAGAGAGAGAGAGAGAGAGAGGAGAGAGAGAGAGAGAGAGAGAGAGAGAAGAGAGAGAGAGCGAAAGAGAGAGAGAAGAGAAAGAGACAGAGACAGAGACAGAGAGACAGAGACAGAGACAGAGAGATAGAGAGAGCGAAAGAGAGAAAGAGAGAGAGAGCGAAAGAGAGAGAGAAAGACAGAGACAGAGACAGAGAGAAAGAGACAGAGAGAAAGAGAGATACTAACACACACACACTTATGCACACACTTATGCACACACTGACACACACACAACCACACACAGACACACACACACACACACACACACACACACACACACACACACACACACACACACACACACACACACACACACACACACAGAGTAAATCAATGATTATTCAATGCACCATCTCGAAATAAAATTTGACTTGACTTGACTTGACTTGACACACACACACAGCTCTGAACAAGAGACAGAGAGAGAGAAGATGGAAAGTCATCTCTTCTGATTCAGTACCGAACTCAAAGCAAGAGCATGCAGAAACTATTCTGCTGGTTTCATGAGGGTTTGGTCAGAAATGAGAACAGACACTGAAAACAAACAGCATTTAGAAATCATAGCAACAACAAGCATTTAGCTAATGGTGTGCTCAATTATACAATGTAAATTAACATGAATATGACGGCCAGTTGAGTTGTAAAGTGTAAACCACCACCAACAACAAAAATTCATCAATTGCAAACTTTGTTGCTAATGTAAAAGAGAAGGAGAAAATAACACAAAGAAACATATCTTTTTGTGGTTCACACACACACACACACACACACACACACACACACACCACACACACACACACACACACACACACACACACACACACACACACACACACACACACACACACACACACACACACACACACGTTAAATCCTGTAACGCTTTTCGTAAGAGTAGGCCATCGTGCGTCGGTTGGGAACAGATGATAAGATTTACAAAACTACATACACACGGGGACTGGATGTAAAAAAGCGCATCAGTGCTTATTCCAGTATCCTCCATATAAAAGAATAAGTAAATAAATACATAAATAAATAAATAAATAAATAAATAAATAAATAAATAAATAAATAATAAATAAATAAATAAATAATGAAAAAATGAATAGGAAAAATCAGAGGAGAAATAGCTGAACACCCGGACCCTTACTCTTAACACCCTCTCTTGTCCCCCACACACTTTGAGAATCTCCGCGCCACTGTAGTGACACTCTCGAGGAGAACTGTTGCCTGTAGGACTCTTTGCAAATACTTTGCCTCACAGCTAGCCATATACTGACTTCAGAAGAAATTGCTACGGTCTCAGGCTTGGGAAGAAAGCAGTATTCCTTCACCTTCACCTGTCCCGTAGTCCCGCGGACCGTGAGGGGGGGGGGGGGGGCACCACAGAAGATTTTGTAACCAGCTTCCTCCACTCCCCACAATTTATTATTATGACTGTATATATAGAAGAAATTAGACATTCTCTTTCATCTCACTGGATTGGTGATCTTGCAGCACACAACTGAGAGAGAGAAAGAGAGAGATGAGAGAGAGAGAGGGGGGGGGAGAGAGAGAGAGAGGAGAGGGGAGAGAGAGAGAGGAGAGAGAGAGAGGAGAGAGAGGAGAGAGAGAGGAGAGAGAGAGAGAGAGAGAGAGAGAGAGGGGAGAGAGAGAGAGAGAGAGAGAGAGAGAGAGAGGAGAGAGAGAGAGGGGAGGAAGGAGAGAGGGAGAGAGGAAGGCAAGGCAAGGCAACAGGCAAGGCAAATTCTTTTATTCGAGGATAATGAATAAGCAGTCGTGTGCTTTTTTTACATCCAGTCCCCGCCCTTATCAGGGATACATCAAGATATAAAACCCTCTAACTAAACAGCAACAATAATAATGATCCATATACCAAGAACAAGAAACCATACCAAGTAGCAAACAACAGACAAGAAATAAGAAAGAAATACATTAATAAGGGTTGGGGGGTTTTTTGAAGGCACGCATTCAGAAATTGAAATAAGAAGTAAGAATCAAATGAAGATTTGATTTGAAAAAAAAGCGCAATAAAAAGCAAACATGAGAATTAATGAGGTAAACGAGTGAAAACATCAATCCACACCATCTATAACAAAATAAGTCATTCAAATCATAACATTTTGATAAAAGGGGAGGAGAGAGAGAGAGAGAGAGGAGGAGAGAGAGGAGAGAGAGGAGAGAGAGGAGGAGAGAGAGAGAGAGAGAGAGAGAGAGAGAGAGAGAGAGAGAGAGAGAGAGAGAGAGAGGAGAGAGAGAGAGAGAGAGAGAGAGAGAGGAGAGAGAGAGAGAGAGAGAGGAGAGAGAGAGAGAGAGAGATCTTGAGGTAGAGAGAGAGAGAGATATCTTTATTTCCAAGGGTTACAGATAAGCATTCACATAAATTATTTTCCTCCGGCCCTTGCCCTGATTAGGGACTATCAGCAAATCAAGAAGGAACGCCTTCGCAAAAAGCACAACTACAAAACAACAATCTGACAATCAGTAAGATAGAGGAACAATCGGTAAGTAAACGAACAGGTACACTGCAGGTAATCATAGTTCTCTCCTTCTGTTAAAAAAAGAAAGAAAGAAAGAAAGAAAGAAAGAAGAAGAAAAAGAAAGAAAGAAAGAAGAAAGAAAGAAAGAAAGAAGAAAGAAAAATAACCCAACATTTCCTGAGAAAAATAAAACTAAAGTGTTAACAGCCTGAAGACAGCCGCCGGCTTAACGCTCATTTATATAGCCTGCTGTCTCTGGGAGAATTTACATGCATGGTGTGCGGGATATGTACGTACAAAGCCTCTTTACTCCCTTTTCATTTGTATCGGGATGAGGGTAGCAATAGTCTATTATGCCGAACAGAGAACACCTACAATCAACATTTTTTTCAAAAGCAAGTGAGGAAAAAAATTAAAATACAATTTACTTTCGTTTATCTTATTTTGCCTATATTAGCCATTGGTCCATGTTGCGCTAACGCGCGACGCCTAGAATTCCCTCCCCTGACAATGAAAAACACTGTTGCCTTCTTTAAAACAACTAAAATTCATAAAGGATTGTCACCCCATGCTTTGAATTGCCTCCCTTAGCAAGAACGCTGTTGTCTTCTTTGTTCTTACTAAAATTCATAAAGGACGCCGTTTCAGGGGAGTTAATTAGAGAAACTCAGAAAATAACTTACACCACGAAGAATTCTTTCGTGTCTAGTTTTGAATATATGACATCCTTTACATCCCTAAAATATCCATTCTGACGGTAGATATCCCAAGATCATTATTTTGCTCGACTTCGGAAGACATTTTGTTTCAAACTCACAGAAATCATGCCGATACATCGGACATTCTAGTGTATAAAAAAAAATTTCTGGAGAGAGAATGAATGAATAAATAAATGAATGAGTAAATAACTTTATTTTTAATGGTTACAGAGTAAGTATGTACATACTTTTTCCATCCTCCCTTGCCCTGATTAAGGGACTATCATTTTAAAAAATACACACACAAATCACCAGCAACAGTTCAACCTTTGATTTTTAAAAAAAGATATAGGTATGCATTTAAGAAACACACAATCCCCACTGGGTACATTGATAATTATTTTTTAAAGCGATAAATATGTTTTTAACAAACACTTAATCTCCAACTAACTCAAACCTTAATGTGAAGACAGATGCATTGATAATCATTAAGTAAATCAAATAGATTAAACAGAGAGAAGACAAAATAGAGGAAACAGCAGAGAAGAGCAACCCAAACAAAAAAATATATATCAAGACATTTTCACAAACTTTCTTACTTTAAAACAATCATTATGAAGAAAAAGCTAACAAAAATAAACTAACGACAACAAAAAAATGAGAGAGGAGAGAGAGAGAGAGAGAAGAGAGAGAGAGAGAGATGAGAGAGAGAGAGAGGAGAGAGAGAGAGAGAGAGAGGAGAGAGAGAGAGAGAGAGAGAGGAGAGGAGAGAGAGAGGAGAGAGAGAGAGAGGTGACCTTGTTAAGAAGGTGTAAGCAATTTCTGGATGTGTTATTTTTTCCATGGAGACCGCTATAAAACAAAACAAAAAATCACAAAGAACAAACAAAATACGAACGTCTATCTCATTTTGATAAATATTTTTCTATCACGTTTAAATATCCACCCCCATGTTCCAAATTCAAATTAGATACTTTATTATCTCAGACAGGAAATTCCACCATGTTACGAGCCACACATAAAAACAGTAAACATGTAATCACAATATCACGAAAATGTGTATGAGTTTTTGCTATTTTTCCTGTCCAGTTTTGTTTTCTTGTTCCTTAAAGGGTTTTACGACCTTGAGTGAAGAAGTCAGAATCTAATTGATTTATTTTTAGTTTTTTACTGCTTTACTTTTTTGTTTGCGTTTTCTGAAGTTTTTTCATGAATGCTTGAGCTCTTCGTGTTAAAATCCTACATATTGCTGCTGCATTTTGTTTTCCTAATGACTTCAATATGGTAATTGAATGACAAAACAACAACAAACCAAAACATTTCAATCGGACAATGCAATTTTCTCTGATATTGTTTTACTGACTTTCTGTTTTAAAAGAGACACCAACTCAAAAGGATTCAACAGAAATCATGATGAGTCAGCCAGTGCAAAACTTCCTGATGAAAAGTGGTACAGTTAATTATCAATGTCAGCAAAGTGGGCTTCGACTTCATCCCAAGGCGAACCCTCACATAACAACTTGATTTTTCCAAAAAGAAAAAGTAATATCCCCTAAAATCGAACAGCAGCTGCCTATATGACGTAAAGGTAATGGTAAAAGTAAAGGTGTCCCATAACCTATGTGGTCGTAGGGGAGCGAGGCATCAGAAACCTCAGCTTCTCCAGGAGCCAGCATATTGAAGGCGGCGCACATCTCCTCTCCTTTGCTGCTTTACCTTCCCTGACCTTACAGGTGGGTGAGCTGGGGGACTGTTCTGAAACTAAGGTGTGGAAACGGTCATCCATCCGCTTGATAACCACGCTCGATGTTGCTTAGCCTTAGCTTGGGGAAAGCGAGTGCTCTGACCACTGAGCTATCCCGTCCCCTATATCATGACGACATACCTAAAAATGGCCACGCATGCAAACCTCTCATTCAGTGTGTACACTTTTCTTTTTTTGACATTTTACATTTTATACCACTTATAATCACGGCACATTTCTCTCTGTAAGATTCGGGCTGCTGTCCCCGGGAAGAGTGCGTGGACTCAAGAGCAGCGCCACCCATTATATATTTTTTCTTTTCCTGTCTGCAACTGTAGTTGCTTCCCTATCAGAGTGGCTTTTTTCTACAGAAATTTACCAGGGACAACTTTCTTGTTGCCGTGGGTTCTTTTACGTGCGCTAAATAATGTAACGTAGTGTAACATCCATTGTCTCACGTTGATTCCCAGGTGGGATGAATGAGGCAAGGTACACATTCTCGGTGAATTCCTTAAGCTTGGAAATGTTTGGGCCCCAAACTTTTCCCCCATCCATTTGACCATGGTCATGGTCTGGGGGGCTAGTCTTTCGGATGAGACAATAAACTGAGGTCCCGTGTGTTACTCAACATTATTTAGCGCACCTAAAAGAATCCACGGCAATAAGAACGCTGTCCCTGGAAAAATCATGTTGAAATAAGCCACCCTGATAGGGAAACAAATACATTTGCAGACAGGAAAAAGAAATAAAATAATGGGTGGCGCTGCACTTGTGGCGACACGCTCTCTCCGGGGGAGAGCAACTTGAATTTCACGCAGAGGAATCTGCTGTCACATGAAGTGGTATAAATAAATAAAAACAGCAGCGACAACAACAATGACGACAACAAAACCACCACCACCACCAACAACAACAATAACAGCCAGTGCAAGTGCACCTCATGACACTGTGCGCTTGGTTCTCAACGTGTAAGGTCCGGCATATCTAAATTTGTCATTAAGCTCTTATTCTGCTGCTTTTCTCTGCTTTGGAGTCAGCTAAAGCCCCACAACTTATACCAGCATGCATGGAACGGAGCATAACTTACCCCCCCCCCCCCCCATCACACACATACACACACACACGCGCGCACACGCACGCACACATACACACACACACGCACGCACGCACGCACGCACGCAAGCACGCACGCACGCAGAAGGGGACGGGATAGCCTAATGGTCAGAACATTGCGCTCGCAATTTGACGACCCGAGTTCGATTCCCGTTCGAGGGGATTTTTTCCCCTGGAGTTAACATCAGTGCTGACTCCACTCTCCCCAAAAGTCCTTCGGATGAGACTGTAAAACGAGGCCCCGTGTGCGAACACATGCAAAACATCTTGCGCACACGTTAAATCCTGTTCCGCTTTTCGTAAGAGTAGGCCATTGTGTGCCGGTGGGAACAGATGACAATATTTACAAAACTGCATACACGCGGGGACTGGATGTAAAAAAGCACATGAGTGCTTATTTCATTATCCTCGATAATAAAGAATGAGAAAGAATAAAGAAATAACACACACACAGAGCTGGAATCCACCTCACATAACTCCCAACAAAGCCAACTTTTGCTGCTGATATTAATTTTTTCCATAAAATGACCAGAACAGAAATAATTATTGTCATCAGTTTGGCTGGCATGTGCATCTATCTAGATTTAGCCTAAGTGACCACTACCTTCATAATGCATCATTTCACTAGGTAAAAGCAAAGTCCTGCTGGCTATAATGATGACCTGTGTGGTCAATGGAGAGGGGTAATAAACAAGCATGATTGGAGTGGACCAGACTGGACTGGCTCCTGTCAAATAGCTCACATTGACGGGTGACCAGGAACAGGAAAAAACCCCGTGACCATCCATAATAATGTGGGGGGTCTAGCCTACACACTGGCCTAGTGCTGGCTGGGAAAATGGCAGTTTGCCATCAGCCAGCCGTGCTGTGTTGTGTTGTGTTGTGCTGTGTTGTGCTGTGATTGGTTGTGGTGTGTTGTGGTGTGGTGTGCTGTGCTGTGCTGTGTTGTGCTTTAATATGTTTGCTGTGTTGTGCTGGAATATGTTGCGCTCTATTGTGCTTTAATGTGTTGTGATTTGCTGTGATGTGCTGTGCTTTTTATTTTATATTTTATATATTCTTTCATATCGAGGATAATGGAATAAGCACTCATGTGCTTTTTTACGTCCAGTCCCCGTGTGTATGCAGTTTTGTAAACTTATCATCTGTTCCCACCGGCACATGATGGCCTACTCTTACAAAAAGCGGAACAGGATTTAACCTGTGCGCAAGATGGTCTGCGTGCGTTCGCACACGGGGCCTTGGTTTACAGTCTCATCATATGTGTGTGTGTGTGTGTGTGTGTGTGTGTGTGTGTGTGTGTGTGTGTGTGTGTGTGTGTGTGTGTGTGTGTGTGTGTGTGTTTGTGTATGTGTGTGTGTGTGTGTGTGTGTGTGTGTGTGTGTGTGGGTGTGGGTGTGGGTGTATGTGTGCGTGTATGTGTGTGTGTGTGTGTGTATGTAGGACTGCACTGATTGACCCCTGCTATCTCTGGCATAATTATGCTCACGTTTTATATTTGGCAGTACTTTCCATTTCTCTTAAAACATTAAAAAAAACATTCCGTCACTCCAATTTTGAAACTACAAACATTTCGCACAGATTACAAAAAGGAGACCAAAATAGCCGTACAAGAAAATGTTTCTGTCAAAGATGACTGATGGTAAGAAATGAAAGCACGGCACTGGTGATGTACCCTATAATGATGTCAGCTTAAGAGGCAATTACAGACAGTTTTCAAAACGAACTAAAGGGACAAGATGATTAAGGAGATGTCACGGGTAGAATCTTAAAAACGTATAGAGAGCAAAGGCCAAGGTTTTTTATTATATAAAGAAGGATTTTAGTGAGGAGGAATTGGCTGAGATGGGAATGATGGGACTTGTAGCAGCAGCATGAGTTTTAGGTTTAAAGATGATACACGTGATGTGTTTATGTGTGGTGTGTGTTTGTTGTTTGTTGTTTGTGTGTGTGTGTGTGTGTGTGTGTGTGTGTGTGTGTGTGTGTGTGTGTGTGTGTGTGTTGTTGTGTGTGTGTGTTGTGTGTGTTGTGTGTGTGTTGTGTGTGTGTGTGTGTGTGTGTGTGTTTGTTGTTTGTTTGTTTGTCGTGTCTCTGTGTGTGCGTGTGTGTGTGTGTGTGTGTGTGTGTGTGTGGTGTGTGTGTGTGTGTGTGTGTGTGTGTGTGTTGTGTGTTGTGTGGTGTGTGTGTGTGTGTGCGTGTGAGCGTGTGGGTGTGGTGTGTGTGTGTGTGTGTGTGTGTGTGTGTGTGTGTGTGTGTGTGTGTGTGTGTGTGTGTGTTCGTTTTCCTGAATCTCAATATCATATTTTTTTTATCCATAGAATTTTAAAATGGGCACTGAACAATACAACAATGGCTGCGAACGAGAACATGCTATGCTCTGGAAGAATTTCGTTGTCCAATAATTCGATTGAAATTTGTAGATAAGAGCTTATTTTTATAGTCTTTCAATCATATCAAAGCGGATTGATGCGCTCTTGAGCAATGCTGAAGAAATACAAAATATAACAGTAATTCAATCATTGATTGAACCTGTCATTATTATAGACGAGATGACCTTTTTCATTTTCTCGACTAGCAGGAATCTAAGTAAGAAAATTGTTACTGTTTGAGCGCGCGCGGGGTCGGTTCGATTTTCTGAACCGTTGAGTGTTTTAAACATACTGCAAATTAGAACAAGAAATGTGACCTTGATTAAACATGTCGTGCACTTCTGACCTGTCGTTCCAGTTCAGGATAATTATCTTTTTAATTAATCCATTTATTTATTCTTTGATATCGAGGATAATGAAATAAGCACTCATGTGGGGTTTTTTTACATCTAGTCCCGTATGAATGCAGTTTTGTAAATCTTGTCATCTGTTCCCACCGGTACACAATAGCCTACTCTTACGAAAAGCGGAACAGGATTTAACGTGTGCGCAAGATGTTCTTCGTGCGTTTGCACACGGGGCCTCGGTTTGTAGTCTCATCCGAAAGACTTTTGAGGAAAGTAGAGTCAGCACTAATGTTAACTCCAGAGGAGAAAATCCCTCGAACGGGAATCGAACCCGGGTCGTCAAATTGCGTACGCTAGTATTATTATTAGAGGGCTACAAAAGCCCAGTCTTCGAATCAACGGACCATACACACAGAACATGCTTGTGTGCAACATTCATGTCACAGTCCTTCATCCTCGTTATACTATCGGTGTGTAGTTCGTACTTGTTACTGCATTTTTGTGCTGTGTGCCACATCAAAATAAAGTGCTATACAATGTGCTAGATTTAGTACAAGGTGGGGACCGGATGTCTAGAGGTAACATTCCTGCATAGAAAACGAAAAGTTCAGATTCGAAGTATGCGGTGGTTTGATCTACGTTTATGCCCGAATCTTTCCATCCATCCATTACTTCGTGAGTGGTGGTCTGGGTGCTGGTCTTTTGTATGAATGATAAACCGAAGTCCTGTGTAAAACACGCATTTAACGCGCGTAAAAGAACCCACGGCAACAAGGGAGTTTTTCTGGTTGTATTGTGTAGAAAAAGCAACTTTGATGGGGAAAGAAATTCATGTGTAAACAGGAAAATAAAAAGTATACAATGGGTAGCGCTGCTCTTTTAGCGACGCATTCTCCCCGGGGATAGCAGCCTCTGGTTCTCACAAACGGTGGACGAAATGTACAAAGCCACATGCACACGAGGACTGATGTAAAAAAACAACAACAACAAAAGACACAAAACCCCGCATACTAGCCTTATTTCACTATCTTCGAAATAAAAGAATCTTTCTGAAATTGATTTTGTAAAGTTGACAATCAAAAAACAAATTTCAGCATGAAGCGTGTCAAAGATATTACGCGGTTGGTATTTTTTGGTTTGTTTTTTTTAATCTCTTTTTTTGGAAGAAAAATGTCGACAATGACTGACATGCAAAAGGGACATAAAATGGATACAAAAAAGATAAACAATAAAATTTCACAGCCATTGTTGAAGCATCATGTGGACCGACAATGGCAAAACCTCTCTTGCAAAATCGATGAGGAGTGATGAGGGTGGAGGGAGGGAGGGAGAGGCAGCCCCTAAATAAACTTGTCACAGAAACGTGGCAAAGAAGTATGTCATAAGGAATCTGAAGAGGATGGAAATTGATATGCTGTCTTTGAGAAAAGGGGTGCTATGTTTACATGATGCATTGCACTGCACATGGAATCGCTAAAGGGTGGAGGGGGGGTGTCAGAAAAAGATAACACAGTTATAGGACTTTGTTATGTAGACAGAAAAAGATAACACAGTATTAGAGGGACTTTGTCATGCAGACAGTGCCGCTCTGTCATGTGAAATTGCTTACATGGCAGCTGAACAAGAAATTCTGACTTGGTTCTTAGCGTTATGTAAACTATGGTTCTTAGCGTTATGTAGAACTATGGTTCTTGGCGTTATGTAGAACTATGGTTCTTAGCGTTATGTAGACTATGGTTCTTAGCGTTATGTAGAACTATGGTTCTTGGCGTTATGTAGAACTATGGTTCTTAGCGTTATGTAGTACTATGGTTCTTGGCGTTATGTAGAACTATGGTTCTTAGCGTTATGTAGAACTATGGTTCTTAGCGTTATGTAGAACTATGGTTCTTAGCGTTATGTAGTACTATGGTTCTTAGCGTTGTGTAGAACTATGGTTCTTAGCGTTATGTAGAACTATGGTTCTTAGCGTTATGTAGAACTATGGTTCTTAGCGTTATGTAGTACTATGGTTCTTAGCGTTATGTAGAACTAGGGTTCTTAGCGTTATGTAGAACTATGGTTCTTAGCGTTAGGTAGAACTATGGTTCTTGGCGTTATGTAGAACTATGGTTCTTAGCGTTATGTAGAACTATGGTTCTTGGCGTTATGTAGAACTATGGTTCTTAGCGTATGTAGAACTATGGTTCTTAGCGTTAGGTAGAACTATGGTTCTTAGCGTTATGTAGAACTATGGTTCTTGGCGTTATGTAGAACTATGGTTCTTGGCGTTATGTAGAACTATGGTTCTTAGCGTTATGTAGAACTATGGTTCTTAGCGTTATGTAGAACTATGGTTCTTAGCGTTAGGTAGAACTATGGTTCTTGGCGTTATGTAGAACTATGGTTCTTAGCGTTATGTAGAACTATGGTTCTTGGCGTTATGTAGAACTATGGTTCTTGGCGATATGTAGAACTATGGTTCTTAGCGTTAGGTAGAACTATGGTTCTTAGCGTTATGTAGAACTATGGTTCTTAGCGTTATGTAGAACTATGGTTCTTGGCGTTATGTAGAACTATGGTTCTTGGCGTTATGTAGAACTATGGTTCTTAGCGTTATGTAGAACTATGGTTCTTGGCGTTATGTAGAACTATGGTTCTTAGCGTTAGGTAGAACTATGGTTCTTGGCGTTATGTAGAACTATGGTTCTTGGCGTTATGTAGAACTATGGTTCTTGGCGTTATGTAGAACTATGGTTCTTGGCGTTATGTAGAACTATGGTTCTTGGCGTTATGTAGAACTATGGTTCTTGGCGTTATGTAGAACTATGGTTCTTCGCGTTATGTAGAACTATGGTTCTTGGCGTTATGTAGAA
>CM060326.1:4496705-4499205 GCA_030674155.1 Stramonita haemastoma | reverse complement strand
TAAAACGGAGTATAAAACCAACTCTACTTTCTTCCCCAGTATCGACACGACAACCATAAGTGTCGACACAGGGTGGGCACTGCATTGAATGAAAAAAAACCCATATCAATCATACACCCAATGAGATAAAAACCAAAACCAGATCCCTTAAAACAACCTTGTTCTTAGCGACCGACTGTAACACTTTCACTCATATCAGACGGGAAAAGCCACATTCTCTCAGGAAGTTAAAAATGGTGTCCAGTGGAACATCACGAAAAGGGATCTTTAGGGAGTCTGCAGTAAAATGCTTCTGCCTAATATCCTGAAAATCTCGACACTCCAGGAGCAGATGCTTGATGGTTACCCACACATCACAAGTCACACACCATGGGGTTCCCTCGCCTTCCTGGTGATCACTGTTGCTTTTCTTCGGTTTTTGACAGGCAGAGGGGGAAACCTCTTTCAGGTTAGGGCGAATCTGGAAATGTTTATTGTCTGTCTGAGCATTCCATTCCTCTTGCCAGAGGGACTGCACGTATTTTTGGCTCTTAAGTGTCTTGGAAAAGGGGATGGGGAAGGGAAGGTTTAGTCTGGAGTCATAGACACTTTATCAACACGGGCACTGGGACACAGCGATGACAGGGCCAATAAAATAGCTTATCACGGTGAGAAAGAGACATAGAGATGAAAGGCCAATAAAACAGCTTATCACGGTGAAAAAGAGACATAGAGATGAAAGGCCAATAAAATAGCTTATCACAGGTGAGAAAGAGACATAGAGATGAAAGGCCAATAAAATAGCTTATCACGGTGAGAAAGAGACATAGAGATGAAAGGCCAATAAAATAGCTTATCACGGTGAAAAAGAGGGAATTGAGATGAAAGGCCAATAAAATAGCTTATCACGGTGAGAAAGAGGGACATTGAGATGAAAGGCCAATAGAATAGCTTATCACGGTGAGAAAGAGGGACATTGAGATGAAAGGCCAATAGAATAGCTTATCACGGTGAAAAAGAGGGACATTGAGATGAAAGGCCAATAGAATAGCTTATCACGGTGAAAAAGAGGGACATTGAGATGAAAGGCCAATAGAATAGCTTATCATGGTGAAAAAGGGGACATATGAGATGAAAGGCCAATAAAATAGCTTATCACGGTGAAAAAGAGGGACATAGAGATGAAAGGCCAATAGAATAGCTTATCACGGTGAAAAAGAGGGACATTGAGATGAAAGGCCAATAGAATAGCTTATCACGGTGAAAAAGAGGGACATTGAGATGAAAGGCCAATAGAATAGCTTATCACGGTGAAAAAAGAGGGACATTGAGATGAAAGGCCAATAGAATAGCTTATCACGGTGAAGAGAGAGAGAGAAAGGGACATAGAGACAAAAGGCCAATAAATTAGCTTATTATGGTGAGAGAGAGAGAGGAGAGAGAGAGAGAGGAGAGGAGAGAGAAGAGAGAGAGAGAGAGAGAGAGAGAGAGAGAGAGAGAGAGAGAGGAGAGAGAGAGAGAGAGAGAGAGAGAGTGAGAGAGAGAGAGAGAGAGAGAGAGAGAGAGGAAAAGGGATAGAGACAAAGGCAATAAATAGCTTATTATGGTGAAGAAGAGAGAGAGAAACAGGAACAGCGATGACAGGGCCAATAAAATAGCTTCAGTATGTTAGATGATAGAGAAACTGAAACTAGGATTAAAAATGATGTCAGCTGCTTTGGGCTGTGTTCCCTGCAGCCACCTACATTTGTCATCTTTATATTCAAAGTCTCTGTTTTATTATGCTTGTGAACACATTTCATGTGTGGCTGTGCTGCTTTGTTTCGAAAGAATAATGTTTTGTTTTAATCCTCCCCCCCCCCCCCCCCCCACACCCGCTTCAAGCTGTTGTCAGAGAAAGTTGAAGCTTACGACATAGAGCAGTTTAAAATTGCTTCAGGGCTTGGGCAAGGAAACACAAGAAAAATTCTGTATGAAATCTGATCAAATGTTATGTTGACAGAAACACGTAAGAGAGTTGGTTTGGAACCCGATAATATTACTTTAAGATGTGTTGAAAAAACTGGCACAGACATGGTGTAAACTCAAAGGAAACAGCTCTAGGAGCTAGTGTAGACACAGAGATTGACTGTCTGGTTTGAAATCCAGTGGGATTTCTGCCAGGCGTTTTTACACAAATGTTCAACTATTTGCTAGATGCAAGCGGACTGCGGCCATGCTGTCAATTTTGTGCATTTAAGATCTAGACCCAAACCAAACTCCGTGTGCTTTGTGTATAGCTATACTCGAATAAATACGTTCCCGTCTTATTCTGTCACGTCGCATTTCTTTCATAACGAAAATATAAACAGGGTGTGGGATATAATTTTGAAAAGGATGCAATTCACATTTCTCATATATATATATATATATATACTTTTTTTTTACACACATGTATATATATATTTTTTTATTATTATATATATTATTAGGCACCCATCAGTCTCGGAAGACTATGCAGTTGCGCTCTAGTCTTTAGAGC
>CM060326.1:4489205-4491705 GCA_030674155.1 Stramonita haemastoma | reverse complement strand
GTTCTGCTCTGTTGTCGATTAGGAATCTGTTCTGCACACCTCATGTCTCTATTGTGTTTCGGAAATGTCGTTGTGGATAGTTTTTGCTCTGTCATGATGTCTGGTTATTGGCCCAGTAAAAAAGAGCTTATCTTTTCTGTACTTGACTGATACTCTAACAAAAGAATATAATAACCCATAGGTTTCTGCACTTCTTCACTGTGATATGCTCTGTAGTCTCATGTTTAGTATCTGGTGTTTTATTTTCTTTATTTATTTACTTATTTATTTATTCATTTATCTATTCATTTATCTATTTATTTATTTATTTAATTTTTCTTTATTCTTTTATTTCAAGGATAATGGAATAAGCACTGGTGTGCTTTATTTTACATCCAGTTCCGGGGTGAATGCAGTTTTGTAAATTTGTCATCTGTTCCCATCGGTAAACATTGGCCGGATGAGACTACGGATGGACTATAAACCGAGGCCCGTGTGCGAACGCACGTAGAACATTTTGTGCATACGTTAAATCCTGTTTCGCTTTTCGAAATACTCTTCCGAAAAGCGGAAGAGGATTTAACGTATGCGCAAGATGTTCTGCGTGCGTTTGCACTCGGAGCCTCGGTTGATAGTCTCATCTGAAGGACGAAGGACTCTCATCCGTGTCCAGTTTGCACCCAAATGTGCATCACTAGTGACATCAATAAAGGTACAGCTCCGTTCTGTTGCTGTAAGCATTCTCATGTCCAAGAAAAAAAAAAAGTGCGGTACTCCACTTTGAACCGACCTGGAAGATCGATTGTATCCTGGACTTAAGACAAAAAAGAAGTACTAAGTTTTGCTCCCCAAAAAAAGAATAAACTGGGAAGGTCAAAGCCTGTAATACGACAAAATGAAAGAGAAAGAGCAGAAACAGAGAAAGAATACATTTCCAGCAGATAATTTCCAAACTGTATTAATTCAGTGTATTCCGAAATATCCCCCAGAACCTCATCACATGGACAAAACCATCAGTGTAGAAACGTCTTACCTGCAATTTGTTTGCACATGTCTGTTCACAGGCTGGTAAATGACTGGAATCAGTGCACAACTAGACACAACATGGGCTGAGTGAAAAAGCACAAAAAACGAGACCCAAACTTTCTGGAGGAATCGAACTGCAGTTGGATCGTTTCTGTAGACTTAGAGGTGGGGACCTAGACATAGTATAGGCATAGTATATAGTATATACATAGTATAGACATAGTACAGACATAGTGTAAACATAGTATAGACATAAAATAGACATAGTATGGAGTTTGAGGTGAAGAAAGAGGGAGAAAGCATCTTGATCAACAGCTTTCTGCAATGATGACACGCATAACATCTTGCGCACACGTGAAAAACCCGTTCTGCCTTTCCGAAGAGTTAGCTATTCATGCCGGTAAAAACTGACGATTAAAAAAAAATGTATGTAAAAAACCGCATGTTCACTTAGTGTCGTATTTAGACAATCAATACTACAGATGTAATGCAGCTACTTTAATAGTGTTTTTTTTATTTATTATTTAAATGGTCCCATACGTACCCTTCTCACTATGGGTAAACCTCAGAGCTCTTGCACGGGAAGATGAAAAAGCCCCGGTCTTTCTTTCAAGTAGGATTTCAATATTGTAATCGCTGGTGATGTTACTCAGCCTCTGGGACAGGGAAAAAGCCTTGTGCCGAAGGACTAGCAACACAGACCCAAATTTCCCCAGGGCGCTGACATCAATTGCCTCTTTCCCCCGGCCCCAGTCTCTGAGGCGTGTCTTCAAGGGTGCCACTTTGTTACACACCAGCTTTTTTTCTTTACCTAATCAAGAAAAGGTGGGGGTGAGGTGAGGTAGATGGAGGAGAAAGTTGAGGGTTGGGGGGGGGGGGGGGGGGGGGGGGGGGGTAGCAAAGAGGGAGAGATTATTGGACAAGTTTTTTGCATTCACATTTTTTTGTGAAAAGTATGTTCTCAGTATATTGGCGATTTTACTCTTGTGGAGTGGGGGGGGGGGTGATGTGTGTGTGTGTGATGTGTATGTGTGTGTGTGTGTGTTTATTCTTTTACTTCTAGGATAATGGAATAAGCACTCGTTAGCTTTTTTACATCCAGTCCACGTGTGTATGCAGTTTTGTAAGTCTTGTCATCTGTTCCCACCGGCACACAATGGCCTACTCCTCCGAAAAGTGGAACAGGATTTAACGTGTGCGCAAGTTGTTCTGCGTGCGTTTGCACACGGGGCCTCGGTTTATAGTCTCATCCGAAGGACTTTTGGGAAGAGTGGATCCAGTGCTGATGTTAACTCCAGGGGAAAATTCCCCTCGAACGGGAATCGAACCCGGGTCGTCAAAATGCCAGCGCAATGTTCTGACCACTAGGTCATCCCATTTCCTGTGTGTGTGGGTGGGTGGGTGGGTATTGTGTGTGTGTGTGAAAGCACACACACACGCGCGCGCGCGCGCGCGCGTGCACGCGGGCGCGGGCGCACACACGCAAACACACATA
>CM060326.1:4479205-4484205 GCA_030674155.1 Stramonita haemastoma | reverse complement strand
TCAGTTGAGCGGCACTTTCTCATCTCACGCCTTGTGTGTCCGGTGCCAGAAATGTATCCAACTATCAGTATGTTCCACAAAGTATGCACAAATAAGTCTAGATCAAGATGTTATTATTGATCAGAGAATGTCTGTAACACACAGTAAGTACTGCAACAGCCATAAGTATCATTAACTAAGAGGATGTGTTAACCACAGGCTTTGAGTCTATGATTTTTTTGAGTTTCTTTTTTTTTTCCTCAAGAAATTACACATAATATGCAGATCAGTCCGCGCGTGTGCACGCGTCTCACACACACACACACACACACACACACACACACACACACACACACACACACCACACCACAGCACATTCAAATGACACACGATAACATACATCTAAAAATAGAACAAGGCGTGGTCATAATTCGTTGTTCTTTTCAGTTCCGCGTCCTCCACCACAAACGTTGGGGATAAGGCAAACTGTTGAGTAGTACTTTTAGTATCCATTTTAACCATCATGTTTCAGGTCATTTTATTTTATTTATTTTTATTTTTATTTTATTCTTTTATATCGAGGATAATGGAATAGCCACTCGTGCTTTTTTCATCCAGTCCCCGTGTGTATGCAGTTGTGTAAATATTTTCATCTGTTCCCACCCGCACACAATGGCCTACTCTTACGAAAAGCGGAACATGATTTAACGTGTGCGTAAGACGTTCTGGGTACGTTCGCACACGGGGCCGCGGTTTACAGTCTCATCCGAAAGACTTTTGAGGAGAGTGGAGTCACTGGCAAGTGTGCAGTCTCTCACTGAAAGTGTATTTCATCTTCCCCATGTGACGTTTCCTGTATAAAATGAACATTTCAACATGGCAGATGAACATCCAGTGACCTTCAAAAGTACACTTAAGTGCAAAAGAAAAACTTCCAGGGGTGGGAGAACTTGTATAATTCATTTCCAAAATAACAGAAAAGACTGTAACTCCACTAACTGAAGAAAGCACAAAAAAAACTATTTAAAAGTCTCTTCACTTGAGACGTTCTTCAGATGTGGCATGTCATAGACTAGATGAGATTTGTAATTGTATTCCAGGAGACCTTGACTTTACACGCCATGGTTATCACAGAAGCTGTTATGCACAGTTTACAAGTGTGAAATTTGCCAGGAAAAGAAAGCGTGAGACAGGTAGTGAAGAGTTTGCAGGACCATCAAAACCTAAAAGGACTGTCGCTACTTCAGGCCCATTGCTTCCAAAAGACAGTTGCATTTTTTGCAAGAAGAAATTTAAAAAGAAAGTTTCAAAAGGGGTTCCATGTTTTGGAAAACTTGTAAAATGTATCACCAAGACAGCAGAACAGTCTATACAGGATGCAGCCAAAACTAAACAAGATGACATTTTCACTCATTATCAAGATACAGATCTTGTAGTACGTGAAGCTCACTATCACGAAGGTTGTAGAAAAGACTATCTGAGATGTGAAGACAGGCATGCTGAAACATCAACAGACCAGAAAACTACTGAGTGGCTACAGGCATACGAGAGGGCATTTGAGTACATATGCGAGTATGATGAAAATGCAATAATCAGAGGTTCACAGGTGGAGAGAATGACCATGCTAGGTGAGAAGTACTGTGAATACATGCAACAACATTCTCCTGACTTCTACAACCCAGGATACAAGACTTACAAACTGAAAGAAAAAAATAATGAGACATTTTGGCTTCAGAATTCAATTCTGGGCTCCGAACCACCACAGCAGTGATCTTGTTTATTGTGATGAACTTGCCCAGGGTCAGGCAGTTGAGACAGCATTTGTTTCAGCAGCTTCAGAAGAAAGACGTCTTGAGGAATCTGCATATGTTCTTCGCCGATACATTATGGATGCTTTCAGGGCAACACCTGATATGCCATGGCCTCCTTCTGCAGAATTTCTTAAGTCTGATGCTGTAAAACCTCCAGATATTTTCACAGACTTTCTAAAAACACTACTATCTGGAAAGAGTAGTTCTATGTAGCAACCCAAAACCACCAGATTGGCATCCTTAATTGCCCAGGACATATGCTAATCTGTGACAGGAAGGAAGTGGAAATGCCTAAACATGTTTTGCTTGGAATGTCTGTCAGACATGTAACTGGCAGCTCTGAAATCATAAGTCTGTTGAATAGGTTTGGTCATGTTGCTGGATACAAAACCATTGTGCGACTTGAGATTGCTATGGCCAATTCTGTACTTCAGTGCGCAAGTCTTCTTCCTTCAACAGTGAGTTTGACAGAGAACAAGGTTATCCATTTTTGCTGGGATAACTTTGACCTGAACGAAGAAACTCCATCAGGAGCCAACACCACCCACTCCACTCATGGCATTGTCATTCAAGAGGTTACTGGGGACACAATGCCTGACACTTTTCTGTCTCAGACAGAACCTCCTCCTCATTATCAGGACCGCCAATGCTCAGTGCAGTATGAGCCACATGATGTTCCTCCATGCTTTGCAAAAGTAAAGGCAGAACCTAAGTTGCATGTTGTGGAAACTCATTTCTCAAACACAGAGGCAGTCTACAAAGCTCAACTTGCTGATTTTTGGTGGGGTTTTTTCTCCAGATTCTAGGCCACAAATGGAAGTCAACTTGTCCCTGGATGGGGAGGGTGGGTATCACTCACAGGAGAAGGGACAGAAAAGAAGCAGTCTACTGTGGACTATATGGCACCCATCCACCACCCTGTCACTGAACATAAACATAAACATAAACATAAACATAAACATAATAATAATAATAATAATAATAATAATAATAATAATAATAATAATAATAATAATACATGGAACTTGTATAGCCCTATATCTTGTAAAAACAAATCAAAGGGCTTGCATTCGACCTACACAACACACAAGCAATCAACAGCAATTTACAGTTTTAACAAATTCGAATGTACACTCACTCGCATGCACAAACACACACACACACACGCACGCACGCACGCACGCACGCACGCACGCACGCACGCACGCACGCACGCACACACACAGCATGCGCGCGCACACACACACCTATAAACGTTATACACTTTGGCAGGTAGATGTTGAAGGCAGGACAGGATTGTACGGCGTTTTCATTTCAATTTTCTGTTTTGTTTTTAAAATATGGGACAGGCGTTCCTTGTGCAGTGGTGACATTAACATATGTTGATATCCTGTTTAATACCCTTTATTTTGGTACCAAATTTGATATGAATGTGTAAGAATATATTTATATAAATAATGTAAATTAACCTCACCCCCTAAATATTTTCCTTCTGAAGGGTTACCATATTGAATTGCTTGTATATCCTGAAATAACCTGGTTACATGAGGGTAACATATACCATAAAACGTTAAAATAAACAAAGTTTCAGAAAAATGCACCCATAAATCCCCCCCAGGGGGGGGGAGGGGGGTCTACGGAGGGACCAAGGTCTATGTAGTTCCTTCTGACAAACTCATTTTTGATGTGAACGTTGTGTGATTTTTTTTTTTTTTTTTTTGGGGGGGGAGATGTTTATTTGGGGGGAGGGGTTCAGAAAGACGAGGCAGATCTTAAGTCTTGCCTCATAACTTTCTTTATCCCTGGTTACTTTTCAATTTCGAAAAGTTGAACGAATCAGGTTTCTTCTCGTTTTTAAGAACACTGAGAGCTAGAAAAATTGTTCTACAGTGTCTCCATTGTGTTTCACCGCGCGCAGAAAAAAGGCGGAATCCGGTAAGGCTGCTTTGAACTAAAGCGCAGAAGAACAATGAGTTTCCGTTGTTGCTTTTTTCAACGCATTTGTGACAAAAGGGGGGGGGGGGGGGATGGAGCCGGTAGTGTTGAAAAGCAGTGTGTGCACACAGATGCAGGCAGCAGAATAAACTAAAACTGATTGGAGTGGGAGACTGGATGGAGATCGTGAGAGGAAGAAAGGAAGGATGCTGTTATTCAGAGTCTTTCCGGCACTGTTTTGTTATAACAGTGGAAAAATTCATGTCATTCGCGCATTCACACGTTCGTGTGCGTACTGTCTCGGTCTCTCTCTGTCTCTGTCTGTTTGTCTCTGTCTCTGTCTCTGTCTCTCTGTTTGTCTCTGTCTCTGTCTCTCTGTTTGTCTCTGTCTCTGTCTCTGTCTCTCTCTGTCTCTCTCTGTCTCTCTCTGTCTCTCTGTCTCTCTGTCTCTCTGTCTCTCTGTCTCTCTCTCTCTCTCTCTCTCTCCTCTCTCTCTCTTCTCTTTGACACACAGACACAGACAGACAAACAGACACACACACACACACTCACACACACACACACACACAGTAGGCATCCCTCAGTCTCGGAAGACTATGCAGTTGCGCTCTTGGCTCTAGAGGGTTAAGCCTGGGTAAGTAAGTATGGAGGACAGGCTGTTACTCATGCAGCAGACCCCCACTCTCCACGCCACTGGAATGATCCATTGGAAAGGCAATGACCGATACGAATGGTTCCAGTACCGTCGCAGGAGCCACCAGAACGTTGCCATATACAGCCCCGAGCTGTCCTTGGACTCCAACCCGCGGTTTTTTTTTTTCAGGGATGGTGTCTAAACACGACGCCTGTGGGCATGCTGCTATTTTTAAAAATAGTTTTTTCTTCCGCTCCTACCGTCACACAATGGCCTGCTCCTCCGAAAGGCGGAACGTGCGCGCAAGCTGTTCTGCGTACGATCACACTCGGGGCCTCGGTTTATAGTGTCATCCGAATGGCTGAAAGTCATTCAAAACGGTAGAGCTGAAAGAGAACTAGTTTTGAAGATATACTCATGTGGAAATGATGGTGAGTGTGGAAGACTTAGCACTCTGAAATAACACTCTTTCAGTTGTGAACCCAAAAGAAAAGCCCCAATAGGGTTTTTGCTTTGTTTTCTTTGGGGTTTCTTTTTGGCCTTCTTTGTTTTGTTTTGCTTTTGTTTCTTTTCTTTTGTTGTTTTCTTTTCTTTGTTTTTTCTTTTCTCTTCTTTTCTTTCCTTTTCTTTTCTTTTTTTCT
>CM060326.1:4469205-4471705 GCA_030674155.1 Stramonita haemastoma | reverse complement strand
AACAAGGGGGTTGTCCCTGGCAAAATTCTGTAGAAAGAAGCCACTCTGATAGGGGAACAAATACACTTGTATGCAGGAAAAAAAAAATGGGTAGGCGCTGCACATGTGACGACGCGCTCTCCCCGGGGAGAGCAGCCCGAATTTCACGCAGAGAAATCTGCGTGACATAAAGTGGTACAAAATACAAGAAATACAAAATTTTCCAAGGACTGTAGTTCTAAAAGGTTGTACATGCAACCCTGGCCTGGTTTGCTTCAACGCAGCACGGAACATTGAAACACATTTATCATCTTTCATCTTTACATCATCACATTGTAATATGTGGATTGTTTGACCCCTCTGACCTGAAACAAGGGCTAGCAACACAATCACTCTGAAGGACAGCTGCTTAAGTGACAACTCTTCTACACGAGGCAAACCAGCTAAATACTGTAGGACAGTGTCCACGTCCCAGGTTTCCTGATATTTAGGGATAGGACTTTTTTCTAATACCCCTTTCATCAGTAGTAGGTACCCATCAGTCTCGGAAGACTGGAGTTGCGCTCTAGTCTTTAGAGCGCAAAGCCTGGGTAAGTAAGTATGGAGGGCAAGCTGTTACCCATGCAGCAGAACCCTCCCCCCTCTCGAGGCAACTGACCATACGAATGGTTCCAGTACCATCGCAGGGGCCGCCAGAATGTTGCCATATACAGCCCCAAGCCGCCCTGGGGACTCCAACTCCCTGATTTTTCCTCATGGTTGATGTCTAAACAAACATGTGTGCATGCCGTTTTTTTATATAATAATTTTGTCATCCGCTCCTACCGGCGAACAATGGCCTGCTCTTTCAAAAGGCGGAACTGGGTTTACGTGTGCACAAGATGTTCTGCGTGCGTTCGCACACGGGGCGTCGGTTTATAGTCTCATCCGAATGACTTTGACATTCAGTTCGATTTTTTAGTCAAACTGGGAAGAAAGGGCGAGGCTGGGAATCGAACCCAGAACCTCACAAGTGTACTTGTTGGCAGGCGAACGTCTTAACCATCCTGCCACCTTCCTTCCCTTTCCCCACAGGATGCGCTGCACAATTAGGTAACTAACTACCCACTGCTTTACTCCCTGATCTATGCAAATAAGCTGAGACTGCACTGTGGGCCAAATTTACTGTACTGTCACCAGCTCCAGAAGAGTAGGAATCTGATTTTTAAAAATGTATTACCTCAATGTAAGACCGGCTTCTAATTCCCTTGCTACACTGCGCTACCTGTTCTAAAATGTATAGATATTTTGCAGTTGGGAAATTGGAGACTGGCTTAAGGGAAAAGTTTGGGCGGGAAGGGGAGGGCGGGAGATGTGAGAGAGAAGGGGGGAGGTGAATGGCCAGCCCAGATTTAGTTTCCTTTCCTCTCCATCTGTTGAAAGAGGGAGATTTCATCGACCCCAGAATGTTTGCCTGTGAGAGAGAGAGAGAGAGAGAGAGGAGAGAGAGAGAGAGAGAGAGAGAGAGACAGACAGACAGACAGACAGACAGACAGACAGACAGACAGACAGACAGACAGACAGACAGACAGACAGACAGACAGACAGACAGACAGACAGACAGAGACAGAGAGTGAGAGAGAGACAGACAGACAGACAGACAGACAGACAGAGAGAACTGGAACTCGGAACTGGGGACTCAGAGAGAGAGAGAGAGAGAGAGAAGAGAGAGAGAGAGAGGAGAGAGAGAGAGAGAGAGAGAGAGAGAAGAGAGAGACAGAGACAGAGACAGAGACAGACAGACAGACAGACAGACAGACAGAGACAGACAGACAGACAGACAGAGACAGAGAGAGAGAGATAATCTCTACTTCCTAGAGTTACAGACAAGCACTGACCTACTTTTTTTATCCGGATCTTGCCCTGAGTAAAGAGCTTACATTGATAATCGTAAAACATAGACAGCCAGACAGGCAAGATACACAGACAGAGAGAAAGATAGAGAGAAGAGGTGAGACAGAGGGACAGAAAGGGAGAGAATGTGGGTGAAAAACTGAGGAGAGAGACAGAGAAACAAAAAAAGAAGACAGAAGAGTTAAAAACTAACAAGAAGCAGCTTTGCATACATTTTGTTATATAGATCTCAGAAGGGCGTTGCGTGGGGGACAGATGGAAAAATATTAGGATCCAGGCCAGCTTTCTTTATTTTTGCTGCCTCATCGTCTAAGACTTCGCTATTCCCATACCGCTCTTGTTAATCTCCCTGCCACAGCCATTTCTAGATTCTTTATGTCTTATCGTCGGGGTCGGAAGTCTACAGAGAGCCCATCAATATCAGGCCGCCATGGGGCCACCAGCCAGAGGTGCCCTGCACTTCTCCTGGATCACTTTGGTGGTGTTCAATGGCGTGTGTTCTAAGCTAACATACGCAGTACACTGCCTACTAAGCCCCCACTAACGACAGTATTAGCTCAGTCGATGGGCCAGACTGAGTGAGTCACCACCTGAGATGGCGACCACAACTTCTCTCCAACCACCATCC
>CM060326.1:4454205-4464205 GCA_030674155.1 Stramonita haemastoma | reverse complement strand
AGACGGACAGACAGATAGTTCCCCTCCCTTCTCCCCAAGTCCTGTCTTTTAACACCATACATTTAAAAGACAGGATCTTGTTTTTTGTTGGGTTTTTTGGGGGGAGGGGGATCATAGAGCTTAGAGCTTGAATTCTGTCTGTCTGTCTGTCTATCTGTCTGTCTGTCTCTGTCTCTGTCTCTGTCTCTGTGTCTCTGTCTCTGTCTCTGTCTCTGTCTCTCTCTCTCTCTGTCTCTCTCTCTCTCTCTCTCTCTCTCTCTCTCTCTCTCTCTCTCTCTCTCTCTCTCTTCTCTCTCTCTCTCTCTCTCTGTAATTGGGGGGTGGAGGAAGGGGAGGGGAGACAAAGTGCTGGATGGAGTGTTCTCCAGGAAAATGATTGTCCTTTCGTTTGTTCAGCCCCTTGCTATCATCCCCAATTTTACTTCATTCCACTGTGTTTGCAAAAACCTAGCCCCTTCACCCTTCACCCCCTCACCCCCTCACCTGTCCCCTTGGCGTTACCCCCCTCGCAACCTCAAGGCCATTAACATTTAAACCTTCTCTTCTCAAGCTGCTAAACGCCTATCACAAACTCCTGACCACACTGACCCTTCTACACACTACAGTAATGTTCTCAGTCATGTGCTCGATGAGCATGCACCTCCTACTGACCTTTTCCTGCCTGATAGGCCCTGTGCCCCATGGTACACTTGACGAAATTCTAGTCTCAAAGCGCAAACGCCGATAGCTAGAGGGGCAGTGGCGAAAAATAAAAACTGAAACAAACAGGCAGCTCTCACGAAAACAAAACTAACAAAGTCAAAATCTTAATCCATTCCCCAAAGACTAACTACTACTCTGCTCAAGTTCTTAATGCTACATCCATGAAATCTCTTTTTCCCTCACCTCAGCTCTTCTTGGATCTGATAAGGCAAGTCCTCTGCCTACCGCCTACAGCCATTCGGAACTTCCTGCTATTTTTTCTTCATTCTTCTCTGACAAAGTCTGCAACAATCGTTCCAGACTGGATCAGTCTTCTTTCCAACCTGCGCCTCCTGATCCCCAATTCGCTAGCACTCCTCTCCTTTCCCTTCATCCAGCAAGCGAGAAAGAAATCATAACAATTTCGAAAGAAATGACGATAAAATCATGTGTCCTTGATCCTGTACCTGCTTCTCTTTTCCCTCAGTGCCTTCCACAGCTTATCACGAAAATTCTAAACTCATCTCTTCTTTCAGGAATTTTTCCAGCAGCTCTCAAAACTGCAATAGTTACACCTCTACTCAAAAAGCACGACATCCACCCTAATACTCTGAAGAATTATAGACCTGTTTCTAACCTGCATTTCAGTCAGGCAGGGCTGTCTACTCTCACTCACTCTTTTCAACATCGTCCTTTAGAGAATCATGGCTGATGCACTGGAACACCATAAAGGATCAGTCAACATTGGTGGTAGAAAAATCACAAACCTCCGCTTCGCAGATGACATTGATGGACTAGCAAGATCAGAACAAGAGTTTGTCAGCCTAACAGAACAACTTTAACAAGGCCTCTAAAAACATATGGCATGGAAATCAGTGCAGAGAAGACCAAACTGATGACCAATAACACCAATAGCATCAGCACTGATATCAGGGTCAATGACCAGAAGCTAGAAACAGTTCAAAGCTTCAAGTATTACAAGCAAAACCTACTTTAAAAACCCCTTGAGAAGCTATCTCATAAATAACTCTGTAGTAAAATGACTGTTAAATTTTACATCCTCACCACCGGTATTCTTCTGATATTCATTAAGATTCTTTAATGTTTGATTTCAGTGTGGGTTTGTTGTAAATGTATATGACATTGTGTGGAATGATGTATGCATGCACAAGCGCGCGAATGTGTATATGTATGTATGTATGTAAGTGTGTGTGTGTGTGTGTGTGTGTGTGTGTGTGTTGTGTGTGTGTCTGTGTGTTCGTGTGTGTGTGAAATATTGTGTTCTAAAATATTCACATGCTGTAATCATATAATCATTTTGTTCAGGTTGTTTTGAGTGTGCGTGTGGTCGGTTACTTTTCTGAAACTATTTCATTTCAGTCCTCATTTTTGTTTTTGTTGATTATGGTCGTCATCACCATTGTTAATATCATGATTAATTTTTTGTTTGTTTTTTTCTCTGGTTGGCTTTTTTGTTTTTGCTTCTATATTCTTTTTTGTTTTGGCAGTTTTTTTTTTATATTTTCCCAGTCTCTATTTTTCTCTCATTTTCTTTCTGTATGTCTCTGTGTCTCTGTTTATCCCAGTGTCTCTGTTTTTATCTGTCTCTATTTCTGTCTGTCTATCTCTCTCTCTCTCTCTCTCTCTCTCTCTCTCTCTCTCTTCTCTCTCTCTCTCTCTCTCTCTCTCTCTCTCTCTCTCTCTCTCTCTCTCTCTCTTGGAAGACAATTTTTAAAAAATGACGTCGGGGCGGTAGTTCCTGTGAAGTGCGGTGTTAAACTGTGTGTGCCGACACGTCTTAAAGGATTGTACCGAACTGTTTGTTACTTGTGCTGCAATTGAATAAGAAACTCCAGTGCATGAAGCTACCTCACAATAGTAGATTTGGTGATGTGGAGGGCTGTAGTTGCGGTGTTTGTTGCAAAAATGTCAACGTGGGTCAGGCTGCTATAAAAAGATGCCCATTGACTCTACACAGCAAAACCACAGACACGGTGACACTCTTGTTGACAGCTGATGTTTTCGTTGTTTATAAATGAACTTGCTATTGAACTGTCAAGTAAAGAAAAACACGGCATTCGAATAAATCCTGGAGCAATCGAGGTGATTTTATCACGTTTTGCTGAAGATATTATTCTTTTTTTTCTGATACTGTTATCAGTTTACAACATCAGTTAATTTTTTTTTTAAATGAGGCAGATCGCTTTAAATGTCTGAGTAAAAATGGATAAAACAAAAACATTATTGTTTTCAGAATGGTTGACCATTTATCAGTTCGTGAAAAATGGTTTTATGGAAATGTTGAAGTCAAATAGTTAATACGTATAAAAAAATAATAAAAAAAGGATGATGTTTTCAACGAGGCTATGTCTAAATTTTGCATGGCAGGAATCTTGTAGGAAGGGGAGAAAAGGTGTAATAAAAATCCTAAAGATTTGAAGACTGAGGATATAGTTGCATTTTCTATTAATGAGTTCTGTTTGGGGAATTAAGTTTACATTGTCGTCAAAAACAGAGTCTAAGTATTTATATTCATTCACACGTTCTACTTGCATACCACCAACGTAAAGGTATGCACATGTTCTGGGTTCTTGCAAAAATCATTCCCTATCTTTTGTCTCTTTGCCATTTAAGCCCATATAATTCCTTTTACACAAGGAGGAAAACTCTTCTACATGATTGTATAAAATATGTGAGGTGTGATTTAGATAGATCCTCAAGGGTAGAGTCATGGGAACATTTTATCAAAGGTGTAAGATCGGAGCCAGTACAGTTGTTGGTATAAAAAGGTAAAGATAAAGGTGTCCTATAACCTAGACGGTCGTACGGGAGCGAGGCATCAGAGACCTCAGCTTCTCTAGGGGCCAGCATATTGAAGGCGGCGCCTATTTCCTCTCCCTTGCTGCTTTACCTTCCCTGACCCTAAAGAGGGCAGGTACCCATTTACAGCTAGGTGAACTGGGGGGGGGGGGGGGGGGACTGTACTGAAGCCAAGGCGCGCAAACGGTCACCCATCCAACTGGTAACCACGCTCGATGCTGCTCAATTTCACTTGGGAAAAGTGAGTGCTGTGACCACTGAGCTATCCCGCCCCCTTGTTGTTGGTATAAAGAGTGAAAAGAATGGGGGAAAGAACAGCCCTTTGTGGGAAACTAGTAGAAGTTGACTTTCTCTAGATTTTGCACTCTGAAATCTGACGAATCGTTTTTGATTTGTCAAAAAACTCCTATGAATAAGCCGAGGACAGATGAACAGTGGAAGTAGGTTGAGTGCTAAGAGATGAAGTTGGGTAATGATGAAGGCAGAGGAAAATGAATGAAAATATTTGTTTAATGCGTACAGAGGAGCCACATTTTTTTGGTAGGTGACAGTACATCAGCGGACGTTAAACTCCACAATCATAGCAAAGGTTTCCAAATCGTTTCATCATGATGATGCATCTCTTCCATCACATCCCTGCTGGGATGTTCACTCTTAATATCTTATCGGATGACACTGTAAACCAAAGTCCCGTGTGCGAACCCACGCAGAACATCTTGCGCACACGTTAAACCCCGTTCCACTTTTCGGAAGAGTAGGCCATTATGTGCCGGTGGGAACGGATGACAAAATTGATAAAACTGCATACACACGGGGACTGGATATAAAAAATAGCAAGAATGCTTATTCCATTATCCTAGATATAAAAGAATAAATTAATAATAAATCAAGCATCAGGTTGTGTCCTGCCGTATTCTGTTTCATTGTATAGTGTCTCAGTGGATATCCCTGAGTAGAAAATCGGG
Organism: Stramonita haemastoma; assembly: GCA_030674155.1. Taxonomy (NCBI): domain Eukaryota; kingdom Metazoa; phylum Mollusca; class Gastropoda; order Neogastropoda; family Muricidae; genus Stramonita; species Stramonita haemastoma. The sequence continues at coordinate 4,459,739 of CM060326.1, read as the reverse complement.
ATGTTCTCCTTGGGGAGAACATAATTATCGCCACAACGACAATCCATTTTTTTTCTGTCTGCACGTATGCCTGTATGTTGTCTCAGTTTTTCAGATTAAAAAAAAAAAATCCCTCGTTGAAACACAACAGTGCAATCGGAAGCCTTACTGGCACTGATAATTTGATTTTGCTGGAGAATTTGTCTGGAATCTTTGCCAAAAAATCGGATAACTTTGTCTAATCTAACTCAATTTAAATCTCCTTTAAAGCTGTAGCTGGTATTAGGTAAACATTTACACTATAAAGAAGTCCCTATCATCTATAAAGAAGTCTCCATCGTCTATAAAGAAGTCTATCATCTATAAAGAAGTCTCTAGCATCTATCAAGAAGTTTCCATCGTCTATAAAGAAGTCTCTCTATCATCTATAAAGAAGTCTATCATCTATAAAGAAGTCTCTCTATCACCTATTTGGACGTTTCCATCGTCTATAAAGAAGTCTCTCTATCATCTATAAAGAAATCTCTATCATCTATAAAGAAGTCGCTATCATCTATAAAGAAGTCTCTATCATCTATAAAGAAGTCTCTCTATCATCTATAAAGAAGTCTCTATCATCATCTATAAAGAAGTCTCTATCATCTATAAAGAAGTCTCTATCATCTATAAAGAAGTCGCTATCATCTATAAAGAAGTCTATCATCTATAAAGAAGTCTCTATCATCTATAAAGAAGTCTCTCTATCATCTATAAAGAAGTCGCTATCATCTATAAAGAAGTCTATCATCTATAAAGAAGTCTCTATCATCTATAAAGAAGTCTCTATCATCTATAAAGAAGTCTCTCTATCATCTATAAAGAAGTCTCTCTATCATCTATAAAGAAGTCTCTCTATCATCTATAAAGAAGTCTCTCTATCATCTATAAAGAAGTCTCTCTGTCATCTATAAAGAAGTCTCTATCATCTATAAAGAAGTCTATCATCTATAAAGAAGTCTATCATCTATAAAGAAGTCTATCATCTGTAAAGAAGTCTCTCTATCATCTATAAAGAAGTCTCTCTATCATCTTATAAAGAAGTCTCTATCATCTATAAAGAAGTCTCTATCATCTATAAAGAAGTCTATCATCTATAAAGAACTCTCTATCATCTATAAAGAAGTCTCTATCATCTATAAAGAAGTCTCTCTATCATCTATAAAGAAGTCTCTATCATCTATAAAGAAGTCTATCATCTATAAAGAAGTCTCTCTATCATCTATAATGAACTCTTTATCATCTATAAAGAAGTCTCTCTATCATCTATAAAGAAGTCTATCATCTATAAAGAAGTCTCTTTATCATCTATAAAGAAGTCTCTATCATCTATAAAGAAGTCTCTATCATCTATAAAGAAGTCTCTCTATCATCTATAAAGAAGTCTCTATCATCTATAAAGAAGTCTCTATCATCTATAAAGAAGTCTCTCTATCATCTATAAAGAAGTCTCTCTATCATCTATAAAGAAGTCTCTCTATCATCTATAAAGAAGTCTGTATCATCTATAAAGAAGTCTGTATCATCTATAAAGAAGTCTCTCTATCATCTATAAAGAAGTCTCTCTATCATCTATAAAGAAGTCTCTATCATCTATAAAGAAGTCTCTATCTATCATCTATAAAGAAGTCTCTATCATCTATAAAGAAGTCTCTCTATCATCTATAAAGAAGTCTTTATCTATCATCTATAAAGAAGTCTCTATATCATCTACAAAGAAGTCTCTATCATCTATAAAGAAGTCTCTCTATCATCTATAAAGAAGTCTCTCTGTCATCTATAAAGAAGTCTCTATCATCTACAAAGAAGTCTCTCTATCATCTATAAAGAAGTCTCTCTATCATCTATAAAGAAGTCTCTATCATCTATAAAGAAGTCTCTCTATCATCTATAAAGAAGTCTCTATCATCTATCAAGAAGTCTGTATCATCTATAAAGAAGTCTCTCTATCATCTATAAAGAAGTCTCTCTATCATCTATAAAGAAGTCTCTCTATCATCTATAAAGAAGTCTCTCTATCATCTATAAAGAAGTCTCTATCTATCATCTATAAAGAAGTCTCTATCATCTATAAAGAAGTCTCTCTATCATCTATAAAGAAGTCTCTATCATCTATAAAGAAGTCTCTATCATCTATAAAGAAGTCTCTATCATCTATCAAGAAGTCTCTATCATCTATAAAGAAGTCTCTATCATCTATCAAGAAGTCTCTATCATCTATCAAGAAGTATCTATCATCTATAAAGAAGTCTCTATCATCTATAAAGAAGTCTCTATCATCTATAAAGAAGTCTCTATCATCTATCAAGAAGTCTCTATCATCTATAAAGAAGTCTCTCTATCATCTATCAAGAAGTCTCTATCATCTATAAAGAAGTCTCTCTATCATCTATAAAGAAGTCTCTCTATCATCTATAAAGAAGTCTCTCTATCATCTATCAAGAAGTCTCTATCATCTATAAAGAAGTCTCTCTATCATCTATAAAGAAGTCTCTATCATCTATAAAGAAGTCTATCATCTATAAAGAAGTCTCTCTATCATCTATAAAGAAGTCTCTATCATCTATAAAGAAGTCTCTCTATCATCTATAAAGAAGTCTCTATCTATCATCTATAAAGAAGTCTCTATCATCTATAAAGAAGTCTCTCTATCATCTATAAAGAAGTCTCTCTATCATCTATAAAGAAGTCTCTATCATCTATAAAGAAGTCTCTCTATCATCTATAAAGAAGTCTCTCTATCATCTATAAAGAAGTCTCTCTATCATCTATAAAGAAGTCTCTATCATCTATAAAGAAGTCTCTATCATCTATAAAGAAGTCTATCATCTATAAAGAAGTCTCTTTATCATCTATAAAGAAGTCTCTATCATCTGTAAAGAAGTCTCTCTATCATCTATAAAGAAGTCTCTCTATCATCTATAAAGAAGTCTCTCTATCATCTATAAAGAAGTCTCTATCATCTATAAAGAAGTCTCTCTATCATCTATAAAGAAGTCTATCATCTATAAAGAAGTCTCTATCATCTATAAAGAAGTCTCTATCATCTATAAAGAAGTCTCTATCATCTATAAAGAAGTTTCTATCATCTATAAAGAAGTCTCTATCATCTTTTCTGCTCCTCCCTTCACTGTATGATATCATGGATTGATTTTTTCCTTTATTTTCATCACACTCTACCAGATTATGGCTTTGTATCCACTGCGCGTAAAGTCCTATCAGAAAGACTAGCACCCAGACCATTTCCGAGAAGCTGATAAAAGAAACAGACATAGAATGTCAGGTAATCCTCCATATTGAAACCGAGGGATATTTTGGCTTTCTGGATAAGGCACTTTCAGTCATGCTCTCATCATATCCCAACGTGTGTGATTTTTTTTTATATTTTTAAAATTCTTTTATATCGAGGATAATGGGATAAGCACACTTATGCTTTTCTTTACATCCAGTCCCCGTGTGCATGCAGTTTTGTAAATGTCATCTGTTCCCACCGGAACACGATGGCCTACTCTTACTCCTACTCTGGCCTACTTTTGTGTGTGTGTGTGTGTGTGTGTGTGTGTGTGTGTGTGTGTGGTGCGTGCGTGCGTGCGTGCGTGCGTGCGTGCGTGCGTGTGCGTGTTTCCGTATGTGTGTGCGTATGTGCGTATGTGTGTGCATGCGTACGTGCGTGTTTACGTGCGTGCGTGTGTGTGTTAGTGTGTGTGTGTGAGAGAGAGACAGACAGAGAGACAGACAGACAGACAGACAGACAGACAGACAGAGGCAGAGAGAGAGGAGAGACAGAAACAGACAGATTAAAAGACAGAGGCAAAGACAAACAGGTATGAACATAAAAACGAGCAAATGAATTTTATAGGGTAAAAGATTAAGAATTACATTGTTTGTTTTTTTTTGTTTTTGCATCCAGTCCTAAAAAAAACATGAGAGAGAAAGGGGGAGGTAGGCCTACAGGAACTAAAGGAATGAAGGGACACAGAGAGAGAAAGAGGAGAGACAGAGAGACAGAGAGACAGACGGACAGACAGTCAGAGACAGACAAAAAATACACTGAAATAGAAAGCGGAAGCAACATAGGCGAATGTAAAGAAAGAAATAAAGAAGGGACTACTGAGAGAAAAAGAAAGAAAGAAAGAAAGAAAGAAAGAAAAGAAAGAAAGAAAGAAAGAAAGAAAGAAAGAAGAAAGAAAAAAGAAAGAAAGAAAAAGAAGAAGAAGAACGAAGAAAAGAAAAGAAAAAGAAAAAGTAGAAGAAAAAAAAAGAAAGAGAGAAGAAAGAAAGAAAGAATACAAACAAACAAAAACAAACAAAACAAACAAAGACAGTTGATTTGTTGTTATTGTTGTTGTAATTGTGTTTGTCGTTGTTGGAATTTCCCTGTACTTGTTTACGTTTTCTCCTCTAAAATAGACAGGACACGAAGATAGCGCAGCACGCACGCAACGCAGCGCACGCACGCACGCACGCACACACACCACCACCACACACACACACACACACACACACACACAAAGAACAAAGAAAGAAAGAAACGAAAGAAAGAAGAAGAAAGAAAGAAGAAAAAGAAAGAAAGAAAGAAAGAAAGAAAGAAAGAAAGAAAGAAAGAAAGAAAGAAAGAAAGAAAGAAAGAAAGAAAGAAAGAAAAGAAAGAAAGAAAGAAAAGAGAAGAAAAAAGAAAAAGAAAGAAAAAGAAAGAAAGAAAGAAAAAGAAAAGAAAAGAAAAGAAAAGAAGAGGCAAGAGCCCTTTTAATTCTAAATTTTATTTCCAGCATAATGAAATATGCACTCAAGTGCTTTTTTTTTAACATCCAATCCCGGATGTTTGTAATTTTGGAAGAAAAAAAAATCCTCTGTTGCCACCGGTACACAGTGGCCTACTCTTACGAAAAGTAGAACAGGTTTTCATGTGTGCACAAGATGTTATAAGTGCGTTCGCATACGCTTAACAGTCTCATTCGAAGAACTTTTGGCGGGGAGTGGAGTCAACACTGATGTTGTTTACTCATGGGGAAAATATCCACTTGAACGGTTTTAGATTCAAACCCGGGTCAGCAGATCACGAGCGCAATACGCGATGTTTGCTCTAACCACCAGGCTATCTCTTCGCTCATTTCAATCACAGCTTGAAATGTTTGCCTTTTGTCAGGAAGAAAATGTCAGATGATCGTCTTTCTGACACAAAGAGGAGAGAGAGAGAGAGAGAGAGAGGAGAGAGAGAGAGGAGGAGAGAGAGAGAGAGAGAGAGAGAGAGAGAGAGAGAGAGAGAGAGAGAGAGAGAGAGAGAGAGAGAGAGACAGAGAGAAGAGAGAAGAGAGAGAAAGAGAGAGAGAGAGAGAGAGAGAGAGAGGAGAGAGAGAGAGAGAGAGAGAGAGAGAGAGAGAGAGAGAGAGAGAGAAGAGAGAGAGAGAGAGAGAGAGAGAGAGAGAGAGAGAGAGAGAGAGAGAGAGAAAGGGGGGAAAGGTATCATGAAATAAATGAAAGAAACGCAGATGTAGAGAACGGAAAAAAAGAGGAAAAGT
>CM060326.1:4439205-4444205 GCA_030674155.1 Stramonita haemastoma | reverse complement strand
CTCAGGGATGGTGTCTAAACACGACACCTGTGTGCATGCTGGGGTTTTTTCATATAATTTTGTCATCCGCTCCTACCGGCACACGATGGCCTGCTCTTCCGAAAGGCGATACGGGGTTTTAACGTATGCGCAAGATGTTCTGCATTTGTTTTCTCTTCTGATTTTTTCTTTATTTTAATTTTCAAAAAAAGGGAGGGGGGGGCAGCATTTGCTACAATTATCTCTATCTTCTCAACTTCAGATTCACAATCAATTAGAGGTTATTCTTGTTGTTGTTATTGTTGTTGTCCTGATTTATTGATTTTATGGCCTGCATTTCTCTTCAACGTTATTGAATTGAGGTACATACAGTGCCTAAACATGCTGCATGTTTAGGCACTGTTTGAGTTCAGCAGAAAAAGAAAAACTTCCTCTTCATGTATTGAGAGAGAAAGGGGTGACTGATATCACTACTGTGGTTATTACAGTAATATATATTCCTTTTAAATTTCCCCAATAATGTACACACACACACACACACACACACACTCACACACACACCACACACACACACACACACACACACACACACACACACACACACACACACACACACACACACAGCTTACACTACAAAAAATACCAAAGCTTAGACCACTGAATGGAAGGCTGCGCACATAAAACTGAACACACATCCAACAAGAAAAAAAAATGATTGTGCACACACACTCTAAAAGAAAGGCACAGAACAGGATACAGAGATGGAAGGCACTCTCCTGATGTGACTGGTCCGGCGGCTAGGCGCTGTCTCAAGGGTACTCTGAGTGCAGGTTTCAGCGGGAGATGATTGAGAATAAAGCAATCATAATGTGTCGCATAATAAACGGTCTAGCTCCATCTATACACGGGGACTGGATTTAAAAAGCACAAGAGTGCTTATTCCATTATCCTCAATATAAAAGAATGAATAAATAAATAAATAAATATACTGATTTCTAGGTTTTCCAATCAACCAGTCAAGGTACAAAAATAACATAGTTATACCAAAACCAAGACTAGACCTTTACAAAACAAACCTTCGTTGCTCCAGAGGAGCTTTATGAAATTACCAAAAAAATCTTAAAGATGGCTTGATGGAAAAAAGCAAATCGATGCTTACTCAATGTACCATCTGAAAATAAAATTTTGACTTTGACTTTGACTTTGACTTAAAGAAAAAAATGATATCACATCTTTTAAGCATAATCAGAGATTTTACTTGTTCCAGAAAATATGATTCAAAAATGCTTCTGAACGATCATCATAAACATCATCACCATTACTATTACACTTGCCAAATTGAGGCAGCAACTGTTAGCACCACATTAGGAAAAAGAAATCGCTTTGACGAAAGTGCATGAAAGTAATATATTTATTTATTCATTTCTTTATTTCTTTATTTTATTCTTTTATATTGAGGATAATGGAATAAAAGCCTCGTGTGCTTTTTTAACCCAGTCCCCGTGTGTGTGCAGTTTTGTAAATAGTGTCATCTGTTCCCACCGGCACACAATGGCCTACTCTTACGAAAAGCGGAACAGGATTTAACGTGTGTGCAAGATATTCTGCATGCGTTCGCACACGGGGCCTTGGTTTACAGTCTCATCCAAAAGACTTTTGGGGAGAGTGGAGTCAGCACTGATGTTAACTCCAGAGGAAAAATCCCCTCCAACGGGAATCGAACCCGGGTCATCAAATTGCGAGCGCAATGTTCTGACCACTAGGCTATCCCGTCCCTTAAAAAATTATCTTCTCATCCGAAGGACTTTTGGGGGAAGTAGAGTCGGCACTGATGTTAACTCCAGAGGAAAAATCCTCTTTAACGAGATTCGAACCGGGTCAGCAGATCACGAGTGCATCTCTCTGACCACCAGGCTATCCTGTCCCCCATGAACAGACTGTGGTATACTTGATCTTTCATACTGTATGCATCAGGGAATTTTTCATGTTAATGGATTTTTTTTTTTTTTTTTTTTTTTGGGGGGGGGTAGATTTTGGTTTGTTTGTTTATTTTTGAGGGAGTTTTGGGGGGAGAGGAGTTTTCTATTGTTGGGGGGGGGGGAGTTTGGAGGGAGGGTTGGTTGCTTTTGTTGGGGTTTTGGGGGTGGGGATGGGGGGAAGGTGGGTGTTTTGTTTGCTTTTTGTTTTTTGGCTTGGGTTTTTTCGGGGAGGGGGATTGTTTGTTTGTGTGGGGGTTGAGGGGCCTTTTTATATTTATGTTGGGTTTTTGTATTGGGGAAGTGGGGGGGGGCGCCAGAGGGATGGATGTAAAAAAGCAATTGTTGCTTTTTCTATTACCCTCTTTGAATTAAAAAAAAAGTTGCAAAGTTTCAAAGTTTCTCTCTGGCATTGTCTATCTGTCTGTCTGTCTGTCTGTCTGTCTGTCTGTCTGTCTGTCTGTCTGTCTGCGTGTCTGTATGTATGTCTGTCTGTATGTCGGTCTGTCTGTCGGTCTGTATCTCTCTCTCTCTCTCTCTCTCTCTCTCTCTCTCTCTCTCTCTCTCTCTCTCTCTCTCTCTCTCTCTCTCTCTCTCTCTCTCTCTCTCTCTCTCTCTCTCTCTCTCTCTCTCTCTCTCTCTCTCTTTTCATTAATGAGTTAGCCAGAGAAGTCATCAATAATGGTAAGCATGGTGCCACTTTCTCCCAAGATGTCACAGAATTGTTTATTCTTCTTCTTGCTGATGATGTTATCCTGCTATCTGAAACAGTTGTTGGCTTACAAAAGCAGTTAAATAGCTTGAGCAGTGCTGCATCGGCTCTTGATCTTAAGGTTAATCTGAATAAGAGCAATATCGTTGTATTCAGAAAAGGTGGTCATTTAGCTGTTCATGAAAAATGGTTGTACAATGGAAAAGTCTTGCCTGTGATTAATGTATATAAATACTTAGGAATCTGTTTTTCTACAAAACTTAGTTTCACAACTGCATGTAAAGATCTGGCAAGTCGAGGTAAACGAAGCTTGTTATTGGTTTTGAGAAAATTGCGAATATTGAATAATAACTCCTTTGACTTGTTCATTAAAATATTTGATGCCCAAATACAACCCACTGTGCTATATGGTGCAGAAATTTGGGGTTTGGATGCAGCTGTAACACATTGTGAATCAGTGCACCTCTTTGCTTTAAAGCAGTTCTTAGGCTTAGATAGACGAACGCCCAATGATCTTGTGTATAGTGAAACTAATAGATATCCTCTCTCTGTTAATGCTGCTGTAAGATGTATTAGATACTGGATTAAGATTCTACATATGGATGAGAACAGGCTACCTTTTAAATCTTACAAGATGCTTTATGATCTAGATGTGAAAGGCAAAAACAACTGGGCTACACAAATACGCACCTGTTTATGTGAACTCGGTTTTGGATTTGTTTGGCTCAGTCAAGGTCTTGGAAATTGTAGAGAATTTATAAACACTTTCAGACAAAGACTGATTGACTGCCGATGGCAGCAATGGAATGATCATATACAAACCAGTGAAAGGTATCAAATGTATAGACAATTTATAAGTGCTCATGATATCAAACCTTATTTAAAGCTTGATATGGACAAACATTTGAAAAGAATTATGTCAAAGTTTAGACTTGGTGTATCAGATATAAATGTTCATAAATTCAGATACAGAGAATATGATGTTGATGACCTCAGGTTACTATGCCCGTTATGTAAGCAAGCACCTGAAAATGAGGTGCATTTTGTGCTGTGCTGTCCAGTGTTAGAGGATGTTAGGCAGAGTTACATTCCTGTGAAATATAGAAAGCAGCCTAATTCATTTAGACTCTGTTTACTCATGGCATCAAGTCAGCCTGAGGTTGTGCGCAGCCTCACTCTATATTTGTGTAAAGCCTTTAGAATAAGAGATACTTTATTATCGTAAGTCATATTTTTGTTACTGTTTTTGTTGCTATACAATTCTGCTGTTGTCATTGCTGTTGTCTTTTATTCCACCAAAACACTAAGCAGTTTGGCAACCCCCTTCATGTATGGGCCAATGGCCTTTTTGTGAATAAACTTTTCGAGTTCGAGTTCGAGTTCGAGTTCGAGTTCGATTTTCTCTCTCTCTCTCTCTCCTCTCTCTCTCTCTCTCTCTCTCTCTCTCTCTCTCCTCTCTCTCTCTCTCTCTCTCATCTCTCTCTCTCTCTCTCTCTCTCTCTCTCTCTCTCTCTCTCTCTCTCTCTCTCTCTCTCTCTCTCTCTCTCTCTCTCTCTCTCTCTCTCTCTCCTCTCTCTCACACACACACACACACACCCACACACACTCTCTCTCTCTCTCTCTCTCTCTTCTCTCTCTCTCTCTCTCTCTCTCTCTCTCTCTCTCTCTCTCTCTCTCTCTCTCTCTCTCTCTCTCACACACACACACACACACACACACACACATGCACACACACACGCACACACATGTACACACACACGAACACACACACACGTACACGTACACACACACACACATACACACACACACACAAACACACACACACACACACACACAACACACACACACACACACACACACACACACACACACACACACACACACACACACACACACACACACCACACACACACACACACACACACGGTGTCAGGTCGATATAATCTCCCTCTTTCACCAGATGGAAAGGGAACTAAATCTGGGCCGGCCATTCTCTCACCCCACTCCACCCCCGCCTCTCCCGCCCCTTCTCTTCAAAACTTTTCCTGCAATCCATTCTGCAATTTCCAGAGTGCAAGACCTATACACTTCAAAAAAAGTTGTGCAATATCAATTTAGCTGATCCTTATCAAGAAATCATTAAGAAATGACGGTTGTGTTAAATCAAATTTAGGCATGTGTCAGATCTGATGACTTTAAAAGAAAACGTTAACTGAAAATGAGAAGATAACAGATACTGTGTTAAATCTGTTGAAAAGTACATATCACGACTCTGGTTGTGTTTTTTTCATACATAGATAAAATCAAATTCCAAATTCAAATTCCAATACTGG
>CM060326.1:4431705-4434205 GCA_030674155.1 Stramonita haemastoma | reverse complement strand
GGGGACTGGATGTAAAAAGGCACTTGAGTGCTTATTCCATTATCCTCGATATAAAAGAATAAATAAATAAATAAATGAATAAAACACACACACACTCTCTCCTGTCTCTCTGTCTCTCTGTCTCTCTTGTCTCTCTCTCTCTGTCTCTGTCTCCCTCTCTCTCTCTCTGTCTCTCTGTCTCTCCGTCTCTCCGTTCTCGTCTCTCTCTGTCTCTCTGTCTCTGTCTCTGTCTCTCTGTCTCTCTCTGTCTCTGTCTCTGTCTCTTCTCTGTCTCTCTCTGTCTCTGTCTCTCTTCTCTCTCTCTTCTCTCTCTCTCTTCTCTCTCTCTCTCTCTCTCTCTCTCTCTCTCTCTCTCTCTCTCTCTCTCTCTCTCTCTCTCTCTCTCTTCTCGCATACACATACGCACGCACGCACCGGTCTCCCCTCCGCCCCTCCCCTTCACACCACACACACACACACACACACACACCACACACACACACACACACACACACACACCAACACACACTCACACTCACACACACGCGCGCGCGCGCCGCGCGCGTGCGCGTGAATGCAAGCGCCAGTCAAAATATATTTGTAAGACAATGCTAGAGAAACTAAAAGGAAAGCAAAAGGTGAACAGAGGCAGACTACTGTAGTCATCTGGAGGCTAGCTAATGCGATCAGCCATGCAGCTAACAAGCGTCTGGCAGTGTCAGAATCCCAGTGGGTTTTCCTCCTATGAGTCTGCCGGGATGGTTTCAGACGCTGACAACCCTTCAGATAACACAGTAGTAGAGCATCGGTGGTCTAGAGGTAAGCGCGCCTGACTAGAAAGCGAAAAGTCCGGGTCGGAGTGTGCGTGGTTCGAATCCCGTTTGGGTCCAAAACTTTTCCCCCACCCATGAGTGGTGGTCTGGGCGCTAGTCTTTCGGATGAGACGTTAAACCGAAGTCCCGTGTGTTACATATCATTATTTAGCGCACGTAAAAGAATTCACGGAAACAAGAGGTGTCCCTGGCAGATCCTGCAAACAAAAAAAAAAATCATTTTAAAAAAACCACTCTGATAAGAAACAAAATTTTTACAGTTGCAGATAGGAAAAAGAAAAAAAAGGTAGGCGCTGCACTTGTGGCTACTCGCTCTCCCCGGGGAGAGCAGCCCGAATTTCACGCAGAGAAATCTGCCGTGATGTAAAGTGGTATAAAAAATAAAGAAGAAAATATTGAGGGGAAAGTAGTAGAGGAAAACAAGCGCAGGTAACCACCTACAACTTCTCAATCATTTTGAAAATACTAGTCAAAGATTCAATAATAAAATTTGAAATGAAACGAAATTCTAGGGAATACTGTCTTTCAGTGGCAGCATTGTAGGCATTTCTGAGTAAAAACCATGCCTTTGGCCTGACCTGACTCGAGTTTCGGCTCCTGGATGAGCCCTCATCAGAGGTCCCGGCGGTGATTGAAGCTTCACCTGCTGTGGTACCTTACAGCAAGACACTTTTCAGAATTTAAAGTGTCAATTGCATTCACAGGAATATCAGATAGCTATAAGACAGTAGAAGAACAAGAACCACACACAGGACATGAATGTATTCCACAGCAAAGGCCCATGGCAATAAAAGAGTTGTTCCTGCCAACACTCATTCGGATGAGACTAAAATCGAGGACCCGTGTGCGAACGCACGCAGAACATCTAGCGCACACGTTAAAACCCCGTTCCGCCTTTCTGAAGAGCAGGCCATCGTGTACCGGTAGGAGCGGATGACAAAATTATATTTTTAAAAAAACCAGCATGCACACCGTCCCTGAGGGGGAAAAAAATAATGGGTAGGTGCTGCACTTGTGGCGACGCCCTCTCTCTGGGGAGAGCAGCCCGAATTTCTCGCAGAGAAATCTGCTGTGACATAAAATGGTATAAAATAAGATAAAATAAAATAAAATACAGGAAAGAAGCATTTTCAGATGCAGACAAATATTCACCCAGACAGGGTTTGGAGGGGTTTTTTTTTTTTTTGGGGGGGGGGTGTTGGTGAGGGGGGGATTTGTCACGCCTTATGTGACAATGACCTCTTTCCAGAGAAAACGGCCCAGGATTCTCACAGAAAAATGATTAGGCCTATGCTAAAACCCAAATGCTTGAACTGAACAAACCGTAGGTAAGTATGTAATACTTATTGCTTATTTTTTGTTATCGTTTGAAATCGCTACATTAAGTAATTCATCTGTACATACCATCACTGCCGCCAATTTTCTCTTGTATCTCTTCCTTTGGCTTTTGTCTCCTCCTCCTCCTCCCCTCCTCCTCCTCCTCCCCCTCCTCCTCCTCCTCTTCCTCCCATTTCTGGGGGTGTTTTTATTCTTGTTCTCTTTCTACTCGTCTTCCTTCTGTCTCTTTTTCTTTCCCCTTCTCTCTGTTGTTCCCAACATATTGATAGTGCCCAACACTCTAGTGTTCCTTTTTGTGCTATAGACATGTTTTAGAGTCGTTTGTCAAATTGAGACAGTTTCCATATTCT
>CM060326.1:4416705-4426705 GCA_030674155.1 Stramonita haemastoma | reverse complement strand
GACTATAAACCGAGTTCCCGTGTGCGAACGCACACAGAAGAACTTGCACACACCTTAAATCCTGTTCCGCTTTTCGTAAGAGGAGGCCATTGTGTGCTGGTGGGAACAGATGACAAGATTTAAAAACTGCATACACACGGGAACTGGATGTAAACATGCACATGAGTGCATATAAAAGGATAAATAGATAAATATATAAATGAATAATAAGTAAACAAATGAATTTTAAAAAAAATTAAAAGCGAAAGACAAAACGTTAGCTGTTGGTGCAAAAAAAAAAAAGATCAGATGAAGAATGGATGGTGCGCTCACATTCCACAAGGATTTGTTTTTTTTTTTGCTTAGCTGACAGTTCTGGGGTATAATCCCAGAGCTTGTTCCCTCAATTATCACTTTTATGGTGGTAATTTTAAACTACATCAAAAAGATCATGTAGAGCAAATTGGTGCGCTTCATTGCTGGGATAGCCCATGTTGAAGATCGCTGCCAGGATTTTTTTTTTTTAATGTGACGATCCACCACGAAATGAGTCACTTAGCACCTAACCCACTTTTCCGCTAGGAGCTATTACAGACTGGTGGGGTCAAGTTGTCGATTTTAAGATTGTGTTTGATTGTAAATCTATAGTCGTTATTCTACCTTGTAATGAAATATCACGGCATAATTTTGTCTCTTTTGCTTTTAAAACGTGTTTTTAAAATACCCAACCCTCATTCTGACCACCTATTACAATGCTATACTTGTCGATTTCTCATTTTGTCACGTCCTGCAGTGTATAAATTGAATTTGTAATAACTTTTCATAGAATTGTACTATCTTAAATCCTTTTTTTTGTATTGAATAGACATTTTATAGTAGATTAATAACACGTCAGTAGCTTAAAAAAATTATCCTATGGTGCAATGTGACTCATTTTGTGGTGGAGCGTCACAAATGGCTAAATTGTAACACGTTGATAGTTAATGGTCCAAAAATGGAACTCTTCTATTGCGGGCTTCTGCGAGAGGGAGGAGTCTTGCTTCACACAGTCTGTGCTGATTAGTGATACTGTCGTGGTCTGGGTGCTAGTCTTTTTGGCTGATGCAACAAACCAAGGTTGTTACTCAAAATTATTTAACGCACGTTAAAGAACCCACGGCAACAAGAGAGTTGTCCCTGGCAAATTCTGTAGGAAAAAAGCCACTCTGACAGGAAAACAAATCCAAATGCAGACAGGAAAAGGAAAAAAATGAGTGTCGCTGCTCTTGTGGCGACGAACTCTCCCTGAGGAGAGCAGCCCCAATTTCACACAGAGAAATCTGCCGTGACTTGAAGTGGTGTAAAATGTAAAATGTAAACTGCGGCTTACACCCGTGCCACCACATCACCAGCTTTATGTTCTACAGGTGTCCCATAACCTATGTGGTTGTAGGGGAGCGAGGTGTCAGAGACCTCATCTTCTCTAGGGGCCAGCATGTCGAGGGCAGCGCCATCTCCTCTCCCTCGCTGCTTTACCTTCCCTGACCCTAAAGAGGGCAGGTACCCATTGACAGCTGGATGAACTGGGGGACTGTACTGAAGCCAAGGCGCGAAAACGGTCACCCATCCAATGGATAACCACATTCGACGCTGTTAAGCATTGGCTAGGGGGAAAGCGAGCGTTCTGACCACTGAGCTGCCCAGTCCCCTTCCTTTATGTTCTATCCACTAGCTTATCCCACCCTTCAGAAAACTATGGGATTATGAGGGAGGCTTTTGTCTGTATATAGCTGATTATAGTCCAGACTTTTCTCTTTCTTTTTTGTTTCGGGGGGAGGGGGTCTTTTTATATACTTCAGTGTGTGTGTGTGTATGAGTGTGTGTGTGTTCGTGCGTGCATGCGTGCGTGCGTGCGTGTGTATGTGCATGTGTATGTTGGTATGTGCATGCGTGCATCATGCGTATGTGTGTGCGTGTGTGCGTGCGCACGTGCGTATGTGTGTGTGCATGTGTGCAGGTTTCCGTGCATTGCGTATGTGCATGTGTGTGTTTGTATGTTTATGGGAGGTGGGGGTTATTTGCTTTTCGCCAATTTTGCCAGTTTGTCTCGGTTCTCTTGTCTCCCTTTTTTTGTTTTTGCTGACAGTAGTACACAGAGAGGCAAGACAAGGGAAGAAGGGAAATGAGAGATCAGACCACACCAGGAAAAAAGGGGAGGGGGGGAGAGGGGGGGGAGGAGCTAGCTGTCATGACAGGAAAGGTAAAGTAGCGTGGCACTGACATCCTCCCCCCCCCCCCCCCCACCACACACACACACCTTCCTTCCTTCTTTCTATCAGCCTTTGCCCTTCTCACCCCCCTCACCTCCCCCTCTTCTTCTCTCACTGATTTTTCAGTCACAAAGTAGGCTACAGCGAACCAATCTTCCAGTCCCACCTAGTTAAGGGAACCCTGGGACAGGATAGCCTGGTGGTCAGAGTGATGCGTTCGTGATCTGTTGACTGAGGGTTCCAATTCGCTCAAGAGGATTTTTTTCCTCTGGAATTACCATCAGTTCTGTTCTGACTTTACTCTCTTCCCAAAAGTCTTTCGGATATGAGACAATAAACCGATGGTCACCGTGTGAGAAACGCACGCAGAACATCTTGCGCTAAAGTGCGTGTGCGCACAAGTGTGTGTGTGTGTGTGTGTGTGTGTGTGTGTGTGTGTGTGTGTGTGTGTGTGTGTGTGTGTGTGTGTGTGTGTGTGTGTGTGTGTGTGCACGCACAAATGTGTGTGTGTGTGCGTGTGCGTGTGCATGTGTGTTTGTCTATCTGTGTCTGTCTGTCTGTCTGTCTGTCTGTCTGTCCTGTCTGTCTGTCTGTCTGTCTGTCTATCTGTCTGTCTGTCTGTCTGTCTGTTTCTCTCTCTCTCTCTCTCTCTCTCTCTCTCTCTCTCTCTCTCTCTCTCTCTCTCTCTCTCTCTCTCTCTCTCTCTCTCTCTCTCTCTCTCTCTCAGTTTATCTGGGAAGAAATGCTTGCCCCTAGCAGGAGGGAGGGAGGCTGGCAGCTGGCAGAGAGTGACGCCACCTCATCCATCAGCGGAGGGCAAAAAGACATGGCTGCTCTGTGTCTTGCAGGCACAGGGAGAGTTCCTCTGATTTTCTTGATATCTTGTTGCTGGTGTCATGTCACAAGGCAAGGTTATGCATCAAGGCAGCATTATTAGTTATTGTTTAAGTTTACTCATTGATTTTAGGATAGCCTGGTGGTCAGAACATTGCGACCCGGGCTGTATTCCCGTTCGAGGGGATTTTTCTCCCTGGAGTTAACATCAATGCTGACTCCACTTTCCCCTAAAGTCCTTCGGATGAGAGGCTCCGTGTGCAACGCACGCAGAACATCTTGTGCACACGTGAAAACCTGTCCCGCTTTTCGAAAGAATAGGCCATTGTGTGCTGGTGGGAACAGTTGAAAAGATTTACAGAACTGCATACACGCGGGGACTGGATGTAAAAAAAAAAAGCACATGCGTGCTTATTCTATTATCCTCGGTAAATAAGAATAGATAAATAAACCTATCTACGAATCTGTTAATCCGTGCCAGTTGGCTTCACTTTCATGTGTACTGAACTTTTGAACATGAGTTGGCATGCTTTTGCTTTCATGATTTTATTCTATTAATTTAGCTGTCTGCTCATTTGTGTTCTTGTTTGTTCATTCATTTAAGTTGATGCAGCTGTCGTTTTTCTATTCCGCTGCATGTTTGTTTGTTTGTTTGTTTGTTTGTTTGTTTGTTTTTTGTTTGTTTGCAGAACGATATTAGGTAGAATATGTGGAGGTAGGTCTTCCCCTGTACAGAACATCTTGCGCACACGTTAAATCCTGTTCCGCTTTTCGTAAGAGTAGGCCATTGTGTGCCGGTGGGAACTGATGATAAGAAGTAGCATAGAAAACATATCGGGTTTGCCTGTAGAAAGGCAGGAGAATGGGATGAGGAGGAGGCAGAAAAAACACTAAAGTGAGAGTGGGGGTAGATAAAAGGCAGAAACAAAAGATCCAAGCGAAAGGGATTTTTTCAGAACAGAATTCCCAGATAGTGGGGATGCTATTTTGTGCTGAAAGAGCTCCTCAGTATCGCCACAATCATAATGTTTAGCAGCAGCATTGTGTGTTCATCCTCCTGAATGGAACCATTTGATTTACCAATCAACCTGAACCATTCGCCACGAGCAGTGTTGAAACCACTGCTGGTAGTTCCTTCCCTGAGGGCTGACAGTGAAACAGATAGAGCACGGGGCTTTGTGTCTGGCGTCACTCTGAAGAGGGAGGGATCCTTGCAGAATGCTGACATCTACACAGATATCTATTGAGGTAGGTGGACTCGACCCTGTTCTTGCTGCCTGTGATAGTCAGTGACGTTCACCTTGGCCAGACGGGACTGACCGCTTAAACAGTAAAACTACTGGACTCACTTCAATGACCCAGTGGACATTTGCACAAAAGGTATCGGCGTGTCATCTGACAAAGGTTGGGAAAATATCTATAAAAAGCGTAACTTCTTGATTAATTAGAGAGAAACACGTGTTTAACAGAAGTGTTCGAAGGTTGATCTATCAGTGGAACGTTCCAAAGACCCTTGAGTTAAATGAACTGATTTGTTTATTGAAGGTGGAGAGAAAAGTTTTTTTTCCAATTCTTGGATGAATTTCAGCATCGCACATTTCTAACCATTTTTACCAATAGATGTCTCAGGAACATTCTCGTATCAGGTGGCCAGAAGTCGTCTCAAACGAAGAACTGTGGGACAGGACCAGACACGCTCCAATCGAGACGGAGATCAAGAAAGGAAATGGGGATGGATCGGCCATACGCTCCGCAAGCCTGCTTCAAACGTCACCAGGCAGGCCCTTGACTGGAATCCACAAGGGAAGCGGAAAGGGGGTCGGCCAAAACAGACCTGGCGCAGAGGCATCGAAGCAGAGACAGAGACGAAGGCAGCTGGAGTGACGTGGTCCGAGCTGAAGTGGATCTCCCACAGTCATGTCCGTTGGTGGGGTGTTGCTGTAACCAATGGAATTCATAGGCATAAGTCAAGTCAAGTCACATTTCTGACCCGAAGTTGTTTAGCATGACTCTGTATGTGAGGATGCTTGATAGCAGATGTACAGTCACGTGGCTGACTACAGTGATCACTGGAAAGGAACCAATGTCAGTTTACACAACATAGAAGCAGCTGTGTGTCAGCAAAAACCTCCAGAGTGGCCTCTGTGCGCTTTGCTCCTCCAGTGTCAATACACCAGCAAGAGAGGAGAGGAATGCGGCAGAGAGAAAAGACTAGACCAAAGGAGAACAAAAACAACAAACAAGCCATGGAAATGATTAGACCAAGGAGACAAAAACAACAAACAAGCCATGGAAATGATTAGACCAAAGGAGAACAAAAACAAACAAGCCATGGAAATGATTAGACCAAAGGAGAACAAAAACAACAAACAAGCCATGAAATGATTAGACCAAAGGAGAACAAAACAACAAACAAGCCATGTGAAATGATTAGACCAAAGGAGAACAAAAACAACAAACAACCATGGAAATGATTAGACCAAGAGAACAAAAACAACAAAAAGGCCATGGAAATGATTAGACCAAAGGAGAACAAAAACAACAAACAAGCCATGGAAATGATTAGACCAAAGGAGAACAAAAACAACAAACAAGCCATGGAAATGATTAGACCAAAGGAGAAACAAAAACAACAAACAAGCCATGGAAATGATTAGACCAAAGGAGAACAAAAACAACAAACAAGCCATGGAAATGATTAGACCAAAGGAGAACAAAAACAACAAACAAGCCATGGAAATGACTAGACCAAAGGAGAACAAAAACAACAAACAAGCCATGGAAATGATTAGACCAAAGGAGAACAAAAACAACAAACAAGCCATGGAAATGATTAGACCAAAGGAGAACCCAGAAAATCACCAATAAAACCTGGGATTAACAGAGAATGTAGGATATAAAGAGAAAAGAAAAAAAACTGCCAATGATCTTACCCAGTAACCAAAAAACAAGATCTATCAATGAACCAGTCAAACTGCCTATTTACACCAATTTAGTTCCCAAGTGAAAGAAACTATTGTTGGAACGAAAAGAAAGTTTCAAGTTTTAACCAAAAA
The DNA here is from genome assembly GCA_030674155.1 of Stramonita haemastoma. Taxonomy (NCBI): domain Eukaryota; kingdom Metazoa; phylum Mollusca; class Gastropoda; order Neogastropoda; family Muricidae; genus Stramonita; species Stramonita haemastoma. Next base: position 4,420,587 of record CM060326.1, on the reverse strand, counting down.
GAAAAAATACAGAATAAACAAGACAGTTTTTTTTAAAACTGCTTCAGGAAAAGTCAAACAACAAAGCAGTTTCCTTGGAGCACACTAACTGGCTCACAAATTGACAGACATACAGACAGACAGACAGAAACACCAAAAGGCTGTGTGATTGGATTGATAAACAGTTTCAGAGGGAACAGACAGATAAGAATGTAGCAGGTTAGAAAAGAAAGAAGGAATACAGAGGAACAAGGGGAAGTGTCTAGACATTATTCATTATCTCTCTATCTTGCATTTAACGGAAGGCTACCTAAACAGGTCAAGTCAGCATAGAACACGAACACACACCAACACACACACACACAAGTCAGCATAGAACACGAACACACACACACACACACACACACACACACACACACACACACACACACACACACACACACACACACACACACACACACACACAGTTTAGTGAAGTCCATCAAATCGGCCAGCCCAGTAACAGACCCAGTCTGTCAGCCCTCTCTCTGATCCAGACAGCTGCTGATTAGCTCCAATATCCATCTGGACGCTGTCTAAAAGCTCTATCCTCGCACTTTGTTGCCTCTCTGTCTGTCTGTCTGTCTGTCTGTCTGTCTGTCTGTCTGTCTGTCTGTCTGTCTGTCTCTCTCTCTCTCTCTCCTCTCTCTCTCCTCTCTCTCTCTCTCTCTCTCTCTCTCCTCCTCTCTCTCTCTCTCTCTCTCTCTCTCTCTCTCTCTCTCTCACCACACACACACACACACACACACACCCTCTCTCTGTCTCTGTCTCTGTCTGTCTGTCTGTCTGTCTGTCTGTCTGTCTGTCTGTCTGTCTCTCTCTCTCTCTCTCTCTCTCTCTCTCTCTCTCTCTCTCTCTCTCTCTCTCTCTCTCTCTCTCTCTCTCTCTCTCTCTCTCTCGTCGGTGTCTGTCTGTCTGTCTGTCGGTCGGTCTGTCGTCGGTCGGTCGGTCGGTCGGTCGGTCGGTCGGTCGGTCGGTCGGTCGGTCGGTCGGTCTCTCTCTCTCTCTCTCTCTCTCTCTCTCTCTCTTCTCTCTCTCTCTCTCTCTCTCTCTCTCTCTCTCTCTCTCTCTCTCTCTCTCTCCCAGCTCGCTTGATCACTCTTAGTGCCTAGTTAATGATCCGTGAACACATCCCTCCTCCCCCCCTCCTGAAAGATTCATTACATTTTAACTCCGCATTCACACTTCTTGAGGCCTTGCACTAATGAGGGTTCCTTGAGTCACCCCACCCCACCCCCACCCCATCACTTCCCCGTCTATGGTGAGTTCGTACTGAGGACTTGGGGAGTAAGTGCCTGGCTCCAATTTACGATCCTTGTAGTGGGGTCTTCCACCCTGGGGACCATTTGAGGAAAGGTGAAGCAGCTCAAAGGACCACTAACAGTCTGTGATCCAGACTGGCCGATCATTAGGATGTCTGGACGACCACAGAGCTATTATTGTTCTCGGCAGGAGCCCGGTGAATAAGGCATTGAAGGATGGATGTACCAAGGCTGTGTTGAATACTGACATTAGGCTGCACCAAAGGCTGTGTTGAATACTGACATTAGGCTGCACCAAAGGCTGTGTTGAATACTGACATTAGGCTGCACCAAAGGCTGTGTTGAATACTGACATTAGGCTGCACCAAAGGCTGTGTTGAATACTGACATTAGGCTGCACCAAAGCTGTGTTGAATACTGACATTAGGCTGCACCAAAGGGGGTGTTGAGTACTGACATTAGGCTGCACCAAAGGGGTTGTTGAATACTGACATTAGGCTGCACCAAAGGCTGTGTGTGTGTAGTCTGAGGATACTCCTGTCGGCCTGGTCTGTAGTGACTCCTTTTTATACAGAAAAGAGTCTCTAGAGAACGGCTGGATCGGTGGTTTAAAGGTAACCGCACCTGTGTAGAAAGCGAAAAGTCCGGGTCAGAGTGTGTGGTGTCCGAATCCCGTTTGGGCTCAAAATTTTCCCCCATTCATTAGATCACGAGTGATGGTCTGGATGCTTGTCTTTACGATGAGACGATAAACCGAGGTCCCGTGTGTTAAACATTATTATTTAGCGCACGTAAAAGACCCCACGGCAACAAGAGGGTTTTCCCTGGCAAAATTCTGTAGAAAAAAGCCACTCTGATAGGGAAAACAAATACAGTTGCACACAGGAAAAAGAAAAAGAAAATAATGGGTAGGCGCTACACTTGTGGCAACACACTCTCCCCGGGGGAGAGTAGCCCGAATTCCACGTAGAGAAATCTGCTGTGACATAAAGTGGTATAAAATACAAATAAAAAATAATAATAACCTGTAATTTCTAACCTGTCAGGGCCAGAGAGCATTGACGAGGATATGTTGTACCGGGATAGCATCCTATGACAGGGTTGGTACTTTTTGAAAGACAGTGCTTTCTCTGGAAATGTGTCAACACAGAGATTCCTTCACATTTTCCAGTGATCCACTGCAAGAAGACTTGCACCTGTTTATTGGTGATTGCTGTTGTCTGTCTCATTCTGGAGTAACTATGATTATCTCACTCATATAGGAGCCCACAAGGTAGAAAGCATAGCAAAACCTTTAATGAATAGTCCTTTAAGACAATTGTTATAGTTTTAAGCTATACTAGCAATTGTTATGTATTTACTTGTTGTTATCATTGTTTAGCCCTATTCTGCGTACTGTATACATTATTAAGAAAAATACTTCCTCTTTTTTATTGCACACATCCATCAACATAATTGACCCTTCCCTTCCCATTATCTATATCACTTTGAGTGAACAGACGTCAAATCGAAGCAACAACAAAAGGAGGGAATGAAACTTAAGAGACAAGATGTCAACATGATGAGTAGCAGAGATATAGCAAGGCACGGAAGGGGACAGACCCACAGCGAGTCTCTGATAGCACAGCCCGTGTCTACAACACCTCTTGTGTCATGTGGGATGTCTTCAATACTGATTTCAACTTCTGCTGATCTGAGTTCTGTATCTTACTATGCTATATCTCTTGTGTTTAAATAAAACTTCAGCCTTTAGCCCCATCGGATTTTCGTTTCAAATTGCAGCCTTTTTCTTTTGAAGAAACAGGCATGACAATGGCCATCACTTGGTTGGAGTCCATGCAGTGTTTCCTTCGTGTCTTCAATGTCACACAGCAAGTTTTTCACTGGGTGCAGTAAATGGCGTTCTGTGTAAATTAGATCAGAAAAAGTACTCCAACATCACAACCACCCCCCCCCCCTGAAAATACTCTTGCTGTGTGGTGCTCAAATTTTGCATGATGGTGATCTTCTGACTCCCTCATATTCTTAGTTTTCTGTGGGTGGAAATAGGATGGAGTAATATGGGCTTTTTCTGCAGCTGGCACATTGAAAAACTGGCCGTTGAGTCTGGACTTGCTTTTCCTTTTTTTTTTTTTATTCTTTATGTATTTATTCTTTTATATCGAGGATAATGGAATAAGCATTCATGTGCATTTTTACATCCAGTCTCCGTGTGTATGCAATTTGTAAAATCTTGTCATCTGTTCCCACAGGCACACAGTGGCCTACTCTTACAAAAAGCGGAATAGGATTCAACGTGTGCGCAAGATGTTTTGTTAATCCTTGAAGAGTCAGTTCTAAATGTAATGCAATACATTGGTCAGTCCCTGTGGCTAGTGTGCCCCAGTTAAAAGAAAGCGGCATGGAATAGTAATTACGTAAATATGGGCAGTTTGTTACTGATAAGAACTTAAGACTTGAAACACAATGTATAATCAACAAGATGCCTGAACAGATACTTTAAACTTTTCATTTATCAAAAGCAAAACAACAATCTGAGGCCAGAAAAAGTGCTCTCTTGAAACAATCATTATTTTTTCGCCTTCAGCTATTAACAAATACA
>CM060326.1:4331705-4411705 GCA_030674155.1 Stramonita haemastoma | reverse complement strand
GCAGAGGAGGGTTACCTCATTGATGACACAAAATTGCAATGATGGCTGCTTTTAGCTGATCCAGAATACCGATGTTGTTTCGTACTGCTCTCTTGGTCACGGGCTGGTTGCCTTGAATCATTAATTCATTGTAAGAGTGGCTGTCTCACTTGCTTGTTTAGCTGAGCTGGTTTGACGGAGTGAGAGGGGAAACAACTTTGCCCTCGCTAAAGACTTTGTGGTGATCATGTCCAGTGATCTTGTGTGTGGCATTGACAGCGTATCTGTGATCTGTCCTGGTGTCTGTCGTCTGTCTGTCTGTCTGTGCGTTCTCTGTCTGTCTGCGTGTCTGTCTCTGCTGTCTTCTCTGTCTTCTTTCTCTTTCTCTCTCTCTCTCTCTCTCTCTCTCTCTTCTTCTCTCTCTCTCTCTCTCTCTTCTCTTCTCTCTCTCTCTTTGTTTGCTTTTTATTTATTAGCGCTTTAAAAAAAAGAAAACAGATTTGATTATTTCTTATTTATTTCGTTCTTTGTATGAGTGTATTTGTATTGCCTTGTTATTGTCTTTCTGTCCTTATTTCTTGTCTGTTGTCTGGTGCTGGGTATGGTCTCTTGTTCTTGGTATTTGTGACGCTCCGCCACGAAATGAGTCGCTTAGCACATTACCTAATTTTGCTCTAGGAGCCATTAAAGGCAGGTAGGGGTCAAGTTGTCAATTTTGAGATTTTGATTAATTATTAAACTTTATCCGTTTATCTACCTTATAATGAAATATCAAGGCATAATTTTTATCCCTTTTGCTTTTAAATGTGTTTTGAAAATACCCAAGCCCTCATTCTGACAACGTGTTACGAAAATAAACTTGTCCGTTTCTCATTTTGCCACTTCCTGTAGTCTATCATTTCAACTTGTAATAACTTTGCACAGAATTGTCCGATTTTCAATCTGTTTTTTGTATTTGATAGCCACTTTATTGTACATTAATAACATGTCAATAACTAAAAATTGACCTCATGTGCACTCCGTCTCATTATGTGGTGGAGCGTCACATTTGGATCACAACCGTGCAGCTATTAATCACCAAAAGCTTCGGAGTAAAGGATCGAGTTTTCTCTGCTCTCTTCTCATAAGACTCATACGACACTGACTTTTGTGTGTCTAACATTGCTGTCTCAGGATACAGCCAATCATTTCCCTGTCTCACTATAGCCCCAGCATCAATCACTTCTCTTCTGTCCTGTCCTTACTGACCTCCAAGCTGCCAAGTATTTGAGTGCAGTGCCAGTTGTGACACTCCACCACGAAATGAGTCCCTGTGCACCTGACCCATTTTTTCCGCTAGGAGCCATTAAAGGTAGGTTGGGGTCAAGTTGACGATTGTGAGATTTTGATTGATTGTGAAACTATAGCCCCTATTCTACCTTGTACTGAAATATCAAGGAATAAGTTTGTTTCCTTTTGCTTTAAAACGTGTTTTAAAAAAAAAAACACCCACGCCTGCATTCTGATCACCTATTACAAAGCTAAACTTCTCAGTTTCTTATTTTATCACATCCCGTATTCTGTCATTTCAATTTGTAATAACTTTTCATAGAATTGTCCGGTTTTCAATCTCTTTGGGGTTGTTTTTCTTTTTTGCATTGAATAGCCCTTTTATGGTAGGCTAATAACATGACAATAACTTAAAAACGGACCTCTGGTGCTATGCGACTCATTATGTGGTGGAGAGTTACATTTGTTTGCTTTGTTAGGATGAACCAAACGTGGACATTATAATCTGATCAAAGTATGCTAGCAATCTGCACAGCCCTGAGGCTTCCCTACAGTCTGGTGCTGCTAAGATCCCTCGCCGTCACGGCATACTGTGCATACCACCTGAGTCAGGCATTGTTCCTAAGGGATTTGATGACTATGCAGGTCTCGGTTTCATTACAGTGGTTTTGCCTTTCAGAAAGGACAACAGCTACTCTTTGTATGCCAGGATAAATAGCTCTTTGTATACCAATAATAGCCGCCCTGTAGTCTAGTGGTTAGGGCGTTGGACTCGTAATCTAAAGGTTGCGGGTTCGATCCCAGCTTTCAGCTATGGTGTTGTACCCTTGGAAAAGGCACTTTACGGCTATTTTCTCACCCCACCCAGGTGTAAAAGGGGTACCAACCTTGTGTTGGGGGTTAACCCTGCGAAAGACTGGCGTCCTATCAAGGGGGGAGTCTATGACTCTCAGTCGCTTAACGCCACAGAAACCGGGATAAGCACCGTCTGATGAGCCTTAGGCTTGGGACAGACTTTAACTTTAACTTTTTTAAACCAGTATAAATAACTCTTAGTAAGCCGGTATAAATAGTTCTTAGTAAGCTGATATAAATAGCTCACATTTTGGGCCTAAACGGGATTCAAACCACCACCGCACACTTCCGACCCGGACTTTTCGTTTTCTAGGCAGATGCGTTACTTCTAGACCACCGATCCACGTAGGCCTATTCTTTCTTTCTTTCTTTATTCTTTTATATCGAGGATAATGGAATAAGCATTCATGTGTTGTTGTTTTTACACCCAGTCCCCGAATGTAAGCAGTTTTGTAAATCTTGTTATCTGATCCCACCGGCAGACAGTGGCCTACTCTTACGAAAAGCGGAACAGGATTTAACGCGTGGGCAAGATGTTCTGCGTGCGTAGACAGAATCAGTAGGTGACCATGGAAAACAGGGGAGATGAACATCCTGCTGCTTTCCTATCTCTGGTCATGTGGATAACACACTCTGAAAGGAGACAAGAATCAAAACCAATCAGGAAAATCCCAAAGGCAAAAGGGACGAAACAAATATTTTTGTTGTAGGAAACAAAGTGGAAATTGGAGATGTACACCAGTGCAGTATATCTTGTAAGCTTGCTTCTGTGTGTGTTTGTGCGCGCGCGCGTGCGCGTGCGTGCGTGTGTGTAAATGTGTGTGCGTGTGTGTAAATGTGTGTGCGTGTAAATGTGTGTAAATTTGTGGGTGCATGTTAATGTGTGTGTATGTGTGTGTGTGTTTGTGTGTATACATTTTGTGTACATGTAAATGTGTGTGTGTGTGTGTGTGTGTGTGTGTGTGTGTGTGTGTGTGTGTGTGTGTGTAAATGTGTGTGTAAATGTGTATATGTGTGTGTTTGTGTGTGTAAGTGTGTGTGTGAATGTGTGTGTGTAAATGTGTGTGCATGTGTGTGCGTGTGTTTGCGTGCATGTATGTGCACACATGTACGTGCACGCATTCAATTTTGTCATGTCATTATGAAAGCATAGTGCTTTTGTGTAGGCTGTACTACGTCTATCAATTTTTGTTCTTGTTATGTGGTGATGGTTGTTATTATTGTTGATTTTTATCTCTTTTACCAGTAGGCCTACTGTTTTATTGTTGTTGCTGTCATTGTGATTGTTAAAGTACAAAAGATGCACAAAGAGGAGAATTAACGGTAAAGAAATGGATTCAGAACAAAAGGAAAGAAACTAAAAAAAAGGTTAACTATTTAGCTGTTAATCTCCATTAACACTCAGAATGTAGTGTAGCTGCTATTGTTGTTATTCTTATCATTACTGCTGCTGCTGCTGCTGCCACTACTGTCACTGCTGCTGCTACTAGCACTACTACTGTCACTGCTGCTGCTACTAGCACTACTACTGTCACTGCTGCTGCTACTAGCACTACTACTGTCACTTCTGCTGCTACTAGCACTACTACTGTCACTGCTGCTGCTACTAGCACTACTACTGTCACTGCTGCTGCTGCTGCTGCTGCTGCTGATGATGATGATGGTGATGATGCCACTACTGTCACTACTGCTGCTGCCACTGCTAAAATATAATGTGGTATTACTTCTACAAATATCAGGTGAGTGAACAAAGCCATAGGGGCCACATCAAATCAGATCTTTGTTTTTTTTTATTCACCTTCAACCCCACTCCCCCCCACCCATGGCAAAAGTAGTCAACAAACCTCCATCTCCCTTGAATTGAATATGCGCCCTGGCAGGTGTGCATAGCCCACATACATACGCGGTGTGTGTGTGTGTGTGTGTGTGGTTTTCTTTATTATCTTAACAGATGGATAGTTTGAATATTAAAAGTGCAATTACCGTAAAATCCCTAGCATAAGCCCGCCATCTAGCAAACGCCCACCCCCCACTTTGGGCCAAAAGTTGAGCACAGGGGTAACTACCTAGCAAACGCCCACCCTGCTTTTTTCAAAGAGACTAGGCTCACTTTCACTAGGATTTGTGCAGACTGTTCTAAAAGTCATCTTTTCCCCTTCTTTACCTTTTCGTGTTTCTTTCCTTTTTTTCTTATTCTTTGTCCCCTCTCCTCACTCCCACCCATCCCCAACAAAGTGAATTAAAATTACGTCATGCTTTTTCCACTGACGTCTTTTGTCTGTCAGTGACATACCGGTACTTCGATGACGCTTCCAGATGGCCGGGAGTTGGTTCTTGAATCTCTCTGTGCCATTTTTGCAAAATGCATAAGCGACAGTCTGACACTGTATCTTTCAAATTGGAAGCCCTCCAGTATCTGGATCACTTAATTACACGGTTGAGCACAAAAATTACTTTGTGCAAAGGGGTCTATCCCTAGCAAACGCCCATCCCCCAATTTTGCCCTAAATCAGTGCACAGGGGGGGGGTGGGGGTGGGGGGGGGGGGTGGGCGTATGCTAGGGATTTTACGGTACTCTGCTTAACCAGTGTACCATATGAGAAGTAAACTTCGACACTACGGCGTCTTCAGGCCCACACCAAAACCCTGGAGCAACAAATTCGAGAGCTACTTTTTGCTGATGATGCTGCCCTTGTAGCCCACACAGAAACCGCCCTGCAGCATGTAACATCCTGTTTTGCAGAGGCAGCCCAGCTCTTCGGACTCGAAGTCAGTCTGAAGAAGACAGAGGTTCTCTACCAGCCCGCACCTCAGGTAGCGTACCACCCACCTCACATTACAATTGGTGAGACAGAACTGAAGACAGTCCAGCAGTTTACCTACCTGGGATGCACAATCTCCTCTGACGCAAAGATTGATAAAGATGTAGACAACAGACTGGCAAAGGCAAACGGTGCTTTTGGCAGACTCTACCACCGTGTCTGGAAAAACAAACACCTGAAGAAAGACACCAAGATCAGTGTCTACAGAGCCGTGGTACTGACCACCCTCCTGTACGGCTCTGAGTCATGGGTCACATACAGACACCACCTGCGAATTCTGGAACGCTTCCACCAACGCTGTCTCCGCTCCATCCTCGACATCCACTGGAGCGACTTCACCACGAATGCTGAGGTGCTGGAGCAAGCAGGGATCACCAGCATTGAGGCCATGTTGCTGAAAACGCAGCTACGCTGGGCAGGGCATGTCTCTAGAATGGAGGACCATCGCCTACCGAAGATGGTTCTCTACGGTGAACTTTCCACCGGACACCGCTACAGAGGCGCACCAAGAAGAGATTTAAAGACTCTCTGAAGAAATCTCTGTCAGCCTGTCTCATAGACCATAACCAGTGGTCAGTCCTTGCTGCTGACCGGCAGGCCTGGCGACACACTGTGCATCAGTCGGTCTCCTCCTTTGAGGACAATCGCAGAGCGGCCCTTGAGGAGAGGTGAATGAGGAGGAAGAACCGCGTCCGCTCTACATCAACCCCAGAATCGACTTTCCCCTGCAGCCGCTGCGGCCGGGTTTGTTTGTCACGCATTGGACTGAACAGCCACCAGCGAGCCTGCACCAGACGTGGACAGTGCCCTTAATCTTCGTTCGCGAAGCCAAGCCATGATATATGATATGAGCACAAAAATTACTTTGTGCAAAGGGGTCTATCCCTAGCAAACGCCCATCCCCCAATTTTGCCCTAAATCAGTGCACAGGGGGGGGGGTGGGGGGGGGGGGGGGGGCGTATGCTAGGGATTTTACGGTACTCTGCTTAACCAGTGTACCATATGAGAAGTAAACTTCGACACTACCACAGCTGTTATATATATGCCTTTCGGTTGCGGAGGAGCAACATCGACCTTCACCTTTCTCCCCCCCCCCCCCCCCGCCCCCCTCCCCCTCCGTTCTGGATGACCGATGTTTGGTAGGCTAGGCCTTGACTAAACGATGTAATGGTGCCAGAGGGATACTGGTCTGCAAGCACAGCCGATAGGCCTAGCCTATAATAGGCTTGATTGTGCTGAGTGTTTAAACTTTCCCTGCGGTCTGATTTTGTTCGTAGTGTAGGCTATAATTATATGTAGTAGGCTAGTAATTTAGCTGATGATCAAGGAGAAGATGTTTTCAGTGGGTTTAATTTAATGTAATAGTATGAGCATTTTGATGAAATCTTCTTGGCTTTTGTAGTCCCGGCTGGATTTTACTTTACTGTGTTTCTTCTGCTCATTGTAGTGTCTGTGGTTTTTCCGACATTTTTTTTTTTGCTTGTGATTGACTGCGTTGTGAAAGTATTGCAGGTAGGCCTAATACCAGTAGCCTGTTTTCTTCACACACACACCACACACACACACACACACACACACACACACCACACACACGTGCGTGGGTGCGTGCGTTCGAACACTCACACACACACACGCACGCATGCATGCATGCACGCATGCACACATGTGCACATACACATACACACACATGCCTACTTGGTAGGCACACACATGCTTGCAAGTATGCATGCACTCACACGCTTGCACACACGCACACACACGCGCGCGTGCGCGCATGCACGCACACACATGTACATGTATGGCTGCATGCACCTATTCTATGTAGCCTACAGCCATCATGAAATATCGGATTCATAACAAAGCAAAGGGTATAGGGCTCGGTACAGGTGTAGGCTATGTGTCAGTCTATCTATCTATCTATCTATCTATCTATCTATCTATCTATCTATCTATCTATCTATCTATCTATCTATCTATCTATCATCATCCATCCATCCATCCATCCAACCATTAGTCTGGCGACCGTGGGGACACCCCTGAAGACTTGAAAACCAGTTCCTAGGCCTTCCATTCCTGTCTGTCCTGCCTTTCTCAGGGTTTAGTCGAGTTGTCTGCACACTTACTTCAAACCTAAGATTGTCGCCTTGTTTCCATCTTTTATCTGCCCCCGCCTTCATAATCTGAAATCTCTTTCTCCCTGCCAAAGTGTATAACCTTTGTAAGTGTGTGCCCAAGTGCTTGTGTGTGTGTGTGTGTGTTGTGTGGGTGTGTGTGTGTGTGGTGTGTGTGCGCGCGCGCGGTGGTGTACATCGATTGTAAATCATCTTGTGATGATTGCTTGTGTGTTGTACGGTCGAATGCAGCGCTTTGGTTTGTTTTTGCAGATATAGCGCTATATAAATTCATTGTAATTGTATAAATCTCATTGTGTGAGTCATGTGTGTTGCTACCCACCGCGTGATGCAGCCGGTTATTTTTTAGGCATGGAGAAGTGGAGCGAATAAATTAGATTAGAAAGGGGGTCATATGTAGCTCTTTGGCAAAGTCATGCTTACTTGGCTTGGCCAGGACCTCTGTAATGAGTGCACACACAAGCACCAAAACATGTAACAGACGGGTCCATATATAAGACCGGCGGCATCACAGCAAACTTTTGACGGATGCTACACTTACGCACTACACCACACCACACCACACCACACCACGCACACACACGCGCGCGCACACATACACACACACGCAGGCACACACACACAAACATTTTGAAGGGATGGCTACAGGCCTGCCTACGTTAATTAATTAAAAATATAGATCTATCTAGGCCACAAGCACATGTAAGTACATGTACGTGTATGTGGAGGGAGAGAAAGAATGCGAAAGAATGGGAGCTAAGGTACCCTATATAACTTGTTTGTTGGCTTTGGGTTTTTTTTCAATTTATTTATTTATTTATTCTCTCATATCGAGATAATGGAATAAGCACTCATGTGCTTTTTTACATCCATTCCCCGTGTGTATACAGTTTTGTAAATCTTGTCATCTGTTCCCACCAGCACACAATGGCCTACTCTTACGAAAAGCAGAACAGGATTTAACATGTGGGCAAGATGTTCTGCATGAGTTCGCACACGGGGCCTCGTGTATCCAGTTAGAATGAGCCTTTTGTTGAATGTATCCGTTTTCTTCTTTAAAAATATTGGTTGAACTGCTGTTGATGGTGATGCTGGTATGTAGGGGTAGGGAGGGGGTTTCTTAGCTTTATTCCCTGAAGGGCCGGATGAAAAAAAAATATGTAATGCTTACTCTGTAACCCTTGAAATATAAAGATTATTCATTCGTTCATTCTTTCATTCGTCTCATCTGAAGGACTTGTGGGGAGAGTGGAGTCAGCACTGATGTTAACTCCAGGGCAAAAATCTCCTGAGTAGGAATCGAACCCAGTGGTCAAATTGCCAGTGCAATGTTCTGGCCACTAGGCTATCCCGTCCCCAGACTAAGAGAGATCAAATTAAATCAAATCAAATCAAATTCTATTTCGAGGATAATGAATAAGCACGCATGTACTTTTTTTACATCCGCAGAGAGAGAGAGAGAGAGAGAGAGAGAGAGAGAGAGAGAGAGAGAGAGAGAGAGAGAGGAGGAGAGAGAGAGAGAGAGAGAGAGAGAGAGGAGAGAGAGGAGAGAGTATGTGTGTATGTGTGTGACTGCTGTTTATTTGAGCATTTTGTGGGGGGGGGGGGGGGGGGGTTTTACTGGTTGTCGTAATTGCATTGTATTATAATGGATGAAGTTGATTTTGTTCTAAGATAGATGGCTTGATGGACAGAAAAATGGGCAAATGCTTTGCGTATTCAGCTTACAATCTGGAAATAAAAATTTGACTCTCTCTCTCTCTCTCTCTCTCTCTCTCTCTCTCTCTCTCTCTCTCTCTCTCTCTCTCTCTCTCTCTCTCTCTCTCTCTCTCTGTGTACAGTGTGTTGGTATGTGTGTGTGAGCGCATGGGCAGTGTGTATACTGGTTTTTTTTTCTTTTTTTAACACACTCACACAACACACACACACACACACACACACACACACACACACACACACACACACACACACACACACACACACACACACACACGTCTGATATCACTATTTAGATCTAGTGGAAGAACTTAACTGAAGAACTACACAACACACACACACACACACACACACACACCACACACACACACACACACACACACCACACACACAGAGAGAGAGAGAGAGAGAGAGAGAGAGAGAGAGAGAGAGAGAGAGAGAAGAGAGAGAGAGAGAGAGAGAGAGAGAGAGATACAATCCCCTTCAGTAATTAGCCTAGTTCTCATTGCTCATCCCTGACTCCTGTAAATCTCTTTATTTGAATCTAACTCCACAGCTGGAAGCTTGCCAGGACAAATGAAATGTGCGTTGCAAACTGAAAGAAATTTTAAAACACCGAGCAAAAGTCATCGAAGCCTTAATAGATTTAGCTTTCTTTTAGTATAAGTTTTAAAACACGAAGCAGAAGTCTTCGATGCCCCATTTAGTTTTTTGTTTTTTTTTTGGTTGTTATGGCCGATGTTGCCATCGTTTCCGGTATTCCGATGGCGGAAAGATGCAGTGCGGCCTCGTGAGAAGGGCTCAGTAAAATGACATGATGGTAAATATTAATTCGTTGCTATAATAATCACTCCGCTCTGTTGACATTGTGGTAGAAATTGTATTGGTATATTTTCTTACTAATTGCACATTTCACGACCAAGTAGCGCTATCAAACATGGCTGGTTTCTGTAGCGTACAGCGGTGTAGAATGCAGATCTATCCACACTGTGCACAGGCGGGCGTGATAATCATGGTCTGTCGAAAGTTGAAGCAATGCCGGTGGATTGAAGAGGTCATGAAGGTAACAAATAACGAATTTTAGATGAAGTTATAACACAGGAACATGTTATTTTTGAAGGAAAATAAAATCATTCAGAAGTGGGTCAGGTGGGGGGGGGGGGGGGGGGGGGGAGGGGGAAGGGGGTTAGATTTTTGATGAGGCAACAATGTCCTGTGTATTCATGAACCCACACAGAACATTGTGCAGTGTGTTAAAACCCATTCTATTCTAGCAAGTTTAAAAATCTTTTTTTTTCTTTTTTTTTTATAGTTAATTCATGTAAAATATTCCCATAAATGGCAAGTTTCATTTCTTTAAACAAAAGGAAATTCTTTTACTCCTTAATTTTATCAGTGTTCTTAAAATTTCATGGATAATGCTGAAAACTTGTGAGAATAACTGTGATCTTGTGCATTTTATTCTGATGATTGTACCAGTAGACTTAGGTAACTCTTCACTGGACACTTGTGCTAATGATAATTTTTTTCTGTTCTATAGGCTGATGACAGAGGAGACCCAGAACTTTTGATGAAAGGGCAAGGAGGAGAAAGGTCTTAGCTCTCACTTTAGATGGTGAGAGCAGCTTCATGAGAGACATTTGAGAGGTAGGTGTTTGACTGATGTATGACAGGTGTCTTAGTCACAGTGTAAGTTGCCATGAATGGCAGATCCTTTGTAAGTGTAGGTAGTCTCCCCACTGAGCCCACAGTTCACTCACTGTGGGTAGGAGCTGGCCGGAGTCTGGAAAATCCCTATGACTGTTATGAGATTCGAATACGTGACCTTTCAGTCCAAAAACCAAGGCGCTAACCACTGCACCATGGCAGCTGGTAAAGAGCATATGTTTTTTTGTGTGTGCTGATTCCTTAGTTTATCTACTAGGTTCTTTTGTCAGAGGGGAGAAAGGGGTAGGATATGTATGGCTAGGTAAGTGGGAGTAGAAAAAGGCTAGCACCTAAAAGTGTAGGTTTTTCTCATGTGGTTTTATTTGGGGCTAGTAACTATCTTTGTTCATCATTTCAATTTGGGTTATTTTGGGAAAAGATGCAATTTTTTTCAAAAACACAGTAGGCCAGAAATTGATCATTTTCAGAGCTGGAAAATTATAATTGAACAAATGGGAAATGCAAGAAATTAGCAGGAAATTACTGTACCTTTGGGCTTGTTCCTTTGTTTAACTACTTGATTTGGGTGTCTTTTGAAAATACCTATGGCCTATTTGAAAACAAAAGAAGGCTGCTGGAAACCACTGAGCTGATTCCAGAAATGGAAAATTGTCCTGAAAATCCATTCAGTGAAGCAACAGAAACAACCGTGGCTTGTTGATAAGACAGGTTATTTGTGGTTTAAAGAAAACTTCCAATTCATTGTGTCAAAAGCTTGGTACCATTGTGTCTATGTGCCATTGTGTCCACATGCATGCATGCATACAGGCGAACAAGTCAGTTGACTGACAGCCTTTTCCCAGTTACTAATGTTTATTGGTAACATTAACCTTTACGCTAACCTTTTTTTTTTTTTTTTTTTTACACTAACTTTTATTTCTTAACTTGGCCCCACATGTGGACACAAAAGGCAGGTGGACATCATGATATAAGACATGACACAGATGCAAACCTTTTTTGTTTCTTGCGTTTCTAAGGGGGGGGGGGGGGGGGTCTGTTAAGGACAAAGGATGTTAGACAGAAGGGGTGGAATGGACAGCTGTATGTGCAAAGGGGAAGAAGAGAAGTTACAGCTAAGTTGTCTGTGAGTGTGAGAGTAAGAATAGGGAATGGGCAAACATGTCTTTTTTGTTTTTTTCTGGTTGTTTTTGTAAGAGAGGGAGGGGGAATGTTTTAGCAAAATGCATACTTATTTAGTGGGGTTAAGTGGCCTATGGTTACCAAGATTATTATTTTTTGTGTTTACATGTGTGTGTGGGTATGTGTGTGTCCGTGCTTGCATGTGTGTGTGTGTGTGTGTGTGTATGTGTATGTGTGTGCGTGCTTGCGCATGTTTGCGTGCATGCGTGCATGTGAGTAGTGCCAGGTTTTCTCCTGTGCTTGTAAATCAGGAAGAACTCTGCCTGCTGGCATCACTTCTAAAAGCAGCTTAATTTTTTTTATTTTTTACCAGGTGCATGCTGGGTTTGTTTCTGAGAGTTGCGGGATCTTTAACGTGCAGAGTTGATCTTCTGCATGTGTTTATACTTAAAGGAAATTAAGGTAATAACAATGGAGGGTTGTAAAACTCCTACCCTTAATCTCCCCACGAACCTTCAACCCAAAGGCTTCGACACATACTCACCACAGGCACACAAGTGTATGGGGAAACTGAATCTGAGGTCACCATGAGACTAGAGCTACTGGGGCCACTGAATCAGAGGCATTTTTTATTATTGCATGATGATCAGTGGTGATGAGGATGGTGTAATGATGCTGCTGTGGAAGTGCATCCACTTTGAGACTACTTGACAGGGTTGTACTCTATGCTTACTATCATAATATATCCCGGTGTCAACCGGGCCTGAGAGATTCATGCACCTGCATGTTGGTCAGGTAATTAGAGCAACGCTGTCAAACTCTCATTTGTAAAGTGGTCAGGTAATTAGAGCAACGCTGTCAAACTCTCATTTGTAAAGTGGATGAAGCTCAACCGTGTGGTCCCAGTCTCCCACTGAGCCCACAGCACACTCACTCTGGGTAGGAGCGGGTCGGAGTCCGAAAAATCCCTATAACTCTTATGGGAATCGAACCCGTGATCTTCCAGTCGGAAATCCAAGGCGCTAACCACTGCGCCATGGCAGCTGGTGCATACATGAATCGTCCTTCCAGTTTCTTCATCCTGGGCTGTGCAGGTAGGTTTTCCTCCAGTGCTGGTGATTTTCTGGTGAGTTTAGATATCATTGTCAAGAAGTGTGACTAAAATGGTGTTACTTAATAATGATGACTATTCTGGCAAAGCTTTGGGCTACAAGAATCATTCTGATTGAGGAGAGGGGAGGGAAGGAGGGAGAACAGGAGGGGGTGAGGGAATGTGGAAGAGAATGATTTTGAAGTGGGTGAGGTGGATGGAGACTGAACTTGTAGACATACCACTTTCAGACATTGAATCAAGCAGGCCAATGCCACAAGAAAGAGGGTTAGGTAGCAGATGATACCCCCCCTGTGCTCAAACTATTAGTGAGAGGGGAAAGGCTAAATAATGCTTGAACTATTAGTGAGAGGGGAAAGGCACAATAATGCTTGAACTATTAGTGAGAGGGGAAGCGCAAAACAATCCGCTCTATAAGTGTTTGAGAACTCATCAAAGAGCTGTACAACAAGGCCACCAGTGCAGTGTCCTACAACAGCAACATTGGAGAGTGGTTTTGAACAGTTGGAGTAAGGCAGGGTTGTCTACTCTCACCCACTTTTTACAGCATCTTCCTTGAGAGGATCATGGCTGATGCTCTGGAACACCATAAAGGATCAGTCAGCATTGGTGTCAGAACAATCATAAACCTCAGCGTCGCAGATTACATTGATGGACTAGCAGGATCAGAACAAGAGCTTGCCAGCCTAACAGAACACCTGAATAAAAGGTAAAGGTGTCCCATAACGTAGGTGGTCGTAGGGGAGCAAGGCATCAGAGACCTCAGCTTCTCTAGGGGCCAGTATATTGAGGGCAGCACCTATCTCCTCTCCCTCGCTGCTTTACCTTCCCTAACCCTAAAGAGGGCAGGTACACATTTACAGCTGGGTGAACTGGGGGACTGTACTGAAGCCAAGGCGTGCAAATGATCACCCATCACTTGAAAAGGCCTCCAAAAACATATGGCATGGAAATCAGTGCAGAAAAGACCAAACTGGTGACCAATAATGCCAAGGGCATCAGCACTGCTATCGGGGTCAATGACCAGAAGCTGGAAACAGTTCAAAGCTTCAAGTACTAGGGAGCTGTTGTATCAGACCAGGGTCCAAGCCAGAAGTAGAATGCAGGATTGCACAGACAATAACAGCACTATCAAAACTGAACACCATCTGGAAAGATAAAATATCTCACTCAACTCCATGATCAGACTAATGTGCTCCTTGTCATATCCATTTTCCTGTATGCCTGTGAATTGTGGACCCTTACTGCAGATTTGGAGAGAAGAGTACAGGCGGTAGAGATGAGATGCTTCCGGAGACTCCTTGGCATCTCCTACAGAGACCACATAAGCAATGAAGACGTGCATAACAGAATCCAGCAAACCATTGGTCCCCACGAAAACCTATCAATCGTAAAGAAGCATAAACTTAAATGGTACGGGCATGTCACAAGATCAAAAGGACTTGCAAAAACAATACTGCAAGGCACTGTCCAAGGAGGAAGAAAAAGAGGCAGACCAAGGAAGAGATGGGAGGACAACATCAGCGAATGGACAGGCCTAGAACTCGACAGAACCCTGAGAAATGCAGAACAGAGTTGAGGAATGGAGGAAACTGGTTGTCAAGTCTTCAGGGGGTGCCCCCACGTTTTGCCAGACTAAGGCCGCGGCCATAGTGAACCCGTCATTTTGACGCCGTCAAAACGACGGGCCGGGTGAAAAATGCTGCCCGGCTGAATTACTCTGTGGCGTCACTGAAAACGGCTGTGGGTGGCCATATAGACCCGGCCCGGCCCGTTCTTTTTAACCCGTCGTTTTGACGTTCGAGCAACACGTCCGTTTGCCGGGTCGACGGAAAGGAAAATAATCAAGAAAAACTTATTTATGGTGCTTCAAAATTTCTGACTACACAAACTAGTAAATTAACCTTTCCCGATTACATTCCAATGGTTTTGATAAAAGTTTTGGGGAAAGATTTTACGTAAAAACACTTTTTATGTCGAACTATTTTCTGTCGATTTGCGTCACCGCGGCAGCCTCATTTTTGCGTCACTCGCAGTCTCGGGGTGACCATATTGTCAGAAAGAGACGGGCTGGGTGGACTATGGCCGCTTTGACGGATCCGTTTCCCGTCAAAGAGACGGCCGTCAAAAAAAACGGGCCGGGCGGGTTTACTATGGCCGTAGCCAAAAGGATAGACAGACACAGACAGACAGACAGACAGACAGACAGTACTTGGTTTAAACATTTTATGTTTTGTTTATGCCGACTGTTGTTCTGAACCTGTACTTGATATCACTCATCAGCAGGGTTATGTTAGCAAAGTACAACCGTCATGATCACCAGTGATATAAAATTCTAACATAATTATTTGGATATAAATTAGGACAGTTCTGACAATCTTTGACATTGGGTACATTCAGGTCTAAAATGTGAAATACAGGTGCTTCTAAAATGTTAAAGCGGCATTTCATAAATTCAATCATTTATGACTTCTAAGCGGGGCCAATACAAAAACAGCATTTTAATGTTTAAAGGATCAAAACATCAATAGGCATTTTCCAGTTTCAGGAAGGGTATTATCCTGAATGAACTTTGTTTTTGCAGGTGGATTTTGTTTGTTTTTTTCACCCCTGTTGCATCAGATTAAGAAAGAAACCAACCATTCATAATCTTTTGAAGAAATTCAGAACAAAGTGGCTGATCTTCACATGTATGGATAAACTGGTTTATTTGTAGTTAACTGTTAGTTGTTGTTGGTTTTTTTTTTTGGGGGGTTGGCCATTCATGCTGAAGTGCTGATGACAACAAATCTTCTACTCAGTTTGGTTAGTGACTGAGCCTAGAGATTGACTAACCTTCACTGCACTTAATGAGTCCCTTAACGGATAGTGGTTAAAACTGTAAGGATGATGCACTATCAAAACACATGGTTAAGAGGGTGATGTACTATTAAAAAACATGGTTAGGAGGGTGATGTACTAACAAAAAAAAAACATGGTTAAGGGGGTGATGTACTGTAAAAAATGGTTTAAAAGGGTGATGTACTATTAAAAAACATAGTTAAGAGGGTGATGTACTAACAAAAAAAACCATGGTTAAGAGGGTGATGCACTATTAAAAACCATGGTTAAGAGGGTGATGTACTATAAATAAAACATGGTTAAGAGGGTGAAGTACTATTAAAAACCATGGTTAAGAGGGTGATGTACTATTAAAAAACATAGTTAAGAGGGTGATGTACTAACAAAAAAACATGGTTAAGAGGGTGATGCACTATAAATAAAACATGGTTAAGAGGGTGATTCAGTATCAAAACAAAACAAAACAAAACAACTCATGGTTATGAGGGAACAGATTAAGTAGGCCATCGTGTGCTGGTGGGAACAGATGACAAGATTTACAAAACTCCTTACACACCTGGACTGGATGTAAAAAAAAAGTACTGAGTGCTTATTTCATTATCCTCAATACAAAGGAATAAATAGTAAAAAAAAATATAATGTACGGTAAATAAAACATGGTTAAGAAGATGATGCACAATAATAATGATAAAAAAACCATCTGTTTTTGTCCATTTGAGGTGGTTGTGTGCCGAAGCCTGGGTCTCGGCAAGCTTTTCTGACTTCATATAGTTGCAGTGTCTGCCCATTTCCTTCCTTACCTGACCTGCCCCCACTGACTGCCTCCTTGTCAGTAGTGCTGTACCTTAGTTAGAGGAGGGTTGTAGAAAGGTTGTAGACTCTTGTGACATGACAGTAGATGTCACTTTAGTTTTCTGTTCTTGATTGCTGTCAGAAGGTTGTCACAGTGGTCTTCAACTTGTCAGAAAAGAAACAGATAGCAAGATTTACAAAACTGCATACACATGGGGACCGGGTGTAAAGAAGCACATGAGTGCTTATTCCATTATCCTTGATATAAAAGAACAAAAGAAAGAAAAAGAAAAGAAAAAAGAGAAAGTTGCTCACTTCCTCATTGCTGTCATGGTCCAGGATGGACAAGCCATGAAAACTAAAGTTCTGTCTGTACATGAATCAATAATCCTCACAGAGCTGAGGAAAGAGGGAAATAGAAAGCTGTTTGTTGGGGGGGGGGGGGGGGGAGAAAAAAAAATTGTGATGAATGAACTTGATGAATGAACTTGACTACATTACTCAATTAACTGTAGTTGTTTCTTCTTGAATGCGGTGTTGCAGCTTGTGTTATTTTATGGTGGACTTGTGAAAAGTCTGAAGCTTGCTTTGGTGTAGTGGTATAATTTTGTATCACATTCTCAGCTCTAGTGGCGACTGTCATGTTCTTGGTTTTAGTGGCAGCTTACATTAAAATATTTTTATCACATTCTTAGTTGTCTTGGTGAGTTACTTATGACATTCCTAGCTGTTGTTGGGAATTTCTGTATGGAATTCTTGGGTTTAGCGCTTATTTTCTATATTACATTGTTGGCTGTAATGGTGAATATGACAATTTTGGTTGTGGTGGTGACATTCGTTATGACTTTTTTGGCTGTGGTGGTGACATACGTTATGACTTTTTTGGCTGTGGTGGTGACATTCGTTATGACTTTTTTGGCTGTGGTGGTGACTTTCCTTTCACATGGTTGGTTGTAGTTTATGACATTCTTGAGTGGTGATTTTCTTCATGACATTCTTGGTTTTTCATCGAAAAAAAAATCATATTTTGATTGCTCTCTGTTTATATTTAGTCAGGGTGCTAGGAGCTGTAGAGGGCCAGTTTTCCTTCACTCCATAAATTGCACAACTTTCTGGTGTGGTGTGGTGGTGTGTATGTTGTGTGTGTGAGTGCATGCATGTGTGCAGTGTGTATGTGTGTGTGTGTGTGTAAGTATGTATGCGCACGTGTGTGCGTGCATGTGTGCAGGTTTGGTCACCATTACAGCAAACCCAGTAAAAAAAAAAAAATTTTAATTTCGTTTTAATTGACTGTCTCATATAGGCCGGTCTTGTTTAATTTTAAATTGCTGTCAGATATTGCATACTAGGTCTGAAGTGCATACACATGTATGTAAAAGGACAAAGCATTCAAGTTGTATAGGAAATGCGTGCATGTGTGTGTGTGTGTGTGTGCGCGTGCGTGCGTGCGTGCATGTGCATGTGTGGAAAATGTCTAAAGCTTCGAGAGGTTCCAGTAATATATTTTATCACATACAGACTGAGCTCTTAATTCTGCACCACTCTGAAGTTGCTAGGTTAGGGGTCTTAGAGATCAAGGCTATTTAGAGTTAGTGAGTATGGGTTCAAATTCAAATACATTATTGTCTCAAAGACAGATAAATTCCAGTGGGTTACAAGCCACACATAAAAACAGTAAACATGTAAAAGGGATATTACGGATATAATTATACACCACAACACAGGTTCTGAACATCAGCACATACCCATCACAATATGAAGAGCACCCGCAAATCAGCAGTACCTCAGCCAGCTATAAACTCGCCCAAGTAAAATGACAAAAACACTCGTATGCACACCAGTATGCCCACGCATCCACACACTCACACATGGCTCACACACACGCACGTAAACATGCACACACACACAGACATACACTTGAAACACTCAGGCCATTCGCACACATGTGCACACATTTTTATGACATAAACCAAATTGTTATAACATATTGTATGATAAGACAAATATCAATTAAATTAGTACTCTATTGTATTCAGATTTTGAACACAGTCTTGAAAAAACTGAGAAAAAAAGTGGGGGTATTTTTGTCTGGGGCGCATTCATAATACTTAAATATTTAAAGGTTTTTTTGGTCTAATATATATCTGTTTTGTACTATATGGTTGTGCACCAAATGAAGTTTTGTACATCAGGTGACAGAAAGAAGCAGTGCATTGGCTCGTCCAAGCTGCACTGGCATAAAACTCTTGCTATGCTGACAAATATTTTTTTTAAAAGCATTTTTATTCATATTTATGCATATAAACAAAATGCAAGTAGACATTGAACACCAAAAGTATCATTTCTACCCATCGTCTCCACCATTTTTTTAACGCGAAAATGCACGAGTATAATGTTAATACGTACATAATTTTGGAGCTCACTAAAGCAGTTAGTGGATTTAAAAGCAACAACAACGAAAAAAATTGTTATATTTCTATGTAATGAGGGAACAAGTAACCAATCAAAACATTTTCTGCTCTTATGCAGTCAAGTTATTTAACAAACATGACCTTTGGACACTTGGGATCATAAATGAAAAGACACAAACATACACATATACATACATAGACACACAGGGTTATCAATTCAAACCACTGATCACGGCATAGGCATGATGCTAACAAGTATAATCAAGATATAAAAAGGTAAAAACAGGGTGCTGTACTGTGGTGATATGCTTTCTTTGGGAAGAGCAGCTTGATTTTCAACAGACGGTGTAGTGTAATGGTATGACACTGCTCCCTGGGTTCTGCACTGTCCTGTGTTATACTTCCATACCAGCAGAGTGTGGAGTATCATACTGTGCCATCCTATCCTATCCCATCCTGTAGTATACCATACTATCCCATCCCATACTGTAGTATACCATACTATCCATCCCATACTGTAGTATACCTTTCCATCCCATCCCATCCCATCCCATACAATGCAGTCAGCACAACACAATTCCATACCATACCATACCATGCCATGCCATACCATACCATACCATACCATACCATACCATACCATACCATACCATACCATTTATCATACCATACCATACCATACCATACCATACCATACCATACCATACCATACCATACCATCTATCATACATAACCATACCATCACATACCATACCACATACCATACCATACATCATACCATACCATACCATACCATACCATACATCATATCATACCATACCATATCATACCATACCATTTATCATACCATCCCATCCCATTTACCATCCCATCCCATCCCATCCTATTTCATACCATACCATACCATTCCATATCACACCACACCACACCACACCACACCACACCACACTACACTCTATACACTACACTACAGTACTAAATAAGATGGCTGTGCAGTGCAGTAAAGAAAAGTACTATAATTAGGATACAGTGTGATACCTTGTTGTCATGTTACCTTGTACTTTACCATACAATAGAGTACTGAACTGTACTGTACTGTACTGTACTGTACTGTATTGTATTGTACTGAACTGTACTGTACTGTATTGTATTGTACTGTACTGTATTGTACTGTACTGCACTGTACTTTATTGTACTGTATCGTGATATCTTACTGCCAGATATATCATACTGTACGCTACTGTATGTCCATAGTAACTGACATACTTAAGCACAGACTATGGTACTACTTTAGTTTGCCCTACTACATGCCATGCCATGCCGTGCCATGCCAAACTTTATGTTGTACCATGCCATTCCATGCCAAACTATATGTCGTGCCAAGCCTTGCCTCACTAAGTTGTAACTGAACAGTTAAGAATCATGCAAACAGACCTTGGCAGAGGAAAAACACTTGGGAATACTGTCCATGAAGGGGAAGTTCATGTATAATGTATAGATGAAAATGCAAAGTGTACTGTTTTATATAAGCTTATGTACTGGCAGAAATAGATGAAAATGCAAAGTGTACTGTTATATATAAGCTTAAGTACTGGCAGAAATAGATGAAAATGCAAAGTGTACTGTTATATATAAGCTTAAGTACTGGCAGAAATAGATGAAAATGCAAAGTGTACTGTTATATATAACCTTAAGTACTGGCAGAAATAGATGAAAATGCAAAGTGTACTGTTATATATAACCTTAAGTACTGGCAGAAATAGATGAAAATGCAAAGTGTACTTTTATATATAAGTTCATGTATTGGCAGAAATAGATGAAAATGCAAAGTGTACTGTTATATATAAGTTCATGTACTGGCAGAAATAGATGAAAATGCAAAGTGTACTGTTATATATAAGTTCATGTACTGGCAGAAATAGATGAAAATGCAAAGTGTACTGTTATATATAACCTTAAGTACTGGCAGAAATAGATGAAAATGCAAAGTGTACTTTTATATATATAAGCTTAAGTACTGGCATAAATAGATGAAAATGCAAAGTGTACTGTTATATATAAGCTTATGTACTGGTAGAAATAGATGAAAATGTAATGTGTAGTGTTTTATATAAGCTTAAGTACTGGCATAAATAGATGAAAATGCAAAGTGTACTGTTATATATAAGCTTATGTACTGGTAGAAATAGATGAAAATGTAATGTGTAGTGTTTTATATAAGCTTAAGTACTGGCATAAATAGATGAAAATGCAAAGTGTACTGTTATAAATAAGCTTAAGTATATGAATGTTCTGTCTGTGTTATTTGCCATTGGAAAACATTGGTATGGTGGAAAGCACTAATGTACTTTCCTTGTAGTTAATAACAGATCAGAGTCCTGTGTATTTTCAAGATGAATTTTTAAAAAAACATCAGAACAAATGCAATGCAGTTTTGAAAACTGGTGAACTGTATGAAGGCAAACTACTTTTATTTGAAATATGGGTGCCTGGGTGTGAGACAGTGACATTGTGTGCAACTGTATTATGGTGTATGTTAGTGATTGTGTATGTGTATATTCTCACTAGTCTTCTGAAAACAGAAGACAGACCATGTATTAGTCTTGTTCATGTACATGTACTGAGCATGCATATACTATATATCATTATCTGTACATGTAATGTACAACATTTGTGTAGTATCTTTCAAAGGTTTTGCTTTAGTTTGTCTCCTTTTTTTTTCTTTATTTAATATCACTTTTTATGACATGAATTGGTTATAATTATAACTGATTTGTGTTCAGTAGAAAATATAGTTTGCTGATCATGCAGTGTTTAGATATGTTGGTTTTTTTGTATCCTTGAGAAGAAATATGCAGCCATTGCCTTGAATGGTGGAAAGAAATATGGGTTTTGACAACTTTTGAATGTTTGTATGTGTGTTGGTGTGGTTGTGTTTGTGTGTGTTTTCTTTCTCTTTTTTTGTGATGAAGTTACATAATCACTGAATGTGGATGAAGAAAAAGTAAGATTTTTAGAAAAATTCAGCTGTCCTTTGATTAAAATTTAAAAAAAAAAAAAAATTATAGAAAGTATGGATTATGGGATGAATTCATTGAAGAATCATGGCTTTGATTAGCATGTTGATATGAAAGAAAGAAAAAAAGGAGTGTATGTATTATATATGTGTGTGGGATGGGGAGATGGGGGAGAAATGGGATGAGAGAAGAGATCAATCAGAGTGTGTGTGTGTGTGAGTGGTGTGTGGTGTGTGTGTGTGTGTGTGTGTGTGTGTGTGTGTGTGTGTGTGTGTGTGTGTGTGTGTGTGTTAGGTGTGGAGGGGGGTGGGGTGTGGAGGGGTGGGAGATGAGAGGAGATGTGTTTAATTCCTCATCTTTGTGTGTGTATTTGCACAGGGGGTGGGGGGGGAGATGAGAGGAGATGTGTCTAAATTCCTTCTCTTTGTGTGTGTGTGTTGGCCCAGGGGGGGGGGGGGGGGATGTGATTGAATGCTGCTTCAGATGTTTGTGTATATTGTGTGTTTTGTTTGTATGTTTTTTTTTTCCCAGGGGTGGGGGGTGTGGGTGAGGAGATGTGATGTAATTCCTCCTCGTGTGTGTGTGTGTGTGTGTGTGTGTGTGTGTGTGTGTGTGTGTGTGTGTGTGTGTGTGTGTGTGTGTGTGTATGATATGTTATATGGGCCACCTGGAAAAATCATGCAAGTCAAACTGATATCAATGACCAAAAGTAATCATGTAAGTTTACTGGAAATCTGAGACAGTTTTTGCAGACAAGCAGCAGTTGGCTTGCATGATTTTTTGTAAGTTGCCAGTTATGCATCATATGATCAGAGAGAGAGGAGATTCGGTAGGGTTATTTTTGTTTGTTTTTTGTTTGCGTTCACTTTGTTTTTCTCCAGTTTTTAAAAAAGAAATTTGGTGTGTGTTATGTAATACAGAGTATGTGTGTTGAAGTGAAAATAAGTTGTGATATTCATGGAAATGTTACCATATTTATGTATGTGATACCTTTGTCTAAAGTAATGAAAGAAACCATGTTGAATAATTGGGAAAAAAACAATTGGGGGGGGGGGGGGTTCTTTCTTTTTGTTTTTTTAAATAATTTTTTTCATGTATGTGGATGTTTGCTTTGCTTCTTTGTGCTGTATTGGCATCATAGTTCAATCTAGATTCTATGAAAAACGGAATGGGGGGAGGGGGGGAGGGGGGTGGTTGTTGGTTACTTTTTTTTTCTTTGTTTGGATTCATTGTTTTGTTTTGTTTGTTTTTTTCTTAGAGAAAGAGGGGGAGTATATTGAAAACTTATGAAATGAAAGATATGTGATTAGTTTCTTGTACTGAAGAGTGTTCACATTGAGGTGTGTGTGTGTTTGGGGGGGGGGGGGATGAGGTGCGAGATATACTTTATGCCACCCAGTGTGTGTGTGTCAGTGTGTGTGTGTGTGTGTGTGTGTGTGTGTGTGTGTGTGTGTGTGTGTGTGTGTGTGTGTGTGTGTGTGTGTGTTTGGGGAGGGGGGCTGAGAGGAGAAGAGATTAAATTCCTCCTTGTGTGTGTGTGTGTGTGTGTTAGGGGGGGGGGGGGGGGGGTGTTGAGAGGAGAACAGATGCATTGCCTCCTCCTATGAGTATATTTGTAAGTGTGTGTGTGGGGGGGTGGGGGTGGATGAGGGGGTAGGGGAGAATTAGAGGGGAAGGGGTGAGGAGATGTGACTTAATTCCTCCTTGTGTGTGTGTGTGTGTGTGTGTGTGTGTGTGTGTAAACTGTAATATGGGTATCCTGTAAAAATCATGCATCAAACTGGTATCAGTGACCAAAAGTGGTCAAGTCATTGAAGATTACTGAAAACCTTCAGCAGTTTTTGCAGGCAAGTGCAGTTGGCTTGCATCATTTCTTTGGAAGTTGCCAATTATGTTTCATATAGTCAGAGTGTTTCCTCTTTTTTGCACATATTTATCTCCGATGTTTTGTGTGTGTGTGTGTTTGTACACATGTGTTTTTTGTTTTCCTGGGTGGTGGGGGTGGGATGTTTGAAGGGGGTGGGGGTGGGGTGGCATGAGGAGATGTGAAATTAATCCTCCTCATTTGTGTGTGTGTGGGGGGGGGGGGGTATAATTTGTAGTATGGGCCACCTGGAAAAATCATGCTAGTCAAACTGATATCAGTGACCAAATGTGGTCAAGTCATTGAAGATTAGTGAAAACCTTAGGCAGTTTTGGCAGACAATCAGTAGTGGGCTTGCATAATTTTACCAAGTTGCCAATTATGCTTGATATGATTAGAGAGTGTGTGTGTGTGGGGGGGGGGGGGGGGGGGGGTGGTGTTAGAGAAGAGATGTAATGCTTGCTTGTGTGTGTGTGTGTGTGTGTGTGTGTGTGTGTGTGTGTGTGTGTGTGTGTGTGTGTGTTGCATGTGTGTGTGTGTGTGTGTGTGTGTGTGTGTGTGTGTGTGTGTGTGTGTGTAAACCTTAGGCAGTTTGCTGAAAACCTTGGGTAGTTTTTGCAGGCAAGTGTAGTTTGATTGCATAATTCTTTTGGAAGTTGCCACTTATGTTTTATATAGTCAGAGAGACTGGGAGAGTGTTTTTTTGTGGTACATGTTTCATTTTTCTCACTTTTTTTGCTTTTGTTTTTTGCAATGTGTTATTATAATACAGATTGTGTTGAATTGAAAATAAGTTGTGATACTCATGGAAGTTTTAGCATATTATGACATCTTTTAGTCAAAGACAAATGATGAAAAGCATGTTAAGTCATGGAAAGAAATATGAAGTTTTTTGTTTGTTTGTTTTTCTTAAGTGTGTGGATGTTTTGCTTTTCTTCTTTGTGCTGTATTAGTTTTTTTTACATCATAGTTTGATGAAAAGTGAAAAAGAACATTATTTGTGGGGGGTTTTGGGTTGGTTACTTCTGTTTTCTGTTTTGCAAGTGTGTGTGTGTATGTTTGTGTTGGGGGGGGTGTGTCAGAGAAAGAGGAGAGAAAGGACTATGTGGAAAGTTTATTAAATAAAAGATTGCTGATTAATTTCTTAGATTGAACAAAAATGTGTGTGTGTGTGTGTGTGTGTGTGTGTGTGTGTGTGTGTGTGTGTGTGTGTGTGTGTGTGTGTGTGTGTGTTGTATGTGTGTGTGTGTGTGTGGAGATGTGACATAATTCCTTCTTATTTGTGTGTGTGTGTGTGTGTGTGTGTGCGTGCGTGCGCGTGGGATTTAGAGGGAGGGGATGAGGAGATGTGACATAATTCCTCCTCATTCGTGTGTGTGTGTGTGTGTGTGAGTGTGTGTGTGTGTGTGTGTGTCTCTGTGTGTGCGTGTGTGTGTGTGTGTGTGTGTGTGTGTGTGTGTGTGTGTGTGTGTGTGTGTGTGTGTGTGTGATTTGTAATATGGGCCACCTGGAAAAATAATGCAAGTCAAACTGATATCAGTTACCAAGTGGGGTGAAGTCATGACAGTTAACTGCAAACCTTAGGCCGTTTTTGCAGATAAGTGCATTTGTCTCGCATAATTTTTTTTGAAGTTGCTAATCATGTTTAATATAGCCAGAGAGAGAAAGAAGGAGAATGAGCAATTCTTTGTGTGTGCTTTTTTTTTTGCACAAATTTTTTCTCCAGTTTTTTGGAGGGGTTTGTTTTTGTTTTTGTTTTACGATGTGTGTTGTAATACAAGATTGTGTTGAATTGAAAATAAGATGTGATATTCATGGAAATGTGAGCATACTGATGTATTTGACTCATTAGTTAAAGAGTAATGATGAAAAGCATGTGAAATGATGGACAGAAATATTATGCTTTTTAAAAATTTATTTTTAAGTGTGTAGATGTTTGCTTCTCTTTGATGTATTGGCATTATATCTAAGTTTGATAAAAAGTGAAAAAGAACAAACATTTTTAGCTTTTTTTTTCTTTTTTTATTGCTGGTTATTTTTGTTTTCTGTTATATATAAATGTGTGTGTGTGGATTTATTTGAGAGAAAAATGACAGAATGGTGTATTTGGGAAATTTATGAAATGAAAGATAGTTGATTAATATCTTAGATTGAAGAAAAATGGGGGTGTGCATGTTCAATTGAGGGTTGGGGAAGAATGAGGTGAGAGGAGATGTAGTGTGTGTTGGGGGGGGGGGGGGGGAGGAGAGGAGACTTAATGCCTTCTTGCCTTAATGACTTAATGCACATGTGTGTGGGGGAGGGGGGGGGAGGGGGGGGAGGGGGTGGGTTGAGAGGAGATGTAATTGAATGCCTCCTTAGATGTTTTTGTGTGTGTGTGTGTTTGTAATTTGGTTTATTCCTGGAATGGGGGGGGGGGGGAAACTGAGGAGATGTGATGTAATGCCTCATTATGGGTGTGTGTGTGTGTGCACGCATGCATGTGTGTGTGCATGCGTGTGTGTGTGTGCATGTGTGTGTTTGTGTGTATGTGTGTGTGCACATGTGCACGCGTGCATGTGTGTGAGTGTGTGTGTGTGTGTGCGCATGCGTGGGGTTTGGGTGATGGGGGTGGGGGGAGGGGATGAGGAGATGTGATGTAATTCCTCCTTGTGTGTGTGTTTGTGTGTGTGTGTGTGTGTGTGTGTGTGTGTGTTGTGTGTGCGTTTGTGTGTGTGTGTGTGCGCATGTGTGTGCGTGCATGTGTGTGTGTGTGTGTGTGTGCGCATGCGTGGTGTTTGGGTGATGGGGGTGGGGGGAGGGGATGAGGAGATGTGATGTAATTCCTCCTTGTGTGTGTGTGTGTGTGAGTGTGTGTGTGTGTGTGTGCGTGATTTGGGGGGGTGGGGGGGTGGATGAGGAGATGTGACATAATTCCTCCTCATGTGTGTGTGTGTGTGTGTGTGTGTGTATGTGTGTGTATCTGTGTATGTGTGTGTGTGTGTGTGTTGTGTGTGTGTGTGTGTGTGTGTGTGTGTGTGTGTGTGTGATTTGCAATATGGGCCACCTGGAAAAATCATGCAAGTCAAACTGATATCAGTGACCAATT
Source organism: Stramonita haemastoma (assembly GCA_030674155.1). Taxonomy (NCBI): domain Eukaryota; kingdom Metazoa; phylum Mollusca; class Gastropoda; order Neogastropoda; family Muricidae; genus Stramonita; species Stramonita haemastoma. The sequence goes on along the minus strand of CM060326.1, from coordinate 4,385,021 downwards.
GGAGTCAAGTCATGAAAGTTAACTGAAAACCTTAGACTGTTTTTGCAGATAAGTGCATTTGGCTTGCATTATTTTTTTTTGAAATTGCTAATCATGTTTAGTATAGCCAGAGAGAGAGGGAGAATGAACAATTCTTTTTTTGTGTGATGTGCTTTTTTTTTTGCACATTTTTTTTTCTCCAGTTTTTTATTTTTTATTTTTGTTTGTTTGTTGTGGTTTTGCGATGTGTGTGTTCTAATACAAGATTGCGTTGAATTGAAAATAAGTTGTGATATTCATGGAAATGTGAGCATATTGATGTATGTGACACCTTTGTCAAAGATTAATGAAGAAAAAATGTGATATGATGGACAGAAATATGTTTTTTTTTTAATTATTTTTTTTAAGTGTGTGGATGTTTGCTCGTGATGTATTGGCATTATAGTTAAGTTTGATAAAAAGTGAAAAAACATTGTTTTAACTTCTTTTTTTTTCATTACTGGTTACTTCTGTTTTCTGTTTTGTGAGTGTGTGTGTGTGGATTTATTTAAAAGAAAAATGAGAGAAGGGTGTATTTGGGAAATTTATGAAATGAAAGATAGTTGATTAATATCTGAGATTGAAGATAGGAGATTGAAGAGAGGAGACTTAATGCCTTCTTGTGTGAGCATCTCTGTGTGTGTGGGGGGGGGGGGGGGAGGGGGGTAGTGGAGGGAGGGGTGGGTTGAGAGGAGATGTAATTGAATGCCTTCTTAGATGTTTTTGTGTGTGTGTGTTTGTATTTTGTTTATTCCTAATGGGTGGGAGGGGGGGAGACTGAGATGTGATGTAATTCTTCAATATTTGTTGTGTGTGTGTGTGTGTGTGTGTGTGTGTGTGTGTGTGTGTGGTGGTGTGTGTGTGCGTGCATGTTGTGTGTGTGTGTGTGTGTGTGTGTGTGTGTGTGTGTGGCGTGCATGTGTGTGTGTGTGTGTGTGTGTGTGTGTGTGTGTGTGTGTGTGGTGTGTGTGTGTGTGTGTATGCGTGGGGTTTGGGTGAGATGGGTGGGGGGAGGGGATGATGAGATGTGATGTAATTCCTCCTTGTGTGTGTGTGTGTGTGTGTGTGTGTGTGATGTGGTGAAATGTGCACATTGCCATTTTTTTGGGGTGTAATTTTCTTTTCTCTGCATGATTGTACATTACTTGCGTCACTTGCCCGATACATGCTCCATCTGTTAAAAAAAATGTATGTATAATATATATATATATATATATATAATTATAGTTATTCATTTATTTATTTATTTATTCATAATCATTGTTTTGTATGGAAGTGGGATGAAAATGACCAGTTTAATGAAAGGATCATGATTTTTTTTCTTTGATTTCTTTTTTATCTGTTGAGCATTCCAACCCATTGCTGTTGTTTTTAAAGTTGTTTTTTTTATGTGAGAGAGAAATTTAAATGATGGAAATTTCATTCTTCATAAACCAGATGAAAGAACAAGACACCTGACTTGATTGGTTTTGTCCTTTTTTTTTTTTTTTTTTTTTTTTTTTGGGGGGGGGGGGGGGGGTAATGTTTTTCCGTATTTGAAGTGGAGAGTGCTGTTTCTGTCTTTTGTGTGATGTGATTTGGATTTTAAGTTTGTGACATGGTGTACTTGAAAGAAGTGTTTTCCCCAGGGAAAGCACTGTTTGGCATGAAAGAGGACAGAAAGAGGATGATGTATGTGTGTGAAATTCATTGTGCCCCCCCCCAAAAAAAAAAAAAGAAGAAAGAAGGGGAGAAAAAAGAGGGGGAAAAAGAGAATGAAAAAAAAAGAGAAGAAAAAATTATAAAAGAGAGAGAGGGGGAGAAAAGAAGAAAGAAAATGATAGAAAAAAGAAAGAAAAAAATCAAGAAAAAACCACCACCTTTCACAGAAGAAAAAAAAGACATTTATTGAAAACATTTGCATGAATGTGTGTTTTGTGCCTGCCTTCCATGTGCATGTGAGATGGCATCCTTGTCATAATAAGTGTCTGGTCTCCACTGGTCTGGAATACTGTGTCATTATCAGTCGTAAAATGTTGTTTTAAGTTAACTGCTGTGGGATATTGCTATTATCCTCGTGGTTATGATTGTGATTGTTGGCATCATGTTCAGCTTGTAAGATACTGCACAATACTGACTGGGTCATTGTGCAGATATTTGATGCAGGTGGTTGGTTTGTTTGTTTGTTGTTGTTGTTGTTGGAAAGCAAGTTTTTGTGTATTATTTATTTTGTTAATCATGTGGAGTAGATTTTACCTTTAAAAAATGTTTGTGTTTATGTGATATATAAGTACACAGAGTATTTTTGTATGTGGAGAGATTTTACCCTTTTTAAAAAAAAAAGTTATATTTTCTATTTATTTGATATATAAGAACACAGAATATTGTTTTTTTTTCTTTCTTTAATGGATACCTGTTAAAAAAAAAACCAAGTTAGTTAAGGGTTGGGTTAAATGCCCTGAAGAAAAAAAAAAAAACACATAAAGAAAAAAGTTCCTAGTTTTCGCGTTTGTTTGTGTATGGCAACAAGCTGGCATGGCATTAATGTAATAAATAATAATAATGATAATGATAATAATATCAATAATTAATCATGATAATAATAATAATAGTAGTAATAATAAAAATAATGGTGATAATGATATACGTAATAAGAAGAATGGTGGTAATACTATCAATACATCTGGTACAAATGGTAATAATCATAATGATAATAGTTACTGCATGTTAAAACAACAACAAAACAACCACAACAACAACAGCAGCAACAACAACATCAACAATGATCATGATAATGCCACCACAACCACAACTACCACCACCATCATCATCATCATCAATCATCATCATCATCATTCACATCAAATTGATTATCACTATCATTATGATAATACCACCATCAGCAGCAGCAGCATCATTATCATCATCAGTTGATCATCACTATCATTATACACCCATTCATCATATCATCATTACTCATCATCATCATCATAATTATCCATCTTAATAACCACCACCACCATCATCATCATCTCATATCATATCATCAATCTCATCATACATCATTCATCATATTCACTATCATTATGATAATACCACCCACCACATCATCATCATCATCTCATTCATCATCATCATCATCATCATCATCATCATCATCATCATCATCATCATCATATATCACTATCATTATGGTTGTCAGAGTACCAAGTGTTGTATTATACCTTAGTACTACAGATTTTCCTTTTTTGAAAATCAGGCTCGTATCCCAGGTAGAGCATTATTGCCACAGTACAGCGCCACTATTTTTTCCCTGAATAAGCACACACATTGTTTTCCCTTGATCGCGAGTTTATTCTACAGTCCAATCATGCAGAAAACATTCCACTATTGCACATTGACTACTGTGTTAACTATTTTAAATAGATTTTGTAAGAAAAAAAACATAAAAAGCAAACAGATTTGTTAAGTCAAAGTCAAATATTTATTTCCAGATGGTACATTGAATAAGTATTGATTTGCTTTTTTTCTTCAAGCCATCTATCTAAGGAAAAAAAATCACCAAAATTATTTACTAATATGATTTCAACAGCCTTAAAATATAAAATATACCTATAGATAAAAACAAGCAAAGAAAAAAAGCACTCAAAAAGATGTGTAAACTAAATCCAGAAATGTGGGGTGGAGATGAGTTTTTTTGTGTGTGTTTTTAGGTGTGTGTTTTGTTTTTTTTTAGATCATATTTTCAGTTTTTTCATTTTGCAACTAGGGAGTGATAAAATCACAACTGTAGGCCAAGGGCAGTGTAGTGGTGAATCTTTGCTTTCCTATTGCTATTTATTGATGGAAAATGGGTTGATCATGCATTACTCTGTCTGTCTGTATGTCTGTCTGTCTGTCTGTCTGTCTGTCTGTCTTCTGTCTGTCTCTTCTCTCTTCTCTCTCTCTCTCTCTCTCTCTCTCTCTCTCTCTCTCTCTCTCTCTCTCTCTCTCTCTCTCTCTCTGATGAAGATGAGCTAAATCAACAGCATTATGGCCAGGCAGAGGAAATGTTGGGAGGGAGGGTGAAGTGTAGGGGGAAACCTGGTCAGAAAGTGTAGCAGCATCTATCAGTCTGTGATTCCTTTCAGAGTACAGAGCATGCAGTGTTCACAGTTCAGACTGCACTGGATTCAGGCAGGCTGCACATGTCTGACAAAAATCATGCATATTGAGTATATATCAAGTAGCAACAGTTATTCAGTAAAGTGCTGGAGTCAAAATTGTTTTCCTTCTGTTAATAGAAAATTATATCTGAGACAAACTACGCTTGTACTCATTATTTGTTATTTTGAGCAGATCTGGCAATGGTTCATTGATACATTTGCTTAAAAATAAAAATTTATCTCAATTTTGTGTACCTGTAACATTTCAATAGAAAGTCGGTTTCATTTTTAATTTTGATGTTACAAAATAGACACAATCTGTCTCGAATATTATCACTATATCTATACACATTATTATCAAGAGGAAAAACATTAAACCTTGCTTGTGTAATTGCTACACAAAAACAGTAGACATCTATGGAGTTTAGATACAGCTCTTTGGCAAAAGTATTTTAAAATTATCTGTAAATATCATACCTCTCTTTATCTCTTATAGTTCCATCCCAGTCTTGAATGAATATATCCACTAATCTTTTGTAAAGCATACCTATGAAATATTTACCATCCTGAACACTTTGTTGCATCCAAATAATGTTAAAACCTGTTTCACTCAAAATTTCTCTTATTTTTTTAAATCCATCAAGATTAATCATTTCTACCTGTCTCTAAACTGCATGCAGTAAGCATTATTTGGTATTCTGTTTTGATCCAACTGCAATAGTTTTAAGCAGTACCTATTGGTACTTGTGCATGAATTGACACAGATAGATCAAGAGAGAGAGAGAGAGAGTTCTTTTTTTTTCGAGGATAATGAATAAGCACTCATATGCTTTTTTTACGTCCATTCCCGCTTTTGTCAGGGATAACATAAAAAATGGCTTCTAGCTAAATAAAAAAGGAACAAACAGAAAAAACCCAAACAAACAAACAACATGAACACAATATGAAGAGAGAAAAAAACAGAAAAAACAAAACAACATGAAGACAATAATAAAATAGCAAGAAGCATGCAGAGAGACAGAGAGAGACAGAGTGTGTGTGTGTGTGTGTGTGTGTGTGTGTGTGTGTGTGTGTGTGTGTGTGTGTGTGTGTGTGTGTGTGTGTGTGTGTGTGTGTGTGTGTGTGTCCCCCAAGCTTTGGGTCTTCAGTTGTTTACAAGCCTGTTTTCTGCCTCAGTGTCTCACTCTATGGATGTTCAGTTACTCTGTTCTGCCTCAGTGTCTCACTGTATGGATGTTCAGTTACTCTGTTCTGCCTCAGTGTCTCACTCTATGGATGTTCAGTTACTCTGTTCTGCCTCAGTGTCTCACTCTGTGGATGTTCAGTTACTCTGTTCTGCCTCAGTGTCTCACTGTATGGATGTTCAGTTACTCTGTTCTGCCTCAGTGTCTCACTCTATGGATGTTCAGTTACTCTGTTCTGCCTCAGTGTCTCACTGTATGGATGTTCAGTTACTCCGTTCTGCCTAGCATGTCAGTGGTTGGTTTAGTATGTTGTTGTCTGTTTTGTCTTTCAAACTGATGCTGAGCAGTCTCTGAAGGAAGAACCCGAGCTGCTTGAATTCTGTTGTCCTTGTCTTTTCTTTGTGTGGGTCAGGATTGACAGCCATGTAACATGATGGGTCATGATAGCATTTTACTGTGTTCATTTTCATGGTGTGACTATTTTCTCACTGTTTGTCCTGATCTTTTCTTTGTGTGGGTCAGGATTGACAGCCATGTAACATGATGGGTCATGATAGCATTTTACTGTGTTCATTTTCATGGTGTGACTATTTTCTCACTGCCATCAACAGCAAGAGCTCCTGCATAGTGTCCAGTGCTTCTCACATCTGTGGCTAGAATGTTTTTTTGAAATTCTTATTTTATTCTTTTATTTTGAGGATAATGGAATAAGCACTCATGCACTTTTTTAAAAATCCAGTCCCCATGTGTGCAGTTTTGTCAGTTTTTGTCATCTGTTCCACCGGCACACAATGGTCCACGCTTGCGAAAAGGGGAACAGGCTTTAAGGTGTGGGCAAGATGTTCTGTGTGCGTCCTCACATGGGACCTTGGTTTATAGTCTCATCCGAAGGACTTATTGGGGGGGGGGGGGGGGGGGAGTTGTCAGGTTCTGTGCTCAGTTTTTCTGATAATTTTTCTTGTTTTTGAGGCATGGTGTCCAGATTCTGTCTAGAAAGAGGGGTGGGTTGTACACATTTTTTCTGAAAAGAAGAAAACAAAAAAATAGAAAAAGAAAGAAATTTAAAAGGAAAAAAAAGGGAAGAGTATACCTACTGTCATTTATGGAAGATGGGGAAAGCATGAAAAAGAGAAAGCAGAGAAAGAAAGAGAACATTTTTAGATTTCATTTGTTGAGAAAAAAGCCCTCATCAAGTGCATTTCTTGATGCAATGGAAATATCAAAAGACTTAACATAAGAAAAAAAAGGAAAGAAATAAAAAGTTGATAGTATCTATATCCTGATGCAATAGGGGTATTAAAAACATAACCAATAGAAACCATGCACACACACACACACACACACACACACACACACATGTGTGGGCACACACACATACATGTGCAGGCAACACACACCACACACACACACACACAACACACACACACACACACACACACACACACACACACACACACACACACACACACACACACACACACGTGCGGGCACACACACACATACACACACACACATACACACACACTACATACAAACACTCACACTACATACACACATTCACACACACACATACACACACACACACACACATTCACACACACACACAACACACACACACAAAACACACACACACACACACACACACACACACACACACACACACATGCACGCGCGCGCACACTGAAAAAAAAAGAGAAAAATCTGTAGTGTACTTGTTTATGCAGTGGGGTTATCAAAAACTAAACAAACAAAAAACCAAAGGCAGAGAAATCCACTGTGTCTGCTTCTTTATCCAGTATGGGTATTAATGCAAAACAAACAACAAAAATCAAAAGCCTTAATGTCCAAACACTTGATACAAGAAGGATGTTAAAAAATCTAAACAAAAACAAGGAATATCAGGGAACAAAATCCATGCTGCCTTTTTTGTTGTTGATACAATTCAAATAGTTGGGAAAAAATTCAAAACAAAAGAAAGTGATAAAAAGAGAAAAGCTACAGCATATGTGGTTGTTGTTTTTTAATACAGTAGGAGCATTTTATACTAAACAAACAAAAAAGACAAAAGCAAACAAAGTGAGAAAAATCTATAGTTGTAATCATACCCTATTAAAACAATACCAATAGAAACCACACACACACACACACACACACACACACACACACACACACACACACCACACACTTACACACACACACACACACTTACACACAAACACACACACCACACACACACACACATTCACACACACACTACCACACACACAAACACACACAACACACACACACACACACACACACACACACAACACACACACACACACACACACAACACACACACACACACACAATTCTTGCTGGAAGCATTTCAGAAAGAAGATAAGTGAGTCTGGCTATTGTCTGTATAATAGCTGCACAAGCAATGTGATAGATTTTCAATGCTTTAGTATGTAACAGAGTTTTTGGTTGGTATAATCGGAGTAATGTGTCATCCCTCATTTACAGATTTAAACTAAACGCTTTCAGGACAAAATACGTGAAAGATGTAACCTGTATTTGTGGTGAGAAGATTACAAATAGTCAATTAATTTTTGATTGTGGACATTTCAAAGCATTTTTACCTGCTGTACCTAGTTTGTCACTGGATCAGATTTTGTCTGAACCTTTGTTGCTGTTGAACATTGTGTTAGCGTTGAAAAGAAGTCCAATAATCCAGTTTTTGTAGTGTTAGGATTAGTTTTTATTTCAGCACTGTTAAATGACATTGTTCAGTTTATTGTTTACTCTTTCTTGTCAGATTTTTGTTTTGTTTTGGTTTTTTTTGGGTCTAAAATCACTAAATGTGAATAGACGTTAAACTGAAGATACATACATACACACACATTCACACACACACACACACACACACACACACACACACACACACACACACACACACACACACACACACAACACACATTCACACACACAACACACACACATTCACAAACACACACACACATTCACAAACACACACACACACACACACACACACACACACACACACACACACACACACACACCACACACACACACATGATAAAAATAAGCAAAGAAAAATCTGTAGTGTCTACTTCTCTATGCAATGGGGGTATTAAAAACTAAACAACCCCCCCCCCCCCCCCCCACCAAAAACAAAGAAAAAATCCACAGTGTCTGCTTGTTTATTCAATATTGGTATTAAAAGCAAAACAAACAAAAACAAAAAATCAAAAACCTTAATGTCCAAGACTTGATACAAGAAGCATATTAAAAGTCTAAAGAATAACAAGGAATATCAGGGAACAAAATCCATGCTGCCTTTTTTGTTGTTGTTTATAGAATTAAAATATTTTGGAAAAAAAGTCAAAACAAAAGAAAGTGATAAAAAGAGAAGAGCTACAGCGTTTGTGTGGTTTTTTTTGTTGTGTTTTTTTTTTAATGCAGTAGGAGCATTTTAAATACAAAACAAACAATAAAGAAAATAAAGTGAGAAAAATCCATAGTGTTCTTACCCTGGTGCAATAGGGCTATGATTAAAAATCTGAAGAGAAACAAAAATAAATATAATCCAGAGTGACTACTTCTTGATACTGTAAGGAAGCATTTATTTATTCCCTTATTTTTGTTATTACCAGGAAGAAGTGGAGTCAGGTAGGCGCTGCACTTGTGGCGACTCGCTCTCCTGAATAAATAAAATAGATAAACAAAATAAATGGGTGAGATGATGTCGAGCAGCACACAAAGCTTTGAACAAAGTAAGTCTAACGTTTGACATTGCTAAAGGTTCCTTGTTAAGTCCTTATAGGGCATTTATGGAGTTTTGTAATTCTTTTGGGAGTTTTACATTTTCAGTATTTTTCTTGATTTGTTAATGTTAAGAATACCTTTTCATTTGCTGTTACTATTTATTACACACACACACACACACACACACACACACACACACACACCACACACACACACATATATATATATATATATTATATATATATATATATATATATATATATATATATATATATTAGATCTGTCTCGTCTGTCTGTCTGTCTGTCTGTCTGTCTGTTCTGTCTGTCTGTCTGTCTTCTCTCTCTCTCTCTCTCTCTCTCTCTCTCTCTCTCTCTCCTCTCTCTCTCTCTCTCTCTCTCTCTCTCTCTCTCTCTCTCTCTCTCTCTCTAGGTCTCTCTCACTCACTCACTCACTCACCTATATAGCTATCCAGTCTCCTCCTATCTTAGGGTCGTGTGGTATCACCCGAAAGGGAAAGACGTTAATAATTGAAGGCTTACTTTCTCAGAGTGCAGGAGAGAAAGGTGTGAGGGGGGATGATAAAACTGATGATATATAATGTATGTGTGTTGAGATCTGACTTTAACATGAATTGTGTGGTCTTTTGGTTTAAATAGTTTTATTCAGAATTTTGGACAAACATTGTAAACAACAGTGTGGTCTTTTGTTTATGGTATATATGTCGAGATCTGACTTACACATGAATTGTGTGGTCTTTTGTTTCAGATACTGTGGTGACCAAACAGGGCGATGTGAACCAAAGCATCATAGAAACACTTGTTTCTGTTTTTGTAGTTGGGGTTTTTTTTTGGTTTTAATTTTTTTTTTTTTTTTTTTTTCATCCTACCACGTCTGACAGTCCCAGGCCAGTGGTTGCCTTGTGCACAGACAGACAGACAGACAGACAGACAGACAGACAGACAGACAGACAGACAGACTGACTTGCCCCTGAAGCCTTGTTGACCATTTACAGCCAGCCCTCTGTTCTCTTCTCTTCTGTTGCCAGCCATAACCACTGTAGTGTAGTGTAGGTTTTGTTTTTATTTTTATACCACTTTATGTCACAGCAGATTTCTCTGCGTGGTTTTGTTTTTATTTTTACACCACTTTATGTCACAGCAGATTTATCTGCGTGGTTTTGTTTTTATTTTTATACCACTTTATGTCACAGCAGATTTCTCTGTGCGGTTTTGTTTTTATTTTTATACCACTTTATGTCACAGCAGATTTCTCTGTGCTGTTTTGTTTTTATTTTTATACCACTTTATGTCACAGCAGATTTCTCTGCATGAAATTCGAGCTGCTCTCACTGGGGAGAGCACGTTGCCACAAGTGCAGCACCTACCCATTTTTTTCCCCTGTCTGCAACTGTATTTTCCTTTCAGAGTGGCTTTTTTCTATAGAATTTTGCCAGGGACAACCCCCTTGTTGAAGTGGGTTCTTTTACATGTGCTTAATAATGTGTAACACACGGGACCTCACTTTATCGTCTCATCTGAAAGACTAGCACCCAGACCACCCCTCATGGTCTAATGGATGGGGGAAAAGTTTTGGGCCCAAACAGGATTCGAATCACTGCACACTCCGACACCCAGACTTTTCGCTTTCGCGTGTTACCTCCTAGACCACCAATCCACCAGACCTCTCTGTTCTGTTGGCCATAACACTTTAAAAAAATTATTTTATTTTGAAGACAATGGAATAAGCACTCGTGTGCTTTTTTTACATCCAGTCCCAGTGTGTATGCAGTTTTGTCATCTGTTCCCACTGGCACACAATGGCCTACTCTTTCAAAAAGCAGAATAGGGTTTAATGTGTGCTCAAGATGTTCTGTGTGCGTTCGCACATGAGACCTCAATTTATAGTCTCATCCAAGGGACTTTTGGGGAGAGTGGAGTTGACACTGATGTGAACTCCAGAGGAAAAATCCTCTTGAACGAGATTCGAACCTGGGTCAGCAGATCATGAGTGCACCACTCTGACCACCAGGTGATCTTGTCCCCTGTATTTGGTGTGTTGTGTTTTTTTGTATGTTGTGTTTATTGGGTGTGTTGTGTTTATACGTTTCATTCAATGTGTTGTGTTTATACATGTTTCATGCGGTGTGTTGTGTTTATATGTTTATTTGGTGTGTTGTGGTTATACATGTTTCATTTGGTGTGTTGTGTTTTATACATGTTTCATGCGGTGTGTTTCAGTGTGGTGTGTGAAGATTGCTGAGGACTTTGGATGACGGCCGTTGGGACTCTGGCATAATTATGTAAGTGATGTATGTGTTATTGTTTTTATTTTATTTTTATTTCATTTTATTTTATTTTATTTTATTTTTATGTTTTTATTTATTTTTTATTTAATTTTTATTTAATTTTTATTTTATTATTTTATATCGAGGATAATGGAATAAGCAGTCATGTGCTTTTTTACATCCAGTCCCTGTGTCTATGCAGTTTTGTAAATCTTGTCATCTGTTCCCACTGGCACACAATGGCCTACTCTTATAAAAAGCGGAACAGGATATAACATGTGCGCAAGATGTTCTGCGTGCGTTCGCACATGGGACATTAGTTTATATTCTCATCCAAAGGACTTTTGGGGAGTTTGGAATCAGCACTGATGTTCAAGTCAGGGGGAAAATCCCCTCCCCTGTGTGTGTGTGTGTGTGTGTGTTTTGTATATGTCATAGTGTTAAGTGTGTGTACACAAGTGGCCTGTGTACACATGCACTTCAGAGAGAGATTAAGGATTCTTTTTGAACGTCTTTTCATAACCACCTTCCAATACACACACACACACACACACACACACACACACACACACACACACACACACACACACACACACACGCATGCGTGCCACCACAGCACACCACCGCACACCACAACACACAAACATACACACACACACTAAACACACACACACACACTAACACACACACACACACACACAACACACACACACTAACACACACACACACACACACTAACACACACACACACTAACACACACACTAACACTAACACTAACACTAACACACACACACACACACACACACACACACACACACACACACACACACACCACACAACATATGTATATGATATTCGTTTACAATAGCCTACCAACAGGAAATTTCAAAGCAACTTGAATTATCTTTACAAAATTCAAAGTTTTCATGCAAAATATTTATTTATCTATTTATTTTTTTATTCTTTTATTCTTTTATATCTAGGATAATGGAATAAGCACTCTCATGCTTTTTTGCATCTAGTCTCCGTGTGTATGCAGTTTTGTAAATGTCATCTGTTCCCACCGGCACACAATGGCCTACTCACGAAAAGCGGAACAGGACTTAATGTGTGCGCAAGATATTCTGTGTGCGTTTGCACATGCGGCCTCAGTTTGTAGTCTCACCCAAGGATTTGGGAGAGTGGAGTCAGCACTGATGTTAACTTCAGGGGAAAAATCCCCTTGAGTGGGAATCGAACCCGGGTGCTTGTTGATTTAAAGTATTGTAAACGATGACAATTAACCAAGGATACATTTTTGTGTGAAAAAAAAAGATAAAAGTTCAAATGTGTGCAACAGTGTGTGTATGTTTTGTGTGTGTGTGTGTGTGTGTGTGTGTGTGTGTGTGTGTGTGTGTGTGTGTGTGTGTGTGTGTGTGTACATGGAATGGCAGATGACAGAGTGTCCAAAGGAAGTAATTATTAATCTAGGGCATGTAGTAAGTTTTGGGAGTCGTTCATCAACCGGATGTTTTTCAGTCTGTGGAGTTAAAAATACCAAAGCAAGTCAAAAGGTGTGCAATAAATTCTGCCTGTGTAATTGACAAAAGCAGAGCTGGGAGGCTAGATCAGGGATTGAAGTAGCAAGAAATAAAAGGAGTGGTTTTTGCTGTGTGTGTAATAAAATGTATCTGCCTGCAAACAATGGTGGGCAGGAGTTTGAAGCTGAAGCCAACATTTAACAGCCGACAGGATGGAGGGAGGGAGGGGGGGGGGAGAAGAGAGAGAGGCAAAGCAAGGCAAATTCTTTTATTTCAAGGATAATGAATAAGCACATGTGTTTTTTTACATCCAGTCCCCCCCCCCCCCCCCCCCCCGCGCCCTTATCAGAGAAGAGAGAGAGAATCCGTAAAAGAAAAAAAGAAAAATAATTGAATTGTCGATCTGAATCTGGCATCAACAAAACCAAATGAATGGAGAAACTGATATCAATAACAAAAAATCAGTGCTTTGCAAAAATGTTTATAGCAAAATTATATCAAATATGAGGTGTGTGTGTGTATGAAGGGGATGGGGGGAGCATGCATGTATATTTAATGTCTGTACAGAATTTACGCTTGGTTATTTTTGTTCGCAGGGTTGGTGTACCAAGACAGAGGAGACACTGGAGATGTCTATGTCCTGTTAAACAGGTACTGCATGGTGTGTGTGTGTGTGTCAAAGTCAAAGTCAAAGTCAGCCAAATTTTTATTTCTAAATGGTACATTGAACAAGGGGGGTGGGATAGCTCAGTGGTCAGAGCGCTCACTTTCCCCCAGTCAAGATAAGCAGCGTCAAGCATGGTTACCTGTTGGATGGGTGACTGTTTGCACACCTTGGCTTCAACTACAGTCCCCCCAGTTCACCCAGCTGTCAATGGGTACCTGCCCTCTTTAGGGTTAGGGAAGGTAAAGCAGCAAGGGAGAGGAGATGGGCGCCGCCCTCAACATGCTGGCCTCTAGAGAAGCTGAGGTCTCTGCCACCTCGCGCCCCTATGACTGCCAAGGTTATGGGACACTTTAACCTTTTTTTTTTAACATTGAATAAGCTTTTTTTTTTTTCATCAAGCCATCTATGTAAGGAAATAAATCAACAAAATTATTTACTAAGATGATTTCAACAGCCTTAAAATATAAAATATACCTATAGATGAAAACAAGCAAACCCCCCCCCCCAAAAAAAAAAAAAAAAAACAACAACCACCACCACCAACAAAAATCAAACACACAAAGAAACAAAAAAATGCACTCAAAAGTCAAGCACACACATACATACACATACGCGTGTGCGGACACTTGCCCACACGAGCACATATGCTCATATGCGCTTGCACACATTTAGAGTTTAAAACTTCATAAAATATCAAACAAATTTATTAATTACAATATCACAAATACCATTTTTTTAAAAAGCCCCAAAAGTCAAACAAATTATCAGGTTACTATTTTCTTCATTTATCAGTTCATACTTCCTTAAAAAAATTTAAAAAAGGAAGGAAAATTTCAAGTACTGTTAGGATTGACAGAGGTATTTGTCCATGGATATCTCAGTGTTGTTGTGTTTTGCCTTCAAGTAAGTCAGTGAATGCTAAAAAAAATAAAAAATGTTGACACACACACATAGGCTTATGTCCACATGGTGTAAGTATCCATCAGCAAATGCACAAGAAGGAATCACATTGAGTCCACACACAGGCTGGGATGGGATAGCCTAGAGGCCAGAACATTGCGCTGGCAATTTGATGACCCAGGTTCGATTTCTGTATGAGGGGATTTTTCCCCTAGAGTTAACATCAGTGCTGACTCTACTCTCCCCAGAAGTCCTTCAGATGAGACTATAAACTGAGTCCTCGTGTGCGAATGCACGCAGAACATTATGCACACACGTTTAATTCTATGCTGCTTTTCGTAAGAGTAGGCCATTGTGTGCCCATGGGAACAGATGACAAGATTTACAAACTGCATACACACGGGGACTGGATGTAAAAAATCTTATGAGTGCTTATTCCATTATCCTTGATATAAAAGTTGAATAAATAAATAAATAAATAAGGTCAGGCTCAGGAATCTTGTTGAAGTAAAATTGGCCAGTACTGCCTCTTTCGTTATCATGTCTGTCATGTTCATCCCCATTTTCCTCATGAAAAATGGTGGACTCACAGTAATGTAAAAGAGTCCAACAGGACACACACAGAGTGACTGACAGTCAAAGGGAAGGAACCCAGGATTGGTGGTCTAGAGGTAACGCGCCTGACTAGAAAGCAAAAAGTCCGGATGGGAGTGTGCGGTGGTTTGAATCTCGTTTGGGCCCAAAACTTTTCCGCCCTCCATTTATTTTTTATTTATTTATTCTTTTATATTGAGGATAACAGAATAAGCAATCATGTGCTTTTTTTCATCCGGTCCCGTGTGTATGCAGTTTTGTAAATATTGTCATCTGTTCCACCGGCACACGATGGCCTACTCTTACGAAAAGCGGAACAGGATTTAACGTGTGCACAAGATGTTCTGCGTGCGCTCGCACACGGGGCCTCGGTTAAAGTCTCATCCGAAGGACCGTGAGTGGTGGTCTGGGCTCTAGTCTTTTGTATGAGGGGACAGGATAGCATAATGGTCAGAACATTGTGCTCGCAATTTGACAACCTGAGTTTGACTCCTGTTCGAGGGGATTTTTCCCCTGGAGTTAACATCAGTGCTGACTCCACTCTCCCCAAAAGTCTTTCGGATGAGACTGTAAACCGAGGCTCCATGTGCTTATTCCATTATCCTCGATATTAAAGAATAAATAAATAAATAAATAAATAAATGAATAAGTTTATTGCATCATTGGAAGGAGTGTTTGGGGAGTGGAGTTGTTACTGATGTTAACTCAGGGAAATGATCCCTTTGTTATTGACAGTTTAAACCTGTGCCATCAGATCACAAGCTCAAGGCTCTAACCACTAGGCTATCCCACCCGCTGCGTTGTATTGAATTGCATTATACATGGGTGATTTTCCTTCCGTTTTGAACAGAAATCCGTATTGGCAATTTTCAAATTGAAAAATTATTTTTTTAAAGAAATATCAGCTTCAGAACTGCTGTTGAAAGTGACCAGATTGCCAACCTGTGACAAACACCCCCATGAAAACCCTTGAAAATCAAGACTTGTGGATCAGAAGTGTGCTCTTTAGCAATCACAATAAACTAAGGATACATGTTTGTGCTAAAAAGTAAAGAGATCAAAGTTAAAAATACGAGTGGTGGATGAAACAGACATGGAATAGCAGACAACAAAGTGTCTAAGGGAAGTAAGCGGTGCCGAACGCTTTGCTCCAAACGAACTTACATGCTGATTTTGTACTCAGAGAAAAGACCTGACCAGACGAGTGATAGTTGTACTTTTGGTTTCCATGTGTGGACATTTCGTCTGGAGGGCGGCATTCTTTTGCGACTGAATCAGTAGATGTGGCATCCAACTTTATCAAGAGACAGTTGGGAACTTCATACATGTATCTTTATGAAAGAATTTTAAACTTAAAATGTTTTTTACTTGAAACAGCCAAAACAATACCAGTAGACCCTGTAATCTATCTCTATCTGCATACACACAGGGACTGGATTTAAAAAAAAAAAAGCACACCAGTACTTATTCCATTATCCTCGATATAAAACAAATAAACAAATATCCCTTAGTCTGGTGACCGTGGGGGCACCCCTGAAGACTTGACAACCAGTTCCCTCCATTCCTCTGTTCTGCCTTTCTCAAAATTGTGTTGAGCTTTCGACCCGTCCATTAACTGATGTATGTGTACAAATGATGATATTGTGTGATGTGGTAACTGATGTGTACACATGATGATACTGTATTATGTGGTAACTGATGTGTACAAATAACTGTGTTATGTGGTAACTGATGTGTACAGATGATAATACTGTTATTTGGTAATTGATGTGTACAAATTATAATACTGTTATGTGGTAACTGATGTGTACAAATTATAATACTGTTATGTGGTAACTGATGTGTACACATGATGACACTGTGTGCAGATGGTGACCATGATGACAGAGGCAGCAGCAGACAGCATCACACCCAGAGAGGAAGGAAGGAAGGAAGGAAGGAAGGGGGCACAACTGAGCCCTGAGGAGCAAGTTGTCATCACAGTTGGGGGGGGGGGGGGAGTCAAAGTCAAATTAAGTCCAATTTTTATTTCCAGATGGTACATGAATAAGCATTGGTTTGCTTTTTTTTCATCAAGCCATCGTAAATCCCCCAGTTCATCTAGCTGTAAATGGATACCTGCCCTCTTTAGGGTCGGGGATGGTAAAGCATCCGCATTTACTCTTCAGAAGTCTATCGATTGATCGCTGAAGTTTGAATGGATTTTTGTCATTCGGATGTCAAACCGACTAAACAAGGTAAAACCTATGCATTGAATCCTGTGTAACAGATAAAGCAGAGCTGGAGGTTATAATAGCAAAGAAACAACAAACAGAACAAGTGTTGTTATTAAAACAGAGCTGGGAGGTTGTAATAACAAAGAAACAACAAACAGAACAAGTGTTGTTATTAAAACAGAGCTGGGAGGCTGTAATAACAAAGAAACAACAAACAGAACAAGTGTTGTTATTAAAACAGAGCTGGGAGGTTGTAATAACAAAGAAACAACAAACAGAACAAGTGTTGTTATTAAAACACATTGACCTGCAAGAGGGGGAGCTGAAACTAGTGTTGTTATTACATTGACCTGCAAGAGGGGGAGCTGAAACTAGTGTTGTTATTACATTGACCTGCAAGAGGGGGAGCTGAAACTAGTGTTGTTATTAAAACACACTGACCTGTAAGAGGGGGAGCTGAAACTAGTGTTGTTATTACATTGACCTGCAAGAGGGGGAGCTGAAACTAGTGTTGTTATTACACTGACCTGCAAGAGGGGGAGCTGAAACTAGTGTTGTTATTACACTGACCTGCAAGAGGGGGAGCTGAAACTAGTGTTGTTATTACACTGACCTGCAAGAGGGGTAACTGAAACTAGTGTTGTTATTACATTGACCTGCAAGAGGGGGAGCTGAAACTAGTGTTGTTATTACATTGACCTGCAAGAGGGGGAGCTGAAACTAGTGTTGTTATCAAAACACACTGACCTGCAAGAGGGGCAGCTGAAACTAGTGTTGTTATTACATTGACCTGCAAGAGGGGGAGCTGAAACTAGTGTTGTTATTAAACACATTGGCCTACAAGAGGGGGAGCTGAAACTAGTGTTGTTATTAAAACACACTGACCTACAAGAGGGGGAGCTGAAACTAGTGTTGTTATTAAAACACATTGGCCTACAAGAGGGGGAGCTGAAACTAGTGTTGTTATTAAAACACATTGGCCTACAAGAGGGGGAGCTGAAACTAACTTCCAAGAGCAGATTTCACACTCAGTTTGTACTCAAGTTGCTACAAAACAGATAATATGAGGTAACAGAATTTAAGACAACATCTGCCTAACGTTTGAGCCAAAATGAAATGTACATGCTGATTGTGTAAAATGACTGGATGAAGACGAGTGAACATTCAGACTTCAGCGATCAATTAGTAGACTTCTGAAGAGTTAGTGCAGATGTGCCAAATTTTCAGTTTACATGTACAAATATGTGATGCTCCACCACATAAGGAGTCGCTTTGCACCAGAGGTCAATTTTTTGTTATTGACAAGTTATTAATCTGCAATAAAAAGGCTATCCAATACAAAAAACAGATTGAAAATCGGACCATTTTGTGCAGAGTTATTACAAATTGAAATGATAGACCGCAGGATGGGACAAAATGAGAGGCCGGCAAGTTTATTTTCATAACAGGTGGTCAGAAGGAGGGCTTAGGTATTTTCAAAACTCACTTAAAAGCAATGAAAATTATGCGTTAATATTTCATTACAAGGTAGAATAATTGATATAGTTTAATAATCGATCAAAATCTCAAAATTGACAACTTGACCCCCATTTGCCTTTAATGGCTCCTAGCGCAAAATTGGGTAATGTGCTAAGCGACTCATTTAGTGGTGGAGCGTCACATATTTTTTCTCTAGTAAACTGTTCTTTTGCTGACTAATATTAATCAGTAGGTGCAGTATCCAACTTTATTAAGAGATAGCTAGGAACTTCGCAGATTATTATTATTTTATTTTTTTTTACCAGATAGTTCAAAACTATTTTTTAAAACTTGAAACAAACAAACCAGTTATAATATAAACATAACATATAGTATAAACATAACATATAGTATCAACATAACATGTAACATGACCATAACAGTTTGACAGCACTAACTCAGATGTCATGCCTTAAAAGTTTTCAAGTGAAAAGATCTCTCTCACAACAGATGCACGCGTGCGTGAACGCACACACACACACACACACACACACCACACACACACACACACACACACACACACACACACACACACACACACACCACCACACATTTTTTCCTCAACTGTGGTTGTTTTTAGACAGTAAAAGGATGTTAGATATGGTTTTCATTTCTGGAGGGAATTAATTTGCCTAGATGTAAGAAAACACATCAGCTACAGGGGTCTGTCCCCTATTATTTTCATTTCTGGAGAGAATTGATTTGCCTAGATGTAAGAAAACGCATCAGCTACAGGGGTCTGTCCCCTATTTTTTCATTTCTGGAGAGAATTAATTTGCCTAGATGTAAGAAAACGCATCAGCTACAGGGGTCTGTCCCCTATTATTTTCATTTCTGGAGAGAATTAATTTGCCTAGATGTAAGAAAACACATCAGCTACAGGGGTCTGTCCCCTGATCCCTGCTTTTCAGACAGAAGTGGAGGGGAACATGCCTCTCCTTTACATTTATCCATTGTAATTTACCTGATGTTTATCTAAAAGGTTGCTTACTTGGCTCTATTATTCATGTAGCTTTGCATGCTTCAGGTGTTCAGGTGTAGCTTAAGAACTTTCTTTGTTATGAAGGATGAATATTTGGCAAAGACTAGGGTTAACGTGCTGGCTGTGGTAAAAAAAACAAAAATTAAGAGGTTGGAAATATTTTGAAATATTGGAAATATTTTTGAAATCGCGTGTGCATTGTGTGGAGCTCCTGGTTTGACCAAAAGCCACCTGAAATACTGCATCATGATAGGGAATATCAATCATCTTTCTGCTTGTGAAATGAAGATCCCAAAATGACCAGCCATTGCCCATCCACCCCCTTTGTAGCAGCTTGAATAAAGACATCTTTAGTGCAGCCCCATTATAATAATACTCCCCCTCCCCTTCAAATTTGCTGTAGAAGAGGAGGGGGTTCCTGCATGCATGTGTTTCTGGATTCGTTTTTTTGGTGTGTGTTTGCAAGAAGTTTTTTTTTTTAGCTTCTCTATTTATGTATTCTTTTATATCTAGGGTAATGGAATGAGCATTCATGTGCTTTTTTCCATCCAGTCCCCGTGTGCATGTAGTTTTGTAAATTTTGTCTTCTGTTTCCACCCCACACAATGGCCTCTTTGGAAAAGTGGAACAGGTTTTAACATGTAGGCACCATGTTCTGCATGCGTTTTCACATGGGGCCTCAGTTTATAGTCTCATCCAAAGGACTTTTGGGGAGAGTGGAGACTGCACTGATGTTAACTCCAGGGGAAATACCCATTGGAGTGTGATTCGAACCCGGATTGTCAGATTGAGTGAGTGTGGTGTGGTGTGTGTTCGCGCACGTGTGCATACGTGTGTGCTTTGATTGTGTAATGTTTCCATGTTGATTCCCTGATTTGCCATTACTGAGGAAAATTCCTCTGATACAACAGCACAGTTGTAAAACACAGCTGTTTCCCTTCTCTTCTTTCTTGCTGAAATCTACCCCCACACTCACCACTCTGGCCAAATACAACTGTCATAATACATAGGCCCATCTCCTCATTTACAACTGTCATTATACATAGGCCCTCCACATGTACAACTGTCATAATACATAGGCCCATCTCCTCATTTACAACTGTCATTATACATAGGCCCATCTCCACATGTACAATGTCATAATACATAGGCCATCTCCACATGTACAACTGTCATAATACATAGGCCCATCTCCTCATGTACAACTGTCATAATACATAGGCCCATCTCCACATGTACAACTGTCATAATACATAGGCCCATCTTCACATGTACAACTGTCATAATACATAGGCCCATCTCCACATGTACAACTGTCATATACATAGGCCATCTCCACATGTACAACTGTCATATACATAGGCCCATCTCCTCATGTACAACTGTCATAATACATAGGCCATCTCACATGTACAACTGTCATAATACATAGGCCCATCTCCTCATGTACAACTGTCATAATACATAGGCCATCTCTTCATGTACAACTGTCATAATACATAGCCCACCTCAGCCATGCTGCGTGCGTGCGTGCGTGCGTGTTGTGGTGTGTGTGTACATTCGAATTTGTCAAAGTGTAAATAGTTGCTGATTGTGCGTCGTGTAGTTGAATGTAAGCGCTTTGATTTGCTTTGCAAGATATAGCGCTATACAAATTCCATGTATTATTATTATTATTATTATTATCTCCACATGTACAACTGTCATAATACATAGGCCCATCTCCTCGTGTACAACTGTCATAATACATAGGCCCATCTCCTCATGTACAACTGTCATAATACATAGGCCCATCTCCACATGTACAACTGTCATAATACATAGGCCCATCTCCTCATGTACAACTGTCATAATACATAGGCCCATCTCCACATGTACAACTGTCATAATACATAGGCCCATCTCCACATGTACAACTGTCATAATACATAGGCCCATCTCCACATGTACAACTGTCATAATACATAGGCCCATCTCCACATGTACAACTGTCATAATACATAGGCCCATCTCCACATGTACAACTGTCAATACATAGGCCCATCTCCTCATGTACAACTGTCATAATACATAGGCCCATCTCCTCATGTACAACTGTCATAATACATAGGCCCATCTCCTCATGTACAACTGTCATAATACATAGTCCCTTCTCCTCATGTAAAAAAATGTTTACCCTGGTCCTCAGAGCTCTGATGTTCACCAATGGTCAGATTGTTGTGTATGCGACTGTTTGTATTCCAGACCATTTAGGTAGTGGCAGGGATGGTGTCTAAACGAGACTTAAATGCACTTGTGGGTTTGGGCTTTTTTTCTTGGTTTAGAAATGTTTTTTTTAAAGAATTTCATCCAATTCCTACCTGCATGAAATAGTTCACTCTTCCAAAAGGCGGAACAGTTTTTAATGTCTGTTTAAGATGGTCTGAGTGCATTCACACAGGAAGGGCAAGGCTGGAATCAAAATGAGGACCTCACTGTTGTTGTTAGGAGGTGAACATCTGACCATCTTTCACCTGCCTCTAAACTGTGAAATAAAACCATATAATTAGCAATGTCATAACAACCTGTCTTTCCACCTTTCCTCTAAACATGTAAATAAAACCATATAAAATAGCAGAGCCGTAACAAACACTGACCATTTTCCCCACTAAACATAAAATGAAACTGTATAAAATAGCAGCGCATAACAAACCTGACCATCATTCCACCTTCCCTCTAGACATGTGAAATGTAACCATATAAAGTAGCAGCCTCATAACAAACCCATTTCAGCATGTGAAATAAAGCTGTCTGAAATGCAACTGTCATAAACTCACCTGGCATAGAAATAAAGCTATTAAAAAACATCGTAACAAACCAAAGTCCACATGTGAAGTAAAGCCATCTGAAATATAACTATCATACTAAACCCACATTCCCATGTAAAATAAACCCATCTAAAATAAAACCTGTCATAATAACTCGCCTTTACTCATTTTGAAATGAAGCCATTTAAAATATAACTGTTGTAATAAACTCGCCCCCACATGTAAAGCCATCTAAAAGAAACGGTCATAATAAACGCACATTCATGCGTAAAGTCATCTAAAATGCAACTATTACAATAAACCCACCTTTGCATGTGAAATGAAACCATTTAAAATACAACTATCATGATAAACCCACCTCGACTCCTAAAGCCATGTAAAACGTAAACACAATTGTAATAAATCCGTCATCTGTATGTGAAATGAAGCCATTTGAAAACAAAACTTGTAATAAACTCACCCCCACATGTATAGCCATCTAAATATAATACAACTGTCATAACAAATCCACCTCCACATGTAAAGCCATCTGAAATGCAACTATTACAATAAACCCACCTTCGCATATAAAGCCATATAAAATACAATTGTAATAAACCCACCATCTGTATGTGAAATGAACCCTTTTACAAACGACTTGAAACCTGCCTCCACATGTAAAGCCATCTAAAAAATATAATGCAAGTATTGTAACAAACCCACCCACTGCATGTAAAATTAAACCATCTTAAAATAAAACTATCGTAATAAACCCAGCTCTGTGTGTAAAGTCTAAAATACAACTCGTAATAAACCCACCTCCACATGTAAAGCCATCTAAAATACAACTGTCATAATAAACCCACCTCCACATGTAAAGCCATCTAAAATACAACTGTCATAATAAACCCACCTCCACATGTAAAGCCATCTAAAATACAACTTCATAATAAACCGACCACCACATGTAAGCCATCTAAAATACAACAAAATCTGCATGTTACATGAAATGGTTTGCAAGTAACCATTGTAATGCATCTATGGTGAAATAAAGTCCTTTAAAATAACTTTTAATAAACGCCTTCGGCATATGATAGAAAGCCATTGTAAACGCAAACTTAAGTATAAACTTGTGTGTCCTTTGGATAAGGTGTCCTCTGTGCACATGCATGAAGAACATATCGCATTTGTAAACATGTTCCGCTTTTCAGAGAGTAGGGCATTGTGTATCCATGAGAATTAAAAAGTTTACAAAACCGCATACACAGGTAGATTGGATGTGCAAAAAACAGAGAGGTGGTTCCATTATTCTCAAAAGAAATATAAAATAAAGCCCTCTAAAGTATAGGTATAATAAACCCATCTTTTGCCACATGTAAGAGTCGTTCAAAACGCACCTCCCATGTAAAATAACCCATCTTAACACATAACGACAACAGCAAAAAAAACCCCGCATCCACGTGTAACATAAACCATCTAACAAATACAACTCTGTCCATCTAAAATCAACCCTCTCAACACAATAAAACTTCATCTACATACAAGCCATCAAAAATCTACTTCATGTAAAATAATCGTATTAAACCAAGAAGCCCCCCTTTGTAAAATGAACCATATAGGCTACATACTACTACCTCCACATGTAAAATAACCACATAAAAACGATAATCTATGCTTGCATAATAAACCATCTAAAAGGAGAAACCTACCTCCATGCATAAAATGTCCATCTAAAAACAAACTACCTTGTGTAAAATAAACCATATGAAAACAAACTACCCCATGTAAAATAAATCGTTCTAAAACTACGTCATGTTGAATAAACCTAAAACAAACTGCCCTATGTAAAATAAACCGAAGAACCAACGACTTCGAGTAAACATGAACCATCTAAAAATTACCTTGAGTAAAATAAACCTAAAAACAAAGTGCATCGTGCAAAAACAACCCACCTAAGAACAACTGCCTACAGTAAAATTAAATAAACCATCTAAAAACAACTGCCTCATAAAATAAACTATGACCGTAAGTCCCCGGGTGTATGCAGTTGTGTAAATGTTGTCATCTGTTCCCACCGGTACACAATGGCCTACTCTTACGAAAAGCGGAACATGATTTAACGTGTGCGCAAGATGTTCTGCGTACGTTCGCATACGGGGCCTCGGTTTATAGTCTCATCCGAAAGACTTTGGGGAGAGGGGAGTCAGCACTGATGTTAACTCCCGGGAATAATCCCCACGGACGGGAATCGAACTCGGTTCTTCAAATTGTCAACGCAATGTTCTGACCACTAGGCTATCCCGTCCCCAATAATTACCACATAAATGTAACAGGCCTGGGAACAGGGTTATTGATAGAGTTACACTAAAATTATATGTCAACACTTGGTCACATTCAAAATACAAACATCAAGTGCATCATGAAAGCTGGAATCATTTACACTCACAAACTATTGCGTTTTCAAAACATTTACCCATCACGGAAAACTGTGGCCACCGTGTAAAATAAGTCAGCTTTAAGTTAATTTGATGCAATGCTAACACAAGATTGTATGCCCCAAAAATGTGGCATTTAACTGAATTCAATCATGTTATATAACGTTTCTGTCATAAAGAGAAAAGGTAGCAATCAAAATATTGCAAGATATCGTTTCAGAAAAAGCCACTTTTCATCGACGCAGAACACACCTTCAACTACTATCGCATACGTGAGCACCTACCCCATTACACACACACACACACACACACACACACACACACACACACACACACACACACACACACACACACACACACACAACATACACAGGAATTTTCCTCTGGAGTTAACATCAGGCTGATTCCACTCCCCCCAAAAGGCCTTCGGATGAGACTATAAACCGAGGCCCGTTTGCTAACACACGCAGAACACCTTGCGTACACATTAAATCCTGTTCCGCTTTTCGTAAGAGTAGGCCATCGTGTGCCGGTGGGAACAGATGATAGATTTACAAAACTGCATACACTCGGGGACTGAATGTAAAAAAAACACACGAGTGCTTATTCCATTATCCTCGACATAAAACAATAAACACACACACACACACACACACACACACACACACACACACACACACACACACACACACACACACACACACACACACTGTTTAAGTCCCATACTTTAGCTGAGTACATCAGTACCTACTGGTTGATCTTGTGTCACAATTTAAAAAAAAAGGTACCAGCGTCATTCCTTACTTTTGAGAAGAAAAAAAACCAACCCTATTAAACTGTAGTACGTCCCCCCCCCCCCCCCCTCCCTTTAGCTGCTAAGTGAGGTGATCCTCTTTGCGCTTACCATGGTTGTAAAACTGAATCCTAAATTAGATATTTACCACTTTTCACCTGTTACCATAAAAAAACCACGTTTCACGTCTCCCTAAAAATCCCCCAATCCCTCTCTAAATACCTTTGCCTTAGTTTTTATTATTTTATTTGTTTGTTTATTATCATTTTATTTATTTCATTTTTTAAATTATTATTATTATCATTATTATTATTATTTGTGTGAGAGAGAGAGAGAGAGAGAGAGAGAGAGAGAGAGAGAGAGAGAGAGAGGAGAGAGAGAGAGAGAGAAGAGAGAGAGAGAGAGAGAGAGAGAGAGAGAGGCAGGCAGGCAAACAGACAAACAGAACCACAGACAGACCGAAACAAACAGACAGGCATAGTAAAGAGCATCTCCATTACGAAAAGTGGCAACCGACTTTTATGAATGCTTCCAAACTAATTATTCCGCTCATAACCATGAAGAACAAAATAATGATGTAGTAAGGAGGGGCGAGACAAAGATCGAGAACATTAAAAGAGAAGGCATGCACCGTTCGGGTGCAAGGTGTGTGTGTGTGTGTGTGTGTGTGTGTGTGTGTGTGTGTGTGTGTGTGTGTGTGTGTGTGTGTGTGTGTGTGTGTGTGTGTGTTCCTAATTGATGGGGTTTTCTGCAAAAACTGTGCCGGATAGCTGTAACTTCGGGTTTTTTCTAGTCGTTCTCTATGCATATTTTTATTTTCATTTTAACCACTTTATGTCCAGCAATTCTCTGTGTGAAATCCGGCTGCTCTCCGTGGAGAGTGCGTCACACAAGTGCAGGGCCACCATTATTTCCTCCTTTTTCCTGCATGCAACTGTATTGTTTCCTATCAGAGTGGCTTTTTCTACAGAATTTTTCCAGGGACAACTCTCTTGTTGCCGTGGTTCTTACTGCGCTTAATAAGATGTTTACACACGGACCTCGTTTATCACTCCATCGAAAGACTAGTGCCAGACCACCACTCATGGGCAATGATGGGAAAAGTTTGGGCCCAAACTGGATTCGAACCACCGCACACATCACACAGACTCAATTTATATTCGCTGAAAATCCCAAACCAGATAGCCCCTCCCCCTCCATCCACCCCCCCCCCCCCCCCCCACCACACACACACACACACAGAAAGCACAGAGAAACACAAGAAAGAAACAATTTGAACTAAACAAAAAAATACGCATATTCTTTAGATATTCCTAAACCACAAAATGATCTCAACATGCTGGAATGGATTTGCACTCAGCAAGACAACAGGCAGAAAGCAACAGTGAGAAAAAAGCAGAAAGATGCAATTAAGTTGAAAGGATGGGTCGGGGTGGGGGTGGGTGAAGGGTGAAGATGGGGGGTGGGGGTGGAGTCTCAAACTTGAGGTGTCTTGGTGGCCGAGAGATGAACAGGCTAAACAAAGAGCAAGAGCAGGGAGGGATAGCTCAGTGGTCAGAGCGCTCGCTTTCCCCAGCCAGGTTTAGCAGCATCGAGGTGGTTACCTATGGGATGGGTGGCCGTTTGCGCGCCTTGGCTTCAGTACAGTCCCCCAGTTCACCCAGCTGTCAATGGGTACCTGCCCTCTTTAGGGTGAGGGAAGGTAAAGGAGCGAGGGAGAGAGATGGGCGCCGTCCTCAATATGCTGGCCCCTAGAGAAGCTGAGGTCTCTGATGCCTCGCTCCCCTACGACCACACATGATATGGGACACCTTTACCATTTTTAAGAGCCAGAAGCGTTCTTTCAAATCTGGTTGAAGGTAGCGCTTTGTTCTCCCGTACCTTCGGACGAGGGTGGGGGTGGGGGGTGAGGTTGGTGTGGGTAGGTGAGGGGGAGGGGGAGCTACATGGGTATAGGGTTTTCAGCGGAAATAATAAATCGAGGTCCTAGGAACAATTTGCATGGGGAAGGACTTTAAAAATAAAACTCGAAAAGTTACAGCTTTCCTGCGCAATGTTTCCAGAAAAAACCCATCATGATATCAATGTTAGGGACACACACACACACACACACACACACACACACACACACACACACACACACACACACACACACACACACACACACACACACACACAGATTGAAATCCCCTTATCAAAAAGTGGATGGTTGCTTTCACTCCATCGCAAAGAGTATCTTGTTTCCTGTAGTGAGTGAATGATTCAGGAGTTCTAATGAGGTTTTAACGACACCATGAGAGGGATGGTGATTGGAATTGATGCAGTTAAGATTCATCAGAAGTTTTTTTTTTTTCTTTTTTTGCTTTTTGCAGCAGCAGTTTCGTATTACTGGCCTAGACTTGTCATTGTAATATTCTGGAGATATTAATCATTCGATTTTCAATGGTCTCTTGAAAGGACATTCAGAGTTTATCATCAAAAATCTACAAAATTGCATACACACGGGGATAATGTAAAAAAGCAGATGACTGCTTATTTCCATTTTCTCCGAAAGAAAAGAAATGAAATGAATAAATAAAATAAAATAAAATAACGTTGCCTCACATTTGCCGTTATATTCAAGATTTCATCAGCGAATGGACAGCATAAAATCAACAAAATTGGAGAAAGGCAGAAGAGAGAGGAATGGAGGGAACTGGTTGTCAAGTCTTAGGGTACCCACGGTCGCCAGATAAGGATAGATAGATAGATAGATAGATAGATAGATAGATAGATAGATAGATAGATAGATAGATAGATAGATAGATAGATAGATAGATAGATAGATAGATAGATAGATTCAAGACTGTACTGGAGTCTGGAAGAATAATGTGTGTTGCTAATGGATGTTTGTTCATTCTTCTGTTTCTTCTTATGAGATGACAGACGTTGTGAAATAGGTAGATGACTTACTTTTTTTTGCGTGGTTTCTCTTGTGTGTCTGTCTGTCTATCACTGGTTTGATTGTTCGTCTGTCAGTCTTTGTCCGTTAGTCCATTTTTCATGAATGACTTGTTATTTCTTACGGCTCTTTATCTCTGTGTGTGTTTCTACCTTTGTGTGTTTTGGCAGTTTGTCTCTATCTCTGTGTGTGTTTCTACCTTTGTGGTTTTGGCAGTTTGTCTCTATCTCTGTGTCATGTTTCTAAACCGAGGTCCCGTGTTCGAACGCACGTAGAACATCTTGCGCACACGTTCAATCCTGTTCCACTTTTCGAAAGAGTAGGCCATTGTGTGCCGGTGGGAACATATGACAAAATTGACAAAACTGCATACACACGGGAACTGGATGTAAATTAAAAAAGCACACGAGTGCTTATTCCCTTATCCTTGATATAAAAGAATAAAATAAAATTAAATACCTTTGTGTGTATTTGACAGTCTGTCTCTATCTGTGTGTATGTTTCTACCTTTGTGTGATTGACAGTCTGTCTCTTTGTCTGTTTACTTCTATCTATCGCTGTGTCTGCCTCTTTTTATGTGAATTCTCTGCAGATCGGTTAAAGACAGACATACAGATAGATAGGTAGGTAGGCAGGTAATTTGAGAGATGCATACATACACAGACAGAAAGCCAGACAGACCAACAGACAGCGAGAAAGAGATACAGAGAGAGACACAGAGATGGCTAGACAGAGACAGAGATAGAGAGGAACACAGAGATGGCTAGACAGAGACAGAGATACAGAGACACAGAGAGGGCTAGACAGAGACAGAAGCGAGAGAACAGAGAGGGCTAGACAGAGACAGAAGCGAGAGAGAGACAGAGAGGGCTAGACAGAGTCAGAGATACAGAGACACAGAGAGGGCTAGACAGAGACAGAAGCGAGAGAGAGACAGAGAGGGCTAGACAGAGACAGAGATACAGAGACACAGAGAGGGCTAGACAGAGACAGAGGTACAGAGAGACACAGAGGGCTAGACAAAGACAGAGATACAGAGACACAGAGAGGGCTAGACAGAGACAGAGGTACAGAGAGACACAGAGGGCTAGACAGAGACAGAGATACAGAGACACAGAGAGGGCTAGGCAGAGACAGAGGTACAGAGAGACACAGAGGGCTAGACAGAGACAGAGATACAGAGACACAGAGAGGGCTAGACAGAGACAGAAGCGAGAGAGAGAAAGAGAGGGCTAGACAGAGACAGAGATACAGAGACACAGAGAGGGCTAGACAGAGACAGAGGTACAGAGAGACACAGAGGGCTAGACAAAGACAGAGATACAGAGACACAGAGAGGGCTAGACAGAGACAGAGGTACAGAGAGACACAGAGGGCTAGACAGAGACAGAGATACAGAGACACAGAGAGGGCTAGACAGAGACAGAAGCGAGAGAGAGACAGAGAGGGCTAGACAGAGACAGAGGTACAGAGACACAGAGAGGGCTAGACAGAGACAGAAGCGAGAGAGAGACAGAGAGGGCTAGACAGAGACAGAGATACAGAGACACAGAGAGGGCTAGACAGAGACAGAAGCGAGAGAGACAGAGGCAGAGAGCCACAAATTAACTCCGTCCAACATATACACTGATATAGAAAAGCAGAAAACAAAGAAGAAGAAGAAGAAGAAGAAAAGAAGAAGAAGAAGAAGAAGAAGAAGAAGAAGAAGAAGAAGAAGAAGAAGAAGAAGAAGAAGAAGAAGAAGAAAAAGAAAAAGAAGAAGAAGAAGAAGAAGAAGAGAAGAAGAAGAAGAAGAAGAAGAAGAAGAAGAAGAAGAAGAAGAAGAACAACAACAACAACAACAACAACAACAACAACAACTGGACGATCTTCGGTATATGAAAAATACTTCCTTCCAACAGATACACTGACACAGATAAGTGGAAAATAAGGAAAAATAATAATAACTTGACTATGTTTGGCATATGAAAATTGCTTGATTCCAACAGATACACAGACACAGATAAGCGGAAAATAAGAAAAAAATGATAACTTGATGATTTTCGGCCTATGAAAAATGCTTCCTTTCATTCCCCCACAAGCCTCCTCCTGTGACTGGGTGAATGAGGACGGCTGATGAGGTTTTAACGGCAGACAGAACATGGTCCTCATCCCCGTCCTCATCGTCTGCTGCAATGGCATTCACAATTTATCGTAGGAGTCATTTTCTTTCTTCTGTTTCTTTGTTTGTTGTTTTGTTTTTTATATTGTCGTAAACCTATTATTTTTCCTTTGTATTTTTTTATATATCACTTTAAGTCACGGCAGATTTCTCTGCGTGAAATTCGGGCTGCTCTCCCCGGATAAATCGCGTCGCCACAAGAGCAACGCCACCCATTATATTTTTTTCTTTTCCTGTCTGCAACTATATTTGTTTCCCTTTCAGCGTGTTTTTATTTTCTACAGAATTTTGCCAGGGAAAAGTCCTCTGTTACCATGGTTTCTCTTACGTGCGCTAAATAGTTATGTGTAACACACGGGACCTCGTTTATCGTCTCATCCGAAAGACTAGCACCCAGACCACCACTCATGGTCTAATGGGTAGGGGGAAAGTTTTGGGCCCAAACGGGGATTATACCACCGCACACTTCCGACCTGGACTTTTCGCTTTCTTGGCAGGTGCCTTACCTTTAGACCACCGATTCATTACCACTTTTTTTTTCTTTTTAATGTCACTGTTTGTGTCCTGGAGATTCTAATCATACAGTTTTGAATGATGTGTTGAAAGGGAATTCGGAGTTCATCAATGTTGTCTCCGTGTTGCTGTTTCTATTCCAGACTTTCTGTGTTGAGGTCTGGGAGAATAAAGCGATGATGTGCGTTACTCATGGTTGTTGTTCATTCTTCTGTTCCGTGTTATAATAATAATAATAATAATAATAATAATAATAATAATAATAATAATAATAATAATAATAATAATAATAATAATAATAATAATAATAATAATAATAATAATAATAATAATACATGGAACTTATATAGCGCTATATCTTGTAAAAACAAATCAAAGCGCTTGCATTCGACCTATACATCACACAAGCAATTAATAACAATCTATGGTCCTCGCAAATTCGAACACACTCACACACGCAAGCGCACACACACGCACACGCGCACACGCACACACACACACACACACATCCACAAAGGCTATACACTTTGGCAGGTAGATGTCAAAGGCGGGGACAGACAAGAGATGGAAACAGAAGGAGAAAATCTTAGGTTTGAAATAAGTGTGTCTTGAGGTTGGATTTAAAAGTTTCATAAGTAGGCTTTTGCCGGAGGGAGAGAGGGAGGTCGTTCCAGATCAATGGACCAGAAACAGAGAAAGAGCGGCGGCCAACGGTAGATAGGTTGAACCTAGGTATTCTTAAGGACAAAGTATCTGCGGCCGAGCGGAGGGAGCGAGAAGGTGTGTACAAGTGAAGACATTCACAGAGGTAGGAGGGAGCAGTTTTGTGGAGGCATTTGTAACAGAGGGTATTGATCTTGTAGATTACTCTCTGTGGTACGGGCAGCCAGTGGAGAGATTGCAAGAGAGGGGTAATGTGCTCAGAGTTTTTCTTTCTTAGGACCAGACGAGCTGCAGAGTTTTGTATACGTTGGAGGGAGTGGATGGATGATGCTGGCAGACCAGCTAAAAGAGAATTGCAATAGTCCAGACGTGAAAGAATAAGAGAAGTGACAAGTTTGGATGTTGCGTCAGTGGACAGGTACTTTCGAATTGCACTAATGCGCCGTAGTTGATAGTAGCATGACTGACAGGTCTGGGTAATGAATTTTTGCATGGAGAGTGTGTTGTCGACAACGACCCCTAGATACTTCACAGAAGTGGATAGTGGAACTGACGTATTACCGAATTCTATTGAAGTTGTAGAGATGGAGGAGAGTTTGTGTTTGGTGCCTACGAGCATGGCTTCGGTTTTATCTGCATTTAGTTGTAACTTGTTTTGTATCATCCAGTGTTGGATATCCTGAAGGCAGTTGGTCATATTTGTCAAGAGAGATGGCAGATTTTCAGGTGTAACACTGCTTTGAATCTGAGAGTCATCAGCATAAAAGTGATAATTGATATGATAACGGTCTATTATATGTGACAGTGGAGCAGTATAGAGGGTAAAAAGAAGAGGGCCCAGAACTGATCCCTGAGGGACACCACATTCCAGTTTGGCAGGCGCTGATTGAATCTTGTTTACTGCAACTGTATGGACACGGTCTTTAAGGTAAGAAGTGAACCAGGTGAGGGCTGTGCCTTTAATACCGAACATGTTTTGGAGACGGGAGAGAAGAATTGAATGATCTATAGTGTCAAAGGCAGCAGATAAATCGAGAAGAGTAAGAAGGGAGATTTTCCCAGAGTCAGAAGCATGAAGAAGCACGTTTAAGGTATGGACCAGGGTGGTTTCAGTGCTGTGGTTGACGCGATAGGCAGACTGGAAAGGGGGAAAGAGATTATTGGAAAGAAGATGGTTGTTGAGTTGTTTCAGAGCAACTTTCTCAAGGACTTTAGAGATAAAAGGCAGATTAGAAACAGGTCTATAGTTCTTCAGGATGTTAGGATCGAGGTCGTGCTTTTTTAGTAGAGGTGTGACTATCGCAGTTTTGAGAGCGGATGGAAAATTTCCTGAAAGAAGAGATGAGTTTACTATCTTTGTGATAGTAGGTATAAGCTGTGGAATGCACTGAAAGAAAAGAGAAGCAGGTACAGGATCAAGATCGCATGATTTTATTGTCATTTCTTTCAGAATGTTCTTGATTTCTTTCTCGCTTGTTGGGTGAAAGACAAGAAGAGGAGTGCCAGTGAATTGGGGATCAGGAGATGCAGGTTGGAAAGAAGTCTGATCCAGTTTGGAGCGGATGTTGAGGACTTTGTCAGAGAAGAATGAAGAGAATATAGCAGGAAGTTCAGAGTGGCTGTGGATGGTAGGCAAAGGGCTAGCCTTTGCAGATCCGAGGAGAGTTGAGGTGAGGGAAAAAAGAGATTTCATGGACGTGGCATCGAGAACTTGAGCAGAATAATAGTTAGTCTTCGCTGAGTGGATTAAGGTTTTGACTTTGTTGATTTGTTTGTGAAAGAGTTGTTTGTTTATTATAGATGATAAAGGTTGGGAAATACGCCGGGTCTTTTTTTGGCGTGGGTTCTCTTGTGTATGTCTATCCCTTGTATGTTTGTTAGTCCATTTGGGCCCCCAGACCCCCCCCCCCCCCCCCCTATCCGCTAGACTGTGAGTGGTGGCCTGGGTGATAGTCTTTCGAATGAGAGAGTAAACCGAGGTTCTGTGTGTTACACATAATTATCTAGTGCACGTAAAAGAACCTACAACAACAAGAGAGTTGTGCCAAGTAAAACTCAGTAGAAAAAAAAAGCCACTCTGATAGGGAAACAAAATCAGTTGCAGAAAAAGACAAAAAATTAATATGGGTGGCACTGTTCTTGCGGCGACGCGCTCTCTCCGGGGAAAGCAACCCGATTCTCGCGCAGAGAAATCTTCCGTGACTTAAAGCAGAATACAATTTAATACAATACAATACAATACAATACAATACCGTACAATACAACACAATACAAAACAATATAATACAATACAATACAATACAGTATAGTACAGTACACAACACAACACTACACTACACTACACTACACTACACTACACTACACTACACTACACTACACTACACTACACTACACTACACTACACTACACTACACTACACTACACTACACTACACTACAGTCGAATACAATACAATACAATACACTACAATTCAATGCAATATCTGTCAGTATTATTCTAATGGTCCTTTTTTTTTTTTTTAATCGTGACTCCGGTTGTTTCCTGTAGGCCTAACTGTTTGTCACTGTCTGTCTCTGCCTTGGTGACTGTGAATAATGTCTATCTCTCTTTGGCCTACACACGTTTATCTGTCTGTCTGTCTGTCTGTCTGTCTGTCTGTCTGTCTGTCAGCCCGTACCGTCCTTGTGTTAGTTCATTCTAGTCTGCTGGTCTGTTTGTTCACCCCTGTCTGTACCGTCCTGTGTGAGTTCAATAAATCGGTTTGTCTGCCTGTTTGTTTCTCTACTTTTCTCCCTTTGTCTAAGGGACAAGATAGCCCAGTCGGCAGAACATTGCGCTCGCAATTTGACGACCTGGGTTCGATTCCCGGTCGAGGGGATTGTTCATCTGGAGTTAACATCAGTGCTGACTCCACTGTCCCCAAAAGTCCTTCGGATGAGACTATAAACCGAGGCCCCGTGTGCGAACGCACTCAGATCATCTTGCGCACACGTTAAATCCTGTTCCGCTTTTCGTAAGAGTAGGCCATCGTGTTCCGGTGGGGACAGATGACAAGATTTACAAAACTGCATACACGTGGGGACTGGATGTAAAAAAAAAGCACACGGGTGCTTTTTCCATTATCCTCGATGTAAAAGAATAAAAAATTTAAAAAATGAATAAATATATAATTTTTTCCTCATCTGACAGTCTCATCTTTTTGTTTTATCATTTGTTGTTGTTTTTGTTGTTTTGTGTTTTTGCTAGTGTGTCTGTTGCATCATCATCTGCTTCTTTGCTATATCGACTATTCGTTTGTAGGAAGATATTTTTCCCTGATCCACTTTTGTGAGGATTGTTACCTTTTGTGGGGGGAAAATATATGTATGCATGCATGCATGCATGCATGCATGCGAGCGCGCGTGTGTGTGTATATGTGTGTGTGTGTGTGTGTGTGTGTGTGTGTTGCTCTTTTTGTCTCTCGGTCTGTCTCTGTCTCTGTGTGCCTCACATCTGTCTGTCTGTCTGTCTGTCTTTCTTTATGAAACAATATCGATGGCTATCTACCAAAGTTTGAGACCCAGCCCCCTAAAAAAAAAAACCACACACACACACTCGCATAAAGGCAAACAGACATATGCTTGCTCTTATAAAACCTTAGTTTAAAAAGAACAAACTGCAATCTTTTGCGTTTTAGTTCTGTATCTTAGACAGTGCTAGACTAAATCAGCCTCATGGAATGTTTTTCTTACTTTAAAACAACTAGTTATTTTTTTGTTACTCCGCACATTTTCGCGAAAAGGAAAGAAAAAGGGCAATACATTATTTCTTGGACATTTGGATTAGCAGGGGTATAGTTTTCCAATCAATATCCCAATTCAATATTTCACTTACAGGACCACTTAAACACCAGAATCCCCAGACGTATGAAAACAAGGTTATAGATTTATCGATGCTGTCTGTGTCTCACTCTCTCTTCCTCCACTCTCCCCAAAAGTCCTTCGGATGAGACTTTAAAACCGAGGCCCCGTTGCGCACACGTTAAATCCTTTCCGCTTTTCGTAAGAGTAGGCCATCGTGTGCCGGTGGGAACAGATGACATTTACAAAACTGCATACACACGGGGACTGGATGCAAAAATGCCTGTCAGTAGGACCACAGTCAGTACTGGTGTGTTGAACAGAGAGGGACAAGTTGTTTATCATGAGTTGAAACCTTTCACTTCATTGGGGGAACCTTTCCTGACTGGATGGGATCGGGGTGAAGAGAGTAGGGGGGGGGGGGGGGGGGGGGGGGGGGGGGGGGTGTCTGAGGAGTTGTGTCATCTTGTTGCCTTTCAGCTGATGGATGGATTATTTATTATCGTGGGCAGGTTTGTGTGTTTTGTCTCTCCGTTTTATTGGGGTTTTGTGTTTGGTCTGCTCTTGGACTACTTTTTGTGACCGCTGTCTCTGTGTCTTTCTGTCTGTCCCTGTCTCTGTCTCTTCGTTCTCTATCTGGGACGGGATAGCCTAGTGGTCAGAACATTGCGCTAGCAATTTGACGACCTGGTTTGGATTCCTGTTCGAGGGGATTTTTCTCCTGGGATTAACATCAGTGCTGACTCCACTCTCCCCAAAAGTCCTTCGGATGAGACTATAAACACAGGCCCGTGTGCCAACGCACGCAGAGCGTCTTGCGCACACGTTAAATCCTGTTCCGACTTTCGGAAGGGTGGGCTATTTGTGCCGGTGGGAACAGACGTCGAAATTTACAAAATCGCATGCACACGGGGACTGGATGTAAAAACAAAACGTTTCATGAGTGCCTGTTCCATCATCCTCGAAATAACAGAATGAATATAAAATAAAAATGAAATATATTCCCACCACACATAACACACTACACTACGCCGCTAACGCTACGCCACACTACCAACTACACTACACTACACTACCTACACTACACTACACTACACTACGCTACCTACACTACATACACTACACTACACTACACTACACTACACCTACACTACACTACACTACTACACTACACTACACTACACTACATACACTACACACCTCATCCTCCCTCACCCACAACCTCACTTCATTTCCTACTAACACAATGACTACTTACAGCTTTTACGAAGGCAGTTATTATATATCTTCATTATGTTTGCACTGTGTCTAATCACACACAGACCACTGTATATCAAACACATGCAACTGCATTGGCAAATACATCAGCCTGCACACACTTTTCTAGCAGCTCGTTTCTTCATAGCAAATAGCAGGAGATGGTGAAAGGGAGGATAACGTTGTGGATGGTGGTGGTGGTGATGCTGTCTAATACCATGGGAACTGTTTAGCTTGTGCTGTTGAGGGATCTGTGGTCCAGAGGTAACACGCCTGCATAGAGAGCGAAAAGTCCGGGTCGGAGTATGCAGTGGTTGAACCCACGGTTACAGACCCCAAGGCACCGAGACCATATGGCACTGTATGCAACACCCTCCCCTACCATCTTCCGTGTTGTGGCGCCGGACGTGTGGCGACACCGCAGCCCTCAAGAGCTGAGAAAGCTAGTTTGTCGCAAGGAAATCCCGTACAGTGTAGGCAACAAAAAACAAGCACGGCGCACAATAATAATGACAATATACAGCAATATGATGCACCATAGCAAAGTGCAGGGTCCCCGCCACATGCGCGCGCACAAACAAACACACTGACAAACACCAGCGCGCGCGCATGTGCGCGCACGCATACACAACCCCTGCCCAAAAGGTGCGCTTTTGGGTGAAGACGGGACCCAAGAGCCGTTTTCAGTCCCGTCCTGCCACAGCTTTTGCACGGTTACAGACCCCAAGGCACCAAGACAATATGGCACTGTATGCATACACCTCCCCGACCATCTTCCATGTATGTGGCGCCGGACGTGTGGCGACACCGCAGCCCTCACGAGCTGAGAAAGCTAGTTTGTCGCAAGGAAATTTGGTAAGTGTAGGCAACAAAAAACAAGCAGGGCGCACAATAATATTAATAATGACACTATACAGCAATATGATGCACCACAGCAAAGTGCAGGGTCCCGCCACATGCGCGCACACAAACAACTCCCGTTTGGGCCCAAAACTGTTCCCCCCATCCTTTAGGCTATGAGTGGTGGTCTGGATGCTAGTCTTTCGGATCAGACTATTAACCGTGGTCCCGTGTGCTACACAGCATTATTTAACGCACGTAAGAGAACCCACTGCTACGAGAGGGTTGTCCCTGGCAAAATTCTATAGAAAAAAGCCACTCGGATAGGAAAACAAACACTGTTGCAAACAAGAAAAAGGAAAAAAAAAATGGATGGCGCTTCACTTGTGGCAACGCGCTCTTGCCGTGGAAGGCAGCCTGAATTTCATGCAGAGAAACCTGCTGTGACATAAAGTGGTATGAAATAAAAGAAATAAAATTAAGAAGATTTAATGGTGACGCTTGTGTAGATTAAAACGTTTTTTTCTTTATTTTTTATCGTATGTTTAAAGAATACAAATACCGGCTGCATTTTCTGGGCATTATGCTCGAGTTTTTTCTCTTCTGCTTTTCTTTTTGTTGTTGTTGTTTGCTCTGTTTCCTCATGGTTCTCTCTTTTTTATATTTTAAATCTTGTTTGCACCCGTCCTAATCTTCTCTTTTTAAAAAATCTTTTAAAAAAACATCCTTTAAAAATTTGTCATCGCCCTCCAGCAAAGTTATACCGTGGATCTTAACAAACAAGATGGGGTCTTCACCCCATAACGCCGTTCTTTTTCTCCGTTCTTTTCTTTTTCGGTGTTTTCTTTTCTTTCTTTCTTTTTCTTTAAAAACATTTGTTCTCATTCTCCCTTTTGCCTCCCTTCCTTCTTCGTTCCTCCCTCCCTTCCTGCTTTCTATGTCTGCTACAGAAGGAGGAAGAGATGGGCTGCAGTGTGGAGCTGATCAGGGACTATGTGGCACAGCTGACAGACAGATCGCTGCAGAGAAGGCTGAGGGACACCCATAGAAATCAGCAGTTTGGCAAAGTGTTTGTTTCTGACAGTACCCCTGACACTGTTATCTGTGAAAGTGATAACTTGGTGATTCAGTTCAAGTGGACAGAAAGCTCTGATGAACCAGATTTCTACTGGTTTGTAAAAAGAAACATTAAACACCTGACTGAGGAAGAACGTGTCATTTTTTCTAGGCTACAGCTGTGGACTTTGGCAGATCGCAAAAGAATGAAAAGACGATTGATGCATGTCTGAATGTTCTACATGTGATCATGGGTGTTATGTTGTCAAATATCAGACTGGATAACTGTGACTGTAATTGTCTATTTAGGAATAAGTGTGTGTGTTTATTTATTTTATTTAGTCTTTTATATCGAGGATAATGGAATAAGCACTCATATGCTTTTTTTACATCCAGTCCCCGTGTGTATGCAATTTTGTAAATCTTGTTACCTGTTCCCACCGGCACACGATGGGAATAAAAGTAAAAAATAAACTAAAAAAATAAACAAACACACACGCGCGCGCACACACATACACACACACACGCACACACACACACACACGTACATGTACACACACACACACACCACACACACACACACACACACCACACACACACACACACACACACACACACACACTTCACACACATTCACACACATTCACACACACACCGCACATACACATTCACACACACACCGCACATACACATTCACACACACACCGCACACACACACACACACACACACACACACACACACACACACACACACACACACACACACACACACACACACACACACACACACACACCCGCACATACACATTCAAACACTCACAAAGCGATGACAACAACAAACAAAGCTAAAAGCAAAAGACGAAGGACATGCAAAAAGCAAAAGCTTCTATGATCTGGCAAGCCAAATCTAAAAGCACAAAATTTAGTCCCGGCTACCCCATTTCTCGTGTAGTTTTCTTTTCCTGTAATAAGTCAGAAATGATTCTAATTAAACTGCGCTTTCCTAGCGTAAGCTTCAATCAATCATAAAATAATTTGCAATTCTAACAGATTGGAATTTGAGAGAGAGAGAGAGAGAGAGAGAGAGAGAGAGAGAGAGAGAAAAGAGAGAGAGGAGAGAGAGAGAGAGAGAGAGGAGAGAGAGAGAGAGAGAGAGACAGACAGACAGACAGACAGACAGCAGAGACAGAAGAGAGAGAGAGAGAGAGAGGAGAGAGAGAGATGTGTGTGACATATAGACAGATATACAGACAGAGGCAGATACACACACACACACACACACACACACACACACACGCACGCGCGCGCGCGCGCGCGCGCGCGCACGCACGCACACACGCACGCACGCACGCACGCACGCACGCACACACGCACGCACGCACGCACTCGCGAACACACACACACACATCCACCACCACCACCCACACACACTAAAAATTGTTAACCCTCACCATCCCCCCCCCCCAGACCCCCCTCCACCCCAAACTGGCTGAAGGTGATCCGATATTGTGTTGTTTCATTCTAGCCACAAGCAGCAACAATGGGAGGAGCAGGGAGATCAAGAGAACGAGGCTGGGAGATGGGAGGGTGGTGGTGAAGGTGGTGGTGGTAGCAGTGGGAGGAGGAGAGGGGTAGGAGGATGCTGTGGTGGTGTTAAAGGGAGGGGGAGGAGGAGGAGGGGGATGCTTTCAGGCTTGTTGACCCTCCAGGAACTAAGAGTCGTTAGTGCCAGTCACCTCACCCTCCCTTGTTGTTTTTTTGTTGTTGTTTTTTTGCTACCTCATCTTCTGCAACGTCCCCGTCCTGCTGTTCCCACGCCGCTCATTTCAATCTCCCCGCCACAGCTATGCCCAGATTCGTTGTGTCTCAACCTCAGGGTCAGAAGTACACAAGGAGCCCGTCAATCTCAGTCCTCTGTTAGGCCACCAGCCAGAGGGGCCCTGCACTGCTGCTGGGTCACTTTGGTGGTGTTCAGAGGTGCCTGTTCTGAGCTAACAGATGACAATATTTACAAAACTACATACACACGGGGACCGGATGAAAAAAAGCACATGATTGCTTATTCTGTTATCCTCGATATAAAAGAATAAATAAAAAAAATAAATAAATAAATAAAATAACATACGCAGGACACCACCTACTAAGCCCCATACTAATGACAGTATTAGCTCAGTCGCGGAGCCAGACTGAGTGAGTCACCCACCTGAGGTGGCGACCACTACAACGTCCCTCCAACGACCGTCTCCCTGCGAACCTCCAAACCCAAAGGCTTTGATACGAATTCACCACAGGCACAGAAGCGTATGGGGAAACCGAATCTGAGGTCACCATGAGACTGGAGCAACTGGGGCCACTGAATCAGAGGCAATTTTTATTATTGCATGATGATCAATGGTAATGAGGATGATGTAATGATGCTAATACAGAAGTGCATCTGCTTTGAGACTACTTGACAGGGTTGTAGTCTACGCTTACTATCATAACATATCCCGGCGTTAACTGGGCCCGAGAGATACAGACACCTGCAGCATTGGTCAAGCAATTTAAGCAAAACTTTCAATCTCACATCTGTGTGGTCCAGTCTCCCCACTGAGCCCACAGCACACTCACTCTGGGTAGGAGCCAGCCGGAGTCCGGGAAATCACTATGACTCCTATGGGATTCGAACCTGCGACCTTCCATTCCGTAATTCGCCTATAACTTGACAGTAAAGACCCCACCCCTCTCCTCCTGACAGAATTAGAAACGCACTGATGCTTACATCGTGTTCAATCCATCCTCACAAACTAATCATATTTTGTTGAGACAGAATAATAAACACTTATACCATTGACAAAAACATAGACTGACCAAAGCAGTGCTCCCAATATAATTTATTTCAGTTATAAAATAACATCTATTAGTCTGATTGACATCGACAGGTCTTTCATCATGTATTGCTACTTTTTTTTTGAATAGTTAACCTTGACTTCCGAATGCGGTGCCATCGCTAGCGTCACGAATTTTGACTTTTGAAGAACATGTTTATTTCATAGCACTTATTTATCAGTCTATTTATTTGATAGCTGGTCCAATCACAACTAGTAGATACGTAAATGAGTATTTAAATAAGTATTAAGGAAGTAAGGAAGTAAGTCTCTCTCTCTCTCTCTCTCTCTCTCTCTTCTGCTCTTCTCTCTTCTCTCTCTTCTCTCTCTCTCTCTCTCTCTTCTCTCTTCATTCTTCTCTCTCTCTCTTCTCTCTCTCTCCTCTGTCTGTCTGTCTGTCTGTCTGTCTGTCTCGTCTGTCTGTCTGTCTATCTGTCTATCTGTCTGTCTTCTGTCTGTCTGTCTGTCTGTCTGTCTGTCTGTTTGTCTGTCTACTATTTATCTATTCGTCTATAGTCTGTCTGTCTATCTGTCTGTCTTTCTAGCTGTCAGTTGTCTGTCTCTCTGTCTGTCAGTCAGTCTGTCTATTTATCTGTCTTTCTATCTCTCTGTCTGCCTGTCGGTCTGCCTGTCTGTATTGTCTACCTGTCTGTCTGTCTGTCTACCTCAATAACTGTCTGTCTGTCTATCTGTATGTCTATCTGTTTTCTGTCTGTTTTTCTGCCTGCCTGTCTGTCTGCCTGTCTGTCTGCCTGTCTGTCTGCCTGTCTGTCTTTCTGTCTATATTTCTGTCTGTTTGTCTGCCTATCTATCTATTGACAGATCGAACTTTTTGTTTTCGTTTATTCATGTACCCATCGCTCTGTCTGGCTGTTATTTGTATCTGTCTGTCTACCCATCTCTTTGCCTGCTTGCCAGTTTGCTTGCTTAACTGTCTGAATGTCTGTCTGTCAGTCTGTTCTGCCTGTCTGTCTGTCTGTCTGTCTGTCTGTCTGTCTGTCTGTCTTTCCCATTCCTTGTGATCTCATTTATATTCATGAACAATTCAATCTGACCATATTCTTATGCCGTCCATTACGCGAGATGAAGCGACATGGTGTTTTTGTTATTATTGTGAAAACCATTCTGCCCTGAAGTCTTCGGTCCTCTAACACGAACACAGGAGCTAGTAGCCACTGGGCAGAAGAATCGAACCGTCAAGGCCGCATGAAGGCTGGATGGAGTGGAATGGCCCACTGGACATATAGGCTACTTTGTTCTTGTCATTGTGACACGTCAAAATATAGATTGTCTTGGCGTTGTGACACGTCAAAATATAATTGTCTTAGCATCGTGACACGTCAAAGTACAATTTGTTTGCCATTGTGACACATCAAACTACATTTGTCTTGTCACTGTGACACGTCAAAACACATTTGTCTTGCCGTTGTGATACGTAAACATAACATTTTGTCTGGGTGGTGTGACACGTAACGATAAAATTTGTCTTTGACATATCAAGGTAAAATTTGTCTTGTCGTTGTGACATATCAAGATAAACTTCCTTTGCGATTATGAAGAGTATAAAGATAAACTTTGTCTTGACATTTATGGCATATCAAGGAAACTTTTTCTTGGCACTGTGACACTCAAAGTAGATTTTGTCTTGCAGCAGGGATATTTTTCAATCAAAGTAAGACTTGTTCAGCCCATTAGTTTGGGCACTTTTCTACATTAAGAAATATCGTGTGTGTGGTGTGTGTGTTTGTGTTGTGTGTGTGTTTGTGTGTGTGAGTGTTGTTGTGTGGTGTTGTCGCCACGCTGCGCTGCGCTTGTGTTGATGTGTGTGTGCAGGCTTGTGGGTCGCACAATGAAGCATCCGTGTGTGCATTGTGTCTGTGTCAGACGAGACAGACAGACAGACAGACAGACAGACAGACATGAAGACAGACAACAGACAGACAGACAGACAGACAGACAGACAGACAGTAGTCAGTCTGTTGAGGAGAGAGACAGACATACAGGAGAGAGAAGAGAGAGAGAGAGGAGAGAGGAGAGAGAGAAGAGAGAGAAGGGAGGAGAGGAGAGAGAGAGAGAGAGAGAGAGAG
The DNA here is from genome assembly GCA_030674155.1 of Stramonita haemastoma. Lineage (NCBI taxonomy): Eukaryota > Metazoa > Mollusca > Gastropoda > Neogastropoda > Muricidae > Stramonita > Stramonita haemastoma. Next base: position 4,341,006 of record CM060326.1, on the reverse strand, counting down.
AGAGAGAGAGAGAGAGAGAGAGAGAGAGAGAGAGAGAGAGAGAGAGAGAGAGAGAGAGAGAGGAGAGAGAGAGAGAGAGAGTCACTCTGTTGAAAGGAGGGAAATGGAGTTAATTATCACAATGCATTAATGGTAATGTTCATTATGGACCGTTATCTCTCTCCCCCCTCCCCCCCATTTCTGTCCCTCTGACTCTTTTCCGTCTGTTGGTCTGTCTGTTGGTCTGTCTGTCTGTCTGTTTTTCTGTCTATCTGTTTGTCTGTCTGTCTGTATATCTGTTTGTCTGTTTGTCTGTCTGTCTGTCCCTCTGTCTGTATGTTTGTATGTATGAATGTCTGTCTGTCATTCTGTCTGTCTTATCCTCTGTCGGTGTGTCTGTCTGTCTGTCAATCTGTATGTCTGTCTATTTGCGTCTGTCTGTCCTCTGTCTGTCTGTCTGTCTGTCTGTCTGTTTCTCTGCCTGTACCTCTGTCTGTCTGTCTGTCTGTATGTCCCTCTGTCTATTTGTCTGTTCCTCTGTCTGTTTTCTGTCTGTCAATCTGTCTGTCCATCTGTCTGTCTGTCTGTCTGTCCCTCTGTCCCTCTGTCTGTCTGTCCCTCTGTCCCTCTGTCTGTCTGTCTCTTTCCCTCCCCCCCCCTCCATTCCGTTTCCTGGCTTCTGTGTCTGTGCATGCTGTGAGAGTGGAGATGTGTGAGGGCAGATCAGCTCAGCCTGTGTGGTCAGCACACACAGAAAAGGCCTGCACTCCCTCCTCCTCCCTCCCCTGTCTCTCTCTCTGCTCTTCCTGTCTCCACTGCTGTCCACACCACCATTCCCTGCCCTCCCTTTCTTCTTCCTTCACTGTTTCACGCCACTTTTCTTCCTCTGTCAGTGATTCATATTTTGATAGATATTATGTTTTTAAAAAAAAGAAAGCTTCCTTGTCGGAGTCAATGAAGAGTGGCGAACATGATCTTCAAATAAAAGCCTACTCAAAAACATAATCCTATCTGGCAATTACCACGCAAGCTGGGTGAACACATACATACATACATACATACACACAGACACACAGACACACAGACACACACACACACACACACACACACACACACACACACACACACACACACACACACATGTATGGTGTGTCCGCCCTTTCAGCGTTGCAAGGCGCTACACGGACAATGAAGTGCTGTTGTTCAGGGAATAAAGAACAGAGGAGACAGGGACTGCTAGTTAGCCTGCTGGGGAGGTGGGGGGTGGGGCGGTGGGATGGGGGGTGGAGGAGTAGAGGTGGGGGGGTGGGGGGCAGGGGGTGGGGGGGATGATGGAGGAACCATGTCCTAGAAATCACATGGGGGGAGGGGGGTTAGCCCCCCCCCCCCCACTCACACACACACACACACACGCACGCACGCACATACACACGCACACACAGACACGCGCAAGAATGAAATCACACGCATACACACACATACACGCACGCACGCACGCATGCACACACAGACACGCGCGCGCACGAACGCACGCACGCACACACACAGACACACACGCACACACACACAAACACACACACACAGACTCGCACGCACGCACGCACACACACACACACACGCACGCACGCGCACACACGCACGCAGGCGCACACACACAGAGGGCAGATGTCACACACACCACACACACACACACACACACACACACACACACACACACACACACACACACACACACACACACACACACACACACACACACACAGGAGAGATATCACATTAACCTTGAACCAAGAGACGGGAGGAGGAGGAAGGGGTGGGGTAGAAAAACGTGTTCTATTTTATTTAGCACACACAATTTTTCGTTGGTTTTGTTTCCGAAGCTGATGAAAGAACTAAGTCTTGGAAAAACTAATACTAACACTAACGTATGGAATTTTTATAGAGCCTGAATCTTGTAAAGCAAATAAATCAAAGCGCATGTATTCAAATCATTTACACGCATGGAACCGTCCATAAAATATCAGAATTACATCTATATCAAATCTACGCTCTGTCTGTCTGTCTGTCTGTCTGTCTTTCTGTCTGTCTGTCTGTCTGTCTGTCTGTCTGTCTGTCTGTCTGTCTCTCTCTCTCTCTCTCTCTTCTCTCTCTCTCTCTCTCTCTCTCTCTCTCTCTCTCTCTCTCTCTCTCTCTCTCTCTTCTCTCTCTCTCTCTTACACGCGCAGAACATCTTGCACACACGTTAAATCTTGTGCCGTTTTTCGTAAGAGTAGGCCATCGTGTGCCGGTGGGAACAGATGACATTTACAAAACTGTATACACACGGGGACTGGGTGTAAAAAGCGCAAGAGTTCTTATCCCATTATCCTCGATATAAAAGAATAAAATACAAATACAACACAACACACACACACACACACACCACACACACACACACACACACACACACACACACACACACACACACACACACCGCGCGCGCGCGCGCGCGCGCGCGCGCGCGGCATGGGTGTATATAGTTCTTGAACACACAGAAGTATAGCTGCCCCAACAATCCTGACATGAGTGAGGGATAGAGAGAGAAGGGTGATAGGGGTGTGTTTGTTTATTATCTATTGAATCATTTATTCATTCGTTCTTTTACTTTCTTCTTTCTATTTCATTTCTTGGCTGACGGAAGAGCGGTATCTGACACCTGATGGGCGATCAGCTCTGAACAGACAGAGGCTGGCTGCCACCACTGTCCTTAGCGGTGAGAGAGGGGGGAAAGAGAGAAGGGAGAGATTTTTTAAATTATTATTTGTTCGTTTATTCTGTTATTTGAACTTTATATTTGATCAACAATGGTGTCTTAGAGCTCACGTGGGGCGTAGAGTTCTTAGACACATAGAGAATAGCGCTTACAGTAATCATGGACCATTACCAAGGGTATCGAGAGCCTTGATAAACCATGTTCATTTCTCCTTAATTTTATTTTGTTTTCTTTTCAATCCATTTTTAAGTTGATAGAAGAATGGTTTAGTCCGTTCAAACGGAATGGAAAACACCGTGAAGAATCCATGGCTTTTTTTTCTCATAAGTATGTTGTTTATTTAAGGTTGCCGAAGTTATGTTAGTTAAATGATATTGGTGAAATTTTCCCCCCGAAATAAATGGCTTGATGAAAAAAATCAATGGTTATTCAATGTACCATCTGGGATTAACATTTTGACTTTGACTTTGACTTGTCTGTTAGTGACACAACTTCAGCACGCCGGCACATCGTTAATGCGTGCACACATGCCTGCATGCCTACGTGCTCGGTGCGCAGGTGTGTGCATGTCTGTTCTTGCTTTTGAGTCAACAGAAATCATTTCTGTGCGTTAATGAGGAACTAAGGCTTCTTACACGATGTTGAAATTAGTGTGTCAGAGGACAATGAACCTGACCATGACAGCTGACATCAAACGACGTTGATGGAAGGACTGAAGCTACTTTTCTGAATCAATCCGCCCCCCCCCCCCCCACCCCACCCCGAAATCCGCCCCCCGGCATGTTTTCCTCCACTGCAGTGAGTGATGTGGGGATGGATGACAGCAACATCGGCATCAGCTTTTTTGGGAAATGGAGTTTGAATTCTCAGTGATTTCCCTGAAGTCATGTTTCAAGCTGCACTGCAAACCGCTGTGTTTGTTTTTTTCAAAGCTGATTTGTCTTCGTCTGATTGATTGCTTTGTCAATGGAAACCGATTTGCACAAACAGACTCTTTCTTCTTTCAGTTTTTGTTGTTATTTCCTTGGCTAGAGCTGGGAAGGTGGCCAATGGTGGGATGTTTGTGTTTGCAGCCCAACTATAGGACCAGGTAGCCTACTTACAACAGCCACACACGCTTACCACCTTCTCGTCCAGAGTACACCTCTGGTCTCAAGATTCCAACAAGTCTATTACTTAAAAACCCATTGTGTTACATCATAACGTAAAAAAAAAGGTAAAAGTGTCCCATAATCTATGTGGTCGTAGGGGAGCGAGGCATCAAACCTCAGCTTCTCTAGGGGCCAGCATATTGAGGGCAGCGCCCATCTCCTCTCTCTCGCTGCTTTACCTTCCTTGACTCTAAACAGGGCAGGTACCCATTTACAGCTGGGTGAACTGGGGGACTGTACTGAAGCCAAGGCGCGCAAACGGTCACCCATCCACTTGGTAACCACACTCGACGCTGCTTAACCGTAGCTTGGGGAAAGCGAGTGCTCTGACCTCTGAGCTATCCCGTTGTTACATCAGTATGCATTAAAAGAACGTACAGATCTCACTCACACATCTGAACATACAAACACTGTAATTCACTTATTAACAATTAGCAATGTTAACATTCGTGTACTAACTGAATATACATAATCTAACAAAGCTTCAAAACTTACTCAAAATGTTTTTTAAGGATCTAAGTAGATAAGCGTTTGTTTATTTTATATTGTTAGATAAGGAATAAAGATTTATGATGTTCGGCTTTTTATAATGTATCTTTGTCAGTGACTTGGATCAACTGTCACCAACCATACAAGCATTTGGATGCATAATGGAAATTCATCACTGGACTCCTTTGGTCTGAATCAGTCTGTTGGTGATGTGGGACGTGTGCTATTCTTCCTCTCTGTAAAGGCAGGCAGCTTATGACTGGGTGATCTGACCTTCAGAAAAGCCAGTGCCGTCTTTTCAGGCAGCAAGTGTTTGTATCTTTTGTATTTTGTACCATTTTCAGTCACGGCAGATTTCTCTGCGTAAAATTTGGGGTTGCTCTCCGCAGGGAGAGCACGTCATCACAAGAAGAGCGCCTTCCATTATTTTTTTCTTTTCCTGTCTGCAGTTGTATTTGTTTCCCTATCAGAATGGCTTTTTCTAGAGAATTTTGCCAGGGACAACTCTTTTGTTGCCGTGGGTTCTTTTATGTGCGCTAAATAGTTTTGTGTAGCACACGGGACATCGATTTATTGACTCATCCGAAAGACTAGTATCCAGACCACCACTCATGATCTACTTGATGGGGAACAAGTTTTGGCCCAAACAGGGGTAGAGACACCACACACTACTACCCTGGACTTTTCGCTTTCGAGGTAGAGATCCAAATATCGTGTCATTCTTTTTCTTACACACACACACACACACACACACACACACACACACACACACACACACACACACACACACACACACACAACACACACACACACACACCACGCACGCACGCACGCACGCACGCATGCACGCACGCACGCACGCGCACGTACGCACAGTACTCATATCTGACAATGAACTGAATAGTCTCTGGTTTTATAAGGTTTTGCCGACATGCAGACAGAAAGGAATGATATCTTAGCAGTGCGCTACCGGGGATCCAAACAATAGCCCATATTCCATTCCACTCAAAAATGGGGAGGAGAGAGAGAGAGAGAGAGAGAGAGAGAGAGAGAGAGAGAGAGAGAGAGAGAGAGAGAGGAGAGAGAGAGAGAGAGAGAGAGAGAGAGAGAGAGACAGACAGACAGACAGACAGACAGACAGACAGACAGACAGACAGACAGACAGACAGACAGACAGACAGACAGACAGACAGACAGACAGACAGGGACGGAGACAGAGAGAGAGAGAGAGAGAGAGGAGAGGAGAGAGAGAGAGAGAGAGAGAGAGAGAGAGAGAGAGAGAGAGAGAGAGAGAGAGAGAGAGAGAGAGAGAGAGAGAGAGAGAGAGAGAGAGAGAGAGAGAGAGAGAGAGAGAGAGAGAGAGAGAGAGAGAGGGGAATGAGAGAGAGAGAGATTTAAAAAAAATTTAAAGGGCCATAAATTCACACATAAAAAGCAGTAATACAAATAATTGATATGCCATAAACATTTGAGAAAACGAAACATAAAAAATCCTTCAGATGTAAAGCTGTAAGGCTGACAAGTTAATCCGCTTAACTGCTGTTGTTGTGAAAGCCTTGCTGCCTGCAGACAGCTGAACTACAGACGATGCAGACAGCAGAACACACCAGCAGGAAACAGAAGCACACCACATTCAGCTGCAGGGCATATTTCACCGGATTGTATTTATTACTCCCTGAAAATCTGTCATTCCCATGAGACTATAAACTGCGGCGCGGCCCCGTGTGCGAAACACGCAGCAACATCTTGCTCACACGTTAAAAACCCGTCCCACTTCTCGGAAGAGTAGGCCCTTGTGTGCCTGTAGGAGTGGATGACAAAAAAATACAAAAAAATAGCATGCACACAGGTATCGTGTTTAGACACCATCCCTGAGGAAAAATCAGGGAGTTGGAGTCCCCAGGGCGGTTCGGGGATGTTGGCATATATGGCAACGTTCTGGAGGCTTCTGCGACGGCACTGGAACAATGCGTATGGGCAATTACCTTTCCAATGGACCATTCCAGCGACGTGGAGAGGGGGGAGGGGTCTGCTGCATGGGTAACAGCTTGCCCCCATACTTACTTACCCAGGTTTTACGCTCTAGAACCCACAGCGCAACTCCATAGTCTTTCGAGACTAAGGGATGCCTACAGCCAACATTTTTGTCAGCAAAATCAAAGCTATTTAATTTTTTTTTTAATATCTGGATTCGATTGTGCGTCTGCCCTCTGACCTCTCTGTTCATCTGCCTGCCTAAGATAAATATCAGAAATCTTTCTGTACAGATATCAAGCTTTGCAACAATAGAAAATTTTGGCATTGCATATGTGCCATATATGTGCCCATTGCAACGAACAAGCACAGTAGCCAAGAGCTATGTAAGCATTAATGATAAAGCATTGCGATAACCTTTCTGGAAAAAAATGTTCTCAAGAAAAAAGTAGTTTGTCATTTGTTTAATCAGTAATGATGACTGTCTTTCCCTCTAGGATGCTGATCTTCTGTGGTGGATCGGTGGTCTGGAGGTAACGCGCCTGCCTAGAAAGCGAAAAGTCCGGCAGGGCTCGACATGTGTTGCGGATCGATCCCCATATGGACCCAGAACTTTCCCCATCCATTAGACAATGAGTGGTGGTCTGAATGCTAGTCTTTCGGTTGAGAGGATAAACCCAGGTTCCCTGTGTTACACATAATTATTCAGCGCACGTTAAAGAGCCCACGTCAACAAGAGAGTTGTCCTTAGGAAAAATTATGTGAAAAAGTCACTCTGATAAGGAAATAAATACAGTTGTAGACAGGAAAAAGAAAAAAAAAAGGTGGTGCTGCTCATGTGGCGACACGCTCTCCTCTAGGAGAGCAGCCCGAATTTCACTCAGAGAAATCTGCCGTGACTTAAGGGGACAGTCACACCTAGCCAGAGGTGTGCTTTTGTTTTAGCGAACAAAATCTAGAGTAATTCATGGATGGTCTGCAAACTTGGCATTCTTAAATTTCATTATTAAGCTTTAATTTGATAGATCTATGTATTTTTTGTTTTGTGTCGAGGATTTTTACGGATTATTTTTTGGGCGGAAAACGGCCACTTGCGAACACTCTGAAAACCATAACTGTCTTGTTTTTTGTTGTTTTTTTAGATATTGACTTGAAATGATGTATGTAGTTTAGTGGTCTACAATACAACAGGGCACAGACACTGGCTGACTACTGAACAGGGGGCCGTGATGCTAGCACCTGTGTGCTTCCATAGCCTACCCTTTGAAACCTACAATCATGTTGCACTGATTGAGAGAGAGAGAGAGAGAGAGAGGAGAGAGAGAGAGAGGAGAGAAGAGAGAGAGAGAGAGAGAGAGAAGAGGAGAGAGAGAAGAGAGAGAGAGAGAGAGAGAGAGAGAGGAGAGAGAGAGAGAGAGAGAGAGAGAGAGAGAGAGAGAGAGACAAGGCAAGGCAAGGCAAGGCAAGGCAAGGCAAGGCAAGGCAAGGCAAGGCAAAATTCTTTTATTCGAGGATAATAGATAAGCACTCATGTGCTTTTTTACATCCAGTCCCCGCCCTTTTCAGGGAAAACATCAAGATAAAAAGATACTAAACAGTAAAACTATATGCAGTACCAAACAACATAAAGGAATAAGGACATTATACATAATAGGATAATAAAAATGCACACATTCAGAAGACGAAAATCAGAAGCCACAATAAAATGATTTTGATTATAAAAGAAAAAGAGAAGCGTTAATAGATAAAGAGCAACCAAAGAAACATAATGAAATAAACAACTTAGCAACCAAGAAAAGTCCACCCAAAAATAATTAGCTACAACATTGTTACAACTCATAACAACAAAATGAACTCAGAAGGAACTAAAGATAATACAATGATTATAATGATGACAATAAGAATAGTATCAACAATAGTGATAATAGTATGATAATAATACACGTAAAACTCACTCCTACACATAGGTTACACACACACACACACACACACACACACACACACACACACACACACACACACACACACACACACACACACATACATACATACATACATACATACATACATACATACATACATACATACATACATACATACATACATACATACATACATACATACATACATACATACATACATACATACATACATACATACATACATACATACATATACGCAACTCACTCACTCATGTACGCTCGCAGGCAAATGCACATACAAATCACACACACACACACACACACACACACACACACACACACACACACACACACACACACACACACACACACACACACACTTACTCACACTTATATTTATAAGCACATATCCGCAGGCGCACATGTACTTGAGGTGGTAGGGTTTTTTTTGTTTTTTTTCTTTTAAAAAAAATGTTTAGTCATAGAAAAAAGAAGAATGATACAAGTCAAACAATCATATCAGGTGACAATATTATCCTTTCTTTTACATTCATACTTCATATAAAAAAAGAAGAAACATAAGCAAACAGCAAAGTTAAAACAGAAAAAAAACAAGAACAAAACATCAAAAACTTGAGGTACGACCTATCAACAACAACAAAAAAAAAGTCATGCAAATCATAATATTTTAATACAAGGGGAGACGACAAATGAAAACAATTATCCACCCCCCCCCACACACACACACACAACACCCAAACACACCCACCACACACACACACACACACACACACACACACACACACACACACACACACACACACACACACACACACACACACACACACACACACACACACACACACACACACACACAAGTTCGCGCTCATGTCATCAATAAACTTCATTTTAAAGGAAGTATATGCCTAATTTTAATCAAGTCATGTAACGGAACACAAAAGGAATCCATCCGCTGTAAGGCATATATATTAAAACATACATATTCTAATACCTGAATCTTATGATTATGTATT
>CM060326.1:4324205-4326705 GCA_030674155.1 Stramonita haemastoma | reverse complement strand
TGTGTGTGTGTGTGTGTGTGTGTGTGTGTGTGTGTGTGTGTGTGTGTGTTGGAGCATGTGAAGATGTATACATGTTTGTGTAGGTATTTATGTGCACGTGTGTATGAACGTGGATGTGTATGTGTGTGTGTATATGTGTGCGTGTATGTATGCATGTGTATGTGTGTGTGTATGTGTGTGCGTGTATGTATGTATGTGTGTGAGTGTGTGAATGTATGTGTTTGAAGGAGGGAGAAAGTGTGTATGTTTGTGTGTGTGTGTAGGGGGGGGTGCATATGTGTGAGAGAGAGAGAGGAGAGAGAGAGAGAGAGAGAGAGAGAGAGAGAGAGAGAGAGAGAGAGAGAGAGAGAGAGAGAGAGAGAGAGAGAGAGAGAGAGAGAGAGAGAGAGAGAGAGGAGAGAGAAAATAGCTGAACCCGACATGCCTCCTGGATTATCACGGATCTGTCACGTGTTAGTGGTGTACAGTTGCACAAGCCATGAAAAAAGAGGGAAGAAGAGACATCGTAACATAATTTTCTTGTCGCTGACCAGTTTGTTGTTAGATGGTGATTTTTGGATTTGTACAGTTTTGTGGAAATTCCTCCCCCTTGACAATTTCAATTGTAAGGGTTAAACAAAGCTTATGAAAAAAGGATTTAAATTTATCATGTAACAATGTTATGGCATCCATGACATGATGACCTTTTGGGTTGTAATTAAGGAAGTTCTCAGTACATGACATTTTGTGTGTTGTGCCCAGCCCTTCTCCCACTGTCCCCTTGTTAATGGGCATCCTGCCTATAACAATAAACTTCTCTCTCTCTCTCTCTCTCTCTCTCTCTCTCTCTCTCTTCTCTCTCTCTCTCTCTTTTATCTCCTAATAATGTTGCCGTTAACTCGCCTTTACAGTGCTGGTCGCGTGTTGGTCCCAGTATTGTTGTGTGGGAGACATTGTGATTGGCGAGGTTACTGCTGTACCGCTACACGTGAAACGATAGTCTCCATTGATGTTTTAGTGCCACAGTCGTCTGCTGTACAGGTATGGCAGAGGGGGGAAAAACTGTTAAGTTCTCTTAGATACATTCGCAAGTTGTCTTTCACACACAGGCACAAGTCGCGTTCATTCGTGCTCATGGATACGCATATATTTATATGCACGCACAGACGCATGCACCGCACACGCACACTCTGTCTGTTTCTGTCTGTCTGTCTGTCTGTCTGTTTCTCTCTCTCTCTCTCTCTCTCTCTCTCTCTCTCTTCTCTCTCTCTCATCTCTCTCTCTCTCCTCTCTCTCTCTCTCTCCTCTCTCTCTCTCTCTCTCTTCTCTCTCCATTCCCCTTACAATTATTATATACGTTATTTTGATTTCCTTTTTGAATTTGTTATTTGGTGTAATATATTTATGTATCTTTTTGTATGATGTCTTTAACTCTTAAAAAATGGCCTTCAAAAGAAGGATTGCGATTTGGGTATTTAAATATAAATCATGTGTATAACAAACTAGATGAAATTGCAATGATTTTGGACAACTTTGGTAAAAATTTTCATTTGTTTTGTCTTTCTGAATCACGACTGCGTTTTCAAATACCAGATTCTGACCTGTTATTCCCTGGTTACAATGTCATTCGTCGTGATCCAAAAACTTCTAAAGAAACCGGATTATTATTATATTATAATCAGTCTGTCACATTGAATAGAATCTTTGAATTAGAACAGTACCATGTTGAATCTATATGGGTAGAAGTCAAGTTAAAACATACAAAACCATTACTTATTGGCTTTATCTACAGAAATCCCTCCGAAAGAATAAACTGGTATACTGATTTTGATACAATGATGGACGCTGCCATACTTTATAACAATGAAATAATACTGTTAGGTGACTTTAATATTGATCTATTAAAACCGCAGACTCAATGGGTTCAGCTTTTCAAAACCTTTAATCTAAATCAGCTTATCGACTGTCCAACACGTATTACAGAAACCACCAGCACACTCATTGACCATGTTTACGTTTCTTCCAAACAGAATATAGCTGAAGTTTGTTCACCTGTTTTTTCGTGCAGTGACCATTTCCCTATTTGTGTAACTTGGTCAAGAAAAGGGATAAAAATCCCCAGGACAGGTCACAAAACAATACAATATAGATGCTTTAAACAGTTCAAAAAAGATGTTTTTCTTAGTGATTTAGCAAACTCCACTTTGTCTCATGTTTATCAGTACACTGATCCATGCAAAGCCATAGACTTCTGGATACACACCTTTTCTGAAATTTATAATAAACATGCTCCATTAAAAACAAAACGCGTGAAATCCAAGTCAAAACCTCCATGGATATCAGAAGAAATAGAGAACGAAATAAAAGTAAGAGACTTTTTAAAGTCTAAACATGATAAAGATTTTAAAAACCAAAGAAACAAGGTGACAAACATGAAGCGTGCAGCCAAACAAAAGTACTTTCAAGATCTTGTATCTGACAGAAAAAACTGCAGACACATTTGGAAAGCCATTAATCTACT
>CM060326.1:4315817-4318317 GCA_030674155.1 Stramonita haemastoma | reverse complement strand
TTTTCCTCTGGAGTTAACATCAGTGCCGACTCTACTCCCCCAAAAAGTCCTTCGGATGAGACGATAATTTTTTAAGGGACGGGATAGCCTAGTGGTCAGAACATTGCGCTCGCAATTTGACGACCCGGGTTCGATTCCCGTTGGAGGGGATTTTCCCCTGGAGTTAACATCAGTGCTGGCTCCACTCTCCCCAAAAGTCTTTTGGACTAGACTGTAAACCGAGGCCCCCGTGTGCGAACGCATGCAGAACATCTTGCGCACACGTTAAATCCTGTTCCGCTTTTCGTAAGAGTAGGCCATTGTGTGCCGGTGGGAACAGATGACATTATTTACAAAACTGTACACAGACACGGGAACTGGATGAAAAAAAGCACATGAGGCTTATTCCATTATCCTCCATATAAAAGAATAAAATAAAGAAATAAAGAAATGAATAAATAAATATGTTACTTTCATGCACTTTCGTCAAAGCGATTTCTTTTTCCTAATGTGGTGCTAACAGTTGCTGCCTCAATTTGGCAAGTGTAATAGTAATGGTGATGATGTTTGTGATGATCGTTGAGAAGCATTTGTGGCGCTCCACCACGAAATGAGTCGCTTAGCACATTACCCAATTTTGCACTAGGAGCCTTTAAAGGCACATGGGGGTCAAGCTGTCAATTTTGAGATTTTGATTGATTATTAAACTAGATCTGTTTATTTATCTTATAAGGAAATATCAAGGCATAATTTTTATTCCTTTTGCTTTTAAATGTGTTTTGAAAATGCCAAAGCCCTCATTCTGACAACCTGTTACTAAAATAAACTTGCCCGTTTCTCATTTTGTCACATCCTGCAGTCTATCATTTCAATTTGTAATAATGTTGCACAGAATTGTCCGATTTTCAATCTGGTTTTTGTATTTGATAGCCACTTTATTGCACAGTAATAACATGTCAATAACTAAAGATTGACCTCATGTGCACTCCGTCTCATTATGTGGTGGAGCGTCACATTTTTGAATAATATTTTCTGGAACAAGTAAAATCTCTGATTATGCTTAAAAGATGTGATATCATTTTTTTCTTTAAGTCAAAGTCAAAGTCAAAGTCAAAATTTTATTTTCAGATGGTACATTGAGTAAGCATCGATTTGTTTTTTTTTCCATCAAGCCATTTTAAAGATTTTTTTGGTAATGAGTTTCATACAGTTCCTCTGGAGCAACTAAGGTTTGTTTTGTAAAGGTTTAGTCTTGGTTTTGGTATTACTATGTTATTTTTGTACCTTGACTGGTTGATTGGAAAACCTAGAAGTCAGTATATTTATTGATTTATTTATTCATTCTTTTATATTGAGGATAATGGAATAAGCACTCTTGTGCTTTTTACATCCAGTCCCCGTGTATAGATGGAGCTAGACCGTTTATTATGCGACACATTATGATTGCTTTATTCTGAATCATCTTCCGCTGAAACCTGCACTAAGACTGCCCTTGAGACAGCGCCTAGCCGCCGGACCAGTCACATCAGGAGAGTGCCTTCTATCTCTGTGTTCTGTTCTGTGCCTTTCTTTTAGAGTGTGTGTGCACAATCATTTTTTTTTTCTTGTTGGATGTGTGTTCAGTTTTATGTGCGCAGCCTTCCATTCAGTGGTCTAAGCTTTGGTATTTTTTGTAGTGTAAGCTGTGTGTGTGTGTGTGTGTGTGTGTGTGTGTGTGTGTGTGTGTGTGTGTGTGTGTGTGTGTGTGTGTGTGTGTGTGTGTGTTGTGTTGTGTGCACTATTGGGGAAATTTAAAAGGAATATATCTGACTGTAATAACCACAGTAGTGATATCAGTCACCCCTTTCTCTCTCATTACATGATGAGGAAGGTTTTGTTTTCTGCTGAACTCAACAGATATTTCTGCAGCATGTTTAGGCACTGTACGTACCTCAATTCAATAACTTTGAAGAAAAATGCAGGCCATAAAATCAATAAATCGGGAAAACAACAACAATAACAACAACAACAAGAGCAGCCTCTAATTGATTGTGAATGTGAAGTTGTTGAGAAGATAGAGATATTGTAGCAAATGCTTCCCCCCTCCCTTTTAAAAAAGAATTGAAATGAAGAAAACTTCAGAAGAGAAAGCAATTAATACAGAACAAAAGGGAGAATATCCATCTCTTCCCCTCCTCTTTGCCCTACTTTCTGCTGCACTGGAGCCACTGTAGGGAACCCTCCCCCCCCCCCCCCCCCCCCCCCACTTGTCAGATAAGAGGGATGACTTAAACACGTGTCAAAAGCTAGATGATGCCAGGCTCAAGGCCATACTGGCCAAGTACCGTATTCCACAAATCTGCTGGACTGTGCAACCCACAAACCAAGGAGTCAGGCCAGCTATAATGCCTACGGCAAAAACAGCTGGCCGTGGAATAATTATACAAAATGGAGCATTGCTTATTCAGCAACGGTGCAGGTGCACTGCTGTGAACTTATCGTGCAGGTCAGCAAAGCTACAAGGACACCTGAGCAGCTAAGG
>CM060326.1:4303317-4310817 GCA_030674155.1 Stramonita haemastoma | reverse complement strand
GGATATTTTCCCCATGAGTAAACAACATCAGTGCTGACTCCACTCCCCGCCAAAAGTTCTTCGGATGAGACTGTAAAGCGTGTGCGAACGCACTTATAACATCTTGTGCACACATAAAAACCTGTTCTACTTTTCGTAAGAGTAGGCCACTGTGTACCGGTGGCAACAGAGGAATTTTTTTTTTCTCCAAAAATTACAAACATCCGGGGATTGGATGTTAAAAAAAAGCACTTGAGTGCATATTTCATTATGCTGGAAATAAAATTTAGAATTAAAAGGGCTCTTGCTCTTCTTTTCTTTTCTTTTCTTTTCTTTTTCTTTCTTTCTTTTCTTTCTTTCTTTCTTTCTTTCTTTCTTTCTTTCTTTCTTTCTTTCTTTCTTTCTTTCTTTCTTTCTTTCTTTCTTTCTTGTGTTGTTGTGTTGTGTGTGTGTGTGTGTGTGTGTGTGTGTGTGTGTGTGTGTGTGTGTGTGTGTGTGTGTGTGTGTGTGTGTGTGTGTGTGTGTGCGCATCTTCGTGTCCTGTCCTATTTTAGAGGAGAAAACGTAACAAGTACAGGGAATTCCCAACAACAACAAACACAATTACAACAACAATAACAACAAAATCAACTGTCTTTGTTTGTTTGTTTGTTTGTTTCGTTCTTTCTTTCTTTCTCTCTTCTTTTTTTTTCTTTCTAACTGTTTGTCTATTTGTCTGGTTTTATTTCGTTCGTTCTTCCTTCCTTCCTTTCTTTCTTTCTTTCTTTCTTTTTCTTTTCTTTCTTTTTCTTTCTTTCTTTCTTTCTTTCTTTCTTTCTTTCTTTCTTTCTTTCTTTTCTTTCTTCCTTCTTCTCTCAGTATTCCCTTCTTTATTTATTTCTTTACATTCGCCTATAATGCTTCCGCTTTCTATTTCAGTGTATTTTTTGTCTGTCTCTGACTGTCTGTCCGTCTGTCTCTCTGTCTCTCTGTCTCTCCTCTTTCTCTCTCTGTGTTCCTCCATTCCTTTAGTTCCTGTAGGCCTACCTCCCCCTTTCTCTCTCATTTTTTTAGGACTGGATGCAAAACAAAAAAAAAACAAACAATGTAATTCTTAATCTTTTACCCTATAAAATTCATTTGCTCGTTTTTATGTTCATACCTGTTTGTCTTTGCCTCTGTCTTTTAATCTTTCAGTCTCTGTCTCTACTCTCTCTCTGTCTCTCTGTCTCTGTCTCTGTCTGTCTCTGTCTGTCTCTGTCTCTATCTCTGTCTCTGTCTGTCTGTCTCTCTCTCTCTCTCTCTCTCTCTCTCTCTCTCTCTCTCTCTCTCTCTCTCTCTCTCCTCTCTCTCTCTCTCTCTCACACACACACACACACACATACACACACACACATACACACACACACCGGGATATGATGACAGCATGACTGAAGGCGTCTTATCCAGAAAGCCACAGTATCCCGGGGTTTCAATGTGGAGGATAACCTGACATTCTGTATCTGTTTTTTTTTTATCAGCTTCCCGGAAATGGTCTGGGTGCTAGTCTTTCTGATAAGACTGTACGCGCAGTGGTTACAAAGCCATCACCTGGGAGGGTGTGATAAAATTAAACAAAAAATCAGGACATGGCATGACAAGGTGAAGGGAGGGGCAGAACTGATTATAGAGACTTCTTTATAGATGATAGAGACTTCTTTATAGATGATAGAGAGACTTCTTTATAGATGATAGAGACTTCTTTATAGATGATAGAGAGACTTCTTTATAGATGATAGAGACTTCTTTGTAGATGATAGAGACTTCTTTATATATGATAAAGAGACTTCTTTATAGATGATAGATACTTTTTTTTTATAGATGATAGAGAGACTTCTTTATAGATGCTAGAGACTTCTTTATAGATGATAGAGAGACTTCTTTGTAGATGATAGATAGACTTCTTTATAGATGATAGAGACTTTTAAAAAAAAATGATAAAGACTTCTTT
Organism: Stramonita haemastoma; assembly: GCA_030674155.1. NCBI lineage: Eukaryota > Metazoa > Mollusca > Gastropoda > Neogastropoda > Muricidae > Stramonita > Stramonita haemastoma. Next base: position 4,308,869 of record CM060326.1, on the reverse strand, counting down.
ATTGTGTAAAGGTTTACCTAATACCAGCTACAGCTTTAAAGGAGATTTAAATTGAGTTAGATTAGACAAAGTTATCCGAGTTTTTGGCAAAGATTCGAGACAAATTGTCCAGCAAAATCAAATTATCAGTGCCAGTAAGGCTTCCGATTGCACTGTTGTGTTTCAACGAGGGATTTTTTTTTTATAATCTGAAAAACTGAGACAACATACAGGCATACGTGCAGACAGAAAAAAATGGATTGTCCTTGTGGCGATAGTTCAGTTCTCCCCAAGGAGAACATCCCGATTTTCTACTCAGGGATATCCCCTGAGACACTATACAATGAAACAGAATACGGCATGACACAACCTGATGCTTGATTTATTATTTATTTATTCTTTTATATCTAGGATAATGGAATAAGCATTCTTGCTATTTTTTATATCCAGTCCCCGTGTGTATGCAGTTTTATCAATTTTGTCATCCGTTCCCACCGGCACATAATGGCCTACTCTTCCGAAAAGTGGAACGGGGTTTAAACGTGTGCACAAGATGTTCTGTGTGGGTTCGCACACGAGACCTCGGTTTACAGTGTCATCCGATAGGATATTAAGAGAGAAGATCCCAGCAGGGATGTGATGGAAGAGATGCATCATCATGATGAAACGATTTGGAAACCTTTGCTGTGACTGTGGAATTTAATGTCCAACTATGTACTGTCACCTACAAAAAAAATGTGGCTCCTTTGTACGCATTTAATAAAATATATTTTCATTAACTTTTCCTCTGCCTTCATTATTACCCAGCTTCATCTCTTAGCATTCAACCTACTGTCACTGTTCATCTGTCCTCGGCTTATTCATGGGAGTTTATTGACAAATCAAAAACGATTCGTCAGAATTCAGAGTGCAAAATCTAGAGAAAAGTCAAATTCTACTCGTTTCCCACAAGGGGCTGTTCTTTCTCCTATTATTTTTTACTCTTTATACCAACAACAAGGGGGCGAGGATAGCTAAGTGGTCACAGCACTCGCTTTCCCCAAGTCAAGTTAAGCAGCGTCGAGCGTGGTTACCAGTTGGATGGGTGACAGTTTGCGCACCTTGGCTTCAGTACAGTATCCCAGTTCACCCAGCTGTAAATGGGTACCTGCCCTCTTTAGGGTCAGGGAAGGTAAAGCAGCAAGGGAGAGGAGATAAGCGCCGATCAGTATTCTGGCCCGTAGAGAAGCTAAGGTCTCTGATGCCTCGCTCCCCTACAACCCATAGGTTAAGGGACACCTTTACCTTTTACCTTTTTGTTACCAACAACTGCACTGGGTCCGATCTTACACCATTGATACAATGTCCTGATGACTCTACTCTTGAGGGTCTATCTAACTCACACATCACACATTTTATACAATCATGTAGATGAGTTTTCCTCCTTGTGTACAAGGAATTATCCGGATTGAAATGGCAGACTAAAGATGCGAAATGGTTTTTGAATAAACCCAGAACATAATATACAAACATTGTTGGCATAAAGGTAGAACGTGTGAATGAATATGAATACTTAGACTGTTTTTGACGAGGAAACGTAACTCCAAAAACAAAACTCATAAACAGAAAATGCACCCTATCCTCTTTCTTCAAATCTGTAGGATTTCTATCACACCCTTTTCCTCTTCCTACAAGATTCCTGCCATGCCAAATTTAGACATAGCCTCTTTGAAAACATTACACCCCCCGTTTTTATACGTATTAACTATTTGACCTCAATATTTCCATAAAACCATTTTTCACGAACTGATAAATGTCCACCCATTCTAAAAACAATAATATTTGTCCATATTTACTCATACATCAAAACGATCTGCCTCATTTTGATAAAAAAGAGAATTAACTGATGTTGTAAACCGATAACAGTCTAAAAAAAAGAGTAATATCATCCGCAAAAAAAATATAAAACACTTCGATTGTTCCAGGAATTATTTGAGTGCGGTGTTTCCCTTTACTTGGTAGCTCAATAGCAAGTTCATTTATAAACAACGAAACACATCAGCTGTCAACAAGAGTGTCACCGTGTCTGTGGTTTTGCTGTGTAGAGTCAATGGGCATCTTTTTATAGTAGCATGACCCACGTTGACATTTTTGCAACAAACACCGCAACTACAGCCCTCCACATCACCAAATCTACTATTGTGAGGTAGCTTCATGCACTGGAGTTTCTTATTCAATTGCAGCACAAGTAACAAACAGTTCGGTACAATCCTTTAAGACGTGTCGGCACACACAGTTTAACACCGCACTTCACAGGGACTACCGCCCCGACGTCATTTAAAAAAATTGTCTTCCAAGAAGAGAGAGAGAGAGAGAGAGAGAGAGAGAAGAGAGAGAGAGAGAGAGAGAGAGGAGGAGAGACAGACAGACAGACAGACAGACAGACAGACAGACAGACAGACAGACAGAGGACAGAGACAGACAGACAGACCGACAGAAATAGAGACAGATATAGAGACAGAGACAGACAGAGAGACAGAGACAGAGACAGACAGAAATAGAGACAGATAAGAACAGAGACACTGGGAAAAAACAGAGACACAGAGACATACAGAAAGAAAATGAGAGAAAAATAGAGACTAGGAGAAATATAAAAAAAAACCCTGCAAAAACAAAAAAGAATAGAGAAGCAAAAACAAAAAAGCCAACCAGAGAAAAAAACAAAAAAAAGAGACATTAAAAGAAAACAGGAAGCAAGAGTAGGAAGAGAGAACAAAACGAATACCGCCCCCCCCCCCCCCCCCCCCCCCCCCCCCTTAAAAATCATAGCCCCCTGAAGCAAACAAACAGCAAACAAACAAAGAAAACAAAGAAAAATTCCAAAAAATAACAAAAACATTGAAAAGAAAGAAACAAAAGAAAGAAAGATATAAAAAAAGAAAGACAGATAGCAAAAAAAACAAACAAACAAAAAAAGGAACTTCGGGGTAAGACATGTATGTCCATGTAGATGCATTTAAAAGCAAGTACGCCCACATCAATAGTTTTCGAAGAAATCTATCTTTTTTTTCTTTTCAAAACTCTTTTGTTTTCAAACTAGACGGACTATTAGGCCAAAAGTTCTCTTCTTATGACTGCTCCTTGTTTTTCTTCTCTTTTTTTTTAAACATTGTTTTACATGTTTCAAACAAAAAAGAGAAGAAGATTAAGATAAAATAGAAGAAAAGACAACTAGGAAACCTCCTAGAACACAGACTGTGATGTTTGCATGTCGTCTGCAATTGTAATTAGCTTAGACTACAGGGAAGGCATGTCAGATCAATGTAAGTTCTGGCGAAAGAAAAATGGAAAAAAGAAAAGAAAAGATAAAACAATAAACAAAAACCTGGAGGGAGGAGGGGGGGGGGGGGAGGGAGGGGCGATGAGAGAAAAACGAGAAAAGTGCAGAAATGAGAAACAGAGAAATAGAAAGAAAGACAGACAAAATGCCAAAGAAAAGCAAAACAAACGAGACCATTTTGTTTTAAAAAGAAGCAAAGAAGGAAGAAAGGAAAAAAAAAGAAAGAAAGAAAGAAAGAAAAGAAAGAAACAGAAGGAAATATAGGCAGAATGTATAGGCAGAGACAGACGAAAGACAAAAAGAAGAAAAATAAAACAAAGAAAGAACATTACGAAAGATTAAAAAAAACAACTGCCAAATACAAAACAAGACCTCAAAAAAAAAGAAAGAGAGAAAAAAACAAACGCAGAGAGAAAGCAGCTTAGACAAATGAAAAGAAGGTAACAAAAATAAATAACACAAAAAATGAAAAAAAAAGAGGAGAAAAAGCAAGAAAACAGACAGAAAATTAAAAAAAAAAGATCACAGGACTAAAAAGTAAAGAATAGAACAGAAAAAGACAGGAATGATTGAACAACCCTTCCCTCAGCCAACAAATCAACCAGCCAACTAACAAACCAACCAACCAACCAGTCAACCACCACCAACCAATACAAACAAAGCAATAATCAAAATAAGCACAATGCCTCCTGTTCCACTGCCTGTTTTTTCTCAGAAGAATGTGTTTTATAACACTGACAAGACAGGGGAAAAAAGTTATTTTTGGACGATGAAAATTGTACGAAATTAAGAAAAACAATTTTTGATAAAAAGAAAACATAAAGAAGTGAGCATACAGAAGAAATATAACAAACAAACATTATAGATTTATGCATTTGTTTATTCTTTTGTTTAAGTTTATTATTTGATTGTCAACTCATCTAATCATATTTTGACGTATGCAATATGAACATAACTTCACTAATATAACAGAAAAAATAACACAAGGCTCTCTCTCTCTCTCTCTCTCTCTCTCTCTCTCTCTCTCTCTCTCTCTCTCTCTCTCTCTCTCTCTCTCTCTCTCTCTCTCTCTCTCTCTCTCTCTCTCTCTCTCTCTCTCTCTCTCTCTCTCTCTCTCTCTCTCTCTCTCTCTCTCTCTCTCTCTCTCTCTCTCTCTCTCTCTCTCTCTCTTGAAAGTCACGGTCAATTTAAAAAAAAACAACCAGATGGTTTATTCAATAAGCAAAACACTTGCTTTTTTCATAAAGCGATCTATAAAAAACATATTTATATAATAAAAATTAGTCATGATATTAACAATGATGATGACCATAATCAACAACAAGAATGAGGACTGAAATGATGAAAAGCTCAGAAAAGTAAACACAACACACACACACACAAACACAACACACACACACACACACACACACACACACACACACACACACACACACGTAACACACACACACACACACACACACACACACACGTACACACGTACACACACACACACGTACACACAACACACACACACACACACACACACACACACACACACACACACACACACACACACACGTACACACACATGTACACACACACGTACGCACATACATACATATACACTTACAAACATACAAACATACAAACATACAAACACACATACATACAAACAAACAAACAAACATACATACATACATACATACACACACACACACACACACACACACACACACACACACACACACACACACACACACACACACACATACATACATACATACATACATACATACATACATACATACATACATACATACATACATACATACATACATACATACATATATTACATACATATATACACACACGTGCGCGCACATGCATCATTCTACTCAATGTCATATACAATTACAACAAACCTACACTGAAATCAAACAGTAAAGAATCTGAAAGAATAAAGCAAAAATACACGGTGGTGAGGAGGTAAAATTTGCCAATCATTTTTATCACAATCATCACAGTTATTTATGAGATACATTTCTCAAGTGTTCTTTTTTAAATTCGGTTTTTCTGGCATTACTTGAAGCTTTGAACTGTTTCCAGCTTCTGGTCATTGAACCTGATATCAGTGCTGATGCCCTTGGCGTTATTGGTCATCAGTTTGGTCTTCTCTGCTCTGATTTCCATGCCGTATGTTTTAGAGGCCTTGTTCAGGTGTTCTGTTGGGCTGGCAAGTTCTTGTTCTGATCCTGCTAGTCCGTCAATGTCA
>CM060326.1:4273317-4295817 GCA_030674155.1 Stramonita haemastoma | reverse complement strand
GGTAACTCCCCTTTCAGGTTGACGCCGGGATATAATTATTTCGACAGTAAGTGTAGAGTACAACCCTGTAAAGCAGTCTCAAAGCGGATGCACCTCCACAGTAGCATCATTACATCATCCTCATTATCATTGATCATCTGGCAATAATTAAAAAAAATGCCTCTGATTGGGTTTAGCCCGTTGCTCTGGTCTCATGGTGATCTCAGATTCGGTTTCCCCATACACTCCTGTGCCTGTGGTGAATTTGTGTCAAAGCCTTTGGGGTTGGAGGTTCGCGGGGAGACGGTCGTTGGAGGGATGTTGTGGTGGTCGCCACCTCAGGTAGGTGACTCACTCAGTCTGGCTCCACGATGAGCTAATGCTGTCATTAGTAGGGGGCTTAGTAGGTAGTGTCCTGCGTATGTTAGCTCAGAACAGGCACCACTGAACACCACCAAAGTGACTCAGAAGAAGTGCAGGGCCTCTGGCTGGTAGCCCCATGGCGGCCTGATATTGATGGGCTCCCTGTAGACTTCGGACCCTGAAGATAAGACAGAAAGAATCTAAAGATATGGCTGTGGCAGGGAGATTAACAAGAGCGGTATGGGAATAGCGAAGTCTTAGACGATGAGGCAGCAAAAATAAAGAAAGCTGGCCTGGATCCTAATATTTTCCCATCTGTCCCCCACCCAACGCCCTTCTGAGATCTATATAACAAAATGTATGCAAAGCTGCCTCTTTTGTTAGTTTTTAACTCTTCTGTCTTCTTTTTTTTGTTTCTCTGTCTCTCTCCTCAGTTTTTCACCACATTCTCTCCCTTTCTGTCCCTCTGTCTCACCTCTTCTCTCTATCTTTCCCTCTGTCTGTGTATCTTGCCTGTCTGGCTGTCTATGTTTTACGATTATCAATGTAAGCTCTTTACTCAGGGCAAGATCCGGATAAAAAAAAGTAGGTCAGTGCTTGTCTGTAACTCTAGGAAGTAAAGATTATCTCTCTCTGTCTCTCTCTGTCTGTCTGTCTCTCTCTCTCTCTGTATCTCTGTGTCTGTCTGTCTGTCTGTCTGTCTGTCTGTCTGTCTGTCTGTCTGTCTCTCTCTCTCTCTCTCTCTCTCTCTGAGTCCCAGTTCCGTGTTCCAGTTCTCTCTGTCTCTGTCTGTCTGTCTCTGTCACTGTCTCTGTCTGTCTGTCTGTCTCTGTCTGTCTGTCTGTCTGTCTCTCTGTCTGTCTGTCTGTCCGTCTGTGTCTCTGTCTGTCTGTCTGTCTGTGTCTCTGTCTGTCTGTCTGTCTGTCTGTCTGTCTGTCTCTGTCTCTGTCTCTGTCTCTGTCTGTCTGTTGTCTGTCTGTCTGTCTGTCTGTCTGTCTGTCTGTCTGTCTGTCTGTCTGTCTGTCTCTCTCTCTCTCTCTCTCTCTCTCTCTCTCTCTCTTCTCTCTCTCTCTCTCTCTCTCTCTCTCTCTCTCTCTCTCTCTCTCTCTCTCTCTCTCTCTCTCTCTCTTCACAGGCAAACAGTCTGGGGTCGATGAAATCTCCCTCTTTCAACAGATGGAGAGGAAAGGAAACTAAATTGGGCTGGCCATTCACCTCCCCCTTCTCTCTCACATCTCCCGCCCCCCTTCCCGTCCAAACTTTTCCTTAAGCAGTCTCCAATTTCCCAACTGCAAAATATCTATACATTTTAGAACAGGTAGCGCAGTGTAGCAAGGGAATTAGAAGCCGGTCTTACATTGAGGTAATACATTTTTAAAAATCAGATTCCTACTCTTCTGGAGCTGGTGACAGTACAGTAAATTTGGCCACAGTGCAGTCTCAGCTTATTTGCATAGATCAGGTAGTAAAGCAGTGGGTAGTTAGTTACCTAATTGTGCAGCGCATCCTGTGGGGAAAGGGAAGGAAGGTGGCAGGATGGTTAAGACGTTCGCCTGCCAACAAGTAAACTTGTGAGGTTCTGGGTTCGATTCCAGCCTCGCCCTTTCTTCCCAGTTTGACTAAAAAATCGAACTGGATGTCAAAGTCATTCGGATGAGACTATAAACCCATGCCCTGTGTGCGAACGCACGCAGAACATCTTGGGCACACGTTAAAACCCCGTTCTGCCTTTTGAAAGAGCAGGCCATTGTGTGCCTGTAGGAGCGGATAACAAAATTATAAAAAAAAACCGGCATGCACAAAGGTGTCGTGTTTAGATACCAATCCTGAGGAAAAGTCGGGGAGTTGGAGTCCCCAGGGTGGCTTGGGGCTGTATATGGCAACATTCTGGCGGCCCCTGCGATGGTACTGGAGCCATTCGCAACGGTCATTGCCTCGAGAGGGGGTGTCTGCTGCATAGGTAACAGCTTGCCCTCCATACTTACTTACCCAGGCTTTGCGCTCTAAAGACTAGAGCGCAACTCCATAGTCTTCCGAGACTGATGGGTGCCTACTACTGGTGAAAGAGGTATTAGAAAAAAGGCCTATCCCTAAAAATCAGGAAACCTGGGACGTGGACACTGTCCTACAGTATTTAGCTGGTTTGCCTCGTGTAGAAGAGTTTTCACTTAAACAGCTGTCCCTCAGATTGATTATGTTGCTCGCCCTTGTTTCCGGTCAGAGGGGTCAAACAATCCACACATCACAATGTGATGATGTAAAGATGAAAGATGATAATGTGTTTCAGTGTTCCGTGCTGTGTTGAAGCAAACCAAGCCAGGGTTGATGTACAGCCTTTTAGAACTACAGTCCTTGGAAAATAGAAACCCGTGTGTAGTTGTCCACCTCAGACAGTATTTGAAGGTAACGGAATCTTTGATGAAAGTGAAGAACTTTTATTTCATTTGCTAAATTTCACAGTGAGGTTTTCAAAGACACTATATCCAGATGGATTAAAAACTGTGTTATGATTACCTGGTGTGGATAATTATCATCCATTTTCGGCCCACAGCACCAGAGCAGCAAGTACATCAGTGCCCACTCCTCTTCACTCCCAAAAAAGTCCTTTGGATGAGACTATAAACCGAGGTACGTGTGCGAACGTACGCAGAACATCTTGCGCACACGTTAAAACCGTTCCGCTTTTCGGAAGAGTAGGAATTGTGTGCCGGTGGAACGGAAGACGAAAATGTACCAAAATGATTATACACGGGGACAAGATGTAAAAAATGCACATGAGTGCTTATTCCGTAATCCTCGAAATAAATAAAATAATAAATAAATAAAAGATAAAGAATCTGTAAATAAAAATAGAACGGGTTTTAACGTGTGAACAAGATGCTCTGCGTGTTGTTTGCTCACGGGATGTCAATTTATAGTCTCATCTGAAGAACATTTGAGGGGGAATGGAGGTCGGCACTGATGTTGTTAATCAGAGGAAAAATCTTTTTGAACGAGGATTCGAACCCAGGTCAGCAGATCACGAGCCCAATACAAATCACTCTACCACAGGCAATTCCTGTGTGTGTGTGTGTGTGTGTGTGTGTGTGTGTGTGTGTGTGTGTGTGTGTGTGTGTGTGTGTGTGTGTGTGTGTGTGTGTGTGGTGTGTGTGTGGTGGTTTGTGTTATTTTATTCTTTTATCGGCAGAATGGGATAAGCACTCTCGTGCTTTTTTACCTCCAGTCCCCGCGTGTATGCAGTTTTGTAAATGTCATCTGTTCCCAACGGACCACGATGGCCTACTCTTACGAAAAAGGAACACATTTAATGTGTGCGCAAGATGTTCTGCGTGCGTTCATACACGGGGCGTATTTTATAGTCTTGCGCGCGCTCGCACGCTCGCGCGTGCGTGTGTGTTGTGTGTAGTGTGTGTGTGTGTGTGTGTGTGTGTGTGTGTGTGTGTGTGTGTGTGTGTGTGGTGTGTGTGTGTGTGTGTGGGTGTGTGTGTTGTATGTGTGGTGTGTTTGTGTATGCGTGCTTGCGTGCCTGTGTACATGTGTGTGTGCGTGCATGCGTGCATGCGTGCGCGTGCACGCACGCGCGGTGTGTGTTGTGGCAAATGATCTCTGCATCTTCACTCAACTGGCTGCTATTTTGCAGTCATCTTGAAAGCATTCCTGCGACATCAGTGTGTCAGGAGTGGAACAGCGGGGAACATGATGAGATCTGTGCACAGCACTCTAGAGCATTCCTACCTCTCTGTTTGGCTGTCTGTCAGCCTGCATTCTTTCTCTAGGTCTCTCTCTCTTTGTCCAGCGGTTAATGCAAGGATGATAGGCAAAATCTGCACTCAGGGTGACAGCATGCTTTTCTTTCTTGTCATACACATACTTTAAGGTAAGATAAAGGTTTGTCCCATTCAGAGACCTCAGCTTCTCTAGGGGGCCCGCATATTGAGGGCGGCGCCCATCTCCTCCGGGGCGGGATAGCTCAGTGGTCACAGCGCTCACTTTCTCAGTCAAAGTTAAGCAGCGTCGAGCGTGATTACCAAACTGGATGGGTGACTGCGCGCCTTGCCTTCAGTACAGTCCCCCTAGTTCACCGAGCTGTAAATGGGTTCCTGCCCTCTTTAGGGTCAGGGGGAAAGGTAAAGAGCGAGGAGAGTAGGTGGGGGTGCCCTAAAAATTCTGGGCCCTAGAGAAGCTGGGTTTCTGATGCCTCGCTCCCCCACGACCCCACAGTTATGGGACACCTTTACCTTTACCCTTTTACATATACTTTCTGGATCATCCTCTTCAATTCTGGCTTGAGGAAAAAAACTGTATTGGCCATTTGTTTCCCGTCAATGTAATACTTAAAGATATAAAGGTAAAGGCAAAGGTCTATAAACTAGGCGGTCGTAGGGGAGCGAGGCCTCAGGACGTCAGTTTCTCTAAGAGCTAGCAAAATTGGGCGGCGCCCATTTATTTTCCCCCGCTGTTGACCTTCCCTGACCTGAAAAAAAGAAGGTATCATTTACAGTGGGTGAAATAAAGGGGGGGACTGTACTGAACCAAGGCGTGAAAACGGTCATCATCCAATGGTAACCACGCTCGACGCTGCTTAACTTAACTGGGGGGGGGGGGGGGGGGGGGAAGCGAGCGCTCTGACCCTGAGCTATCCGGCCCTCGCTTAAAAATATATGGGTCTTTATTATAGACCTGACAAATGTAAACCTCGCCTTAACCTACCTGCCTCCCTACCTTTATTCTAACCCCCACCTTTTCCCCCCCAACCTACCCCAAAACCTTTCCCCCCTTCCCCCCCCCTAAACGCCCTCCCTCCCCAACTACCCCTTTCCTTTCCATGTCGTTTCACGTCCTGATTAGGCTGTCCTTCCCTGGAATTTCCCCTTCCGTCAACTGGGGAAAAAATGGAGAACCCCCCCCAACAAAAAAAACAAAACAACAACAAAAAAACAACAAACACACACACTTGACTTTTCCAACCTTTGGGCAATGTTTGAGAAAATTCCCGGAATAAATTTTTTAAAACAGGAAAATTCCAAAACCCCTTTAATCCTCTTTTTTCAATTTTTTTCCCCGTCCCCCTCTCTCGTTACTTTATCTGCCCTTGTTGTCTGTTTTTCTGTCTTTTCTGTCTTTTTTTATTTTTTTTGGGGCGGCTGCGCGCGTTTTGCTCCGGGGGCGGTCTCACTCCCCTGGCCCCCCCCCCACCCCCCCCCCCCCCCCCCCCTTCCCCCCCTCCTCCCTTTCCCCCCCCTCCCTCCCTTTCCCTTTCCTTTCTCTCTCTCTCTCTCTTTTCTCTTTTCTCCTCTCTCCTCTTTTCTCTTCCTCTTTTTTTCCTTTTTTTTGTGTTGGGTTTGGGGGTGTGTGTGTGTGTGTGTTTTTTGGGTGTGTGTGTGTGTGTGTTTTGTGGGTCCTCCCATGAGTGTGGCCTCAGGTGTGTGTGGTGTGGGTGTGGTTTGTGTGTGGGTGTGTGTTTTGTGTGGGTTTTGTTGTGTGTTGTTGTTGTTTTTGTGTGCCCGGGGTGTGGGGGGGGGGTGTAATGTATGTGTATTGCGAGTAACGCGGCTTTTTTTGGTGTGGGTTTTTGGGTGTGTGTGTGTGTTTTTTTGGTTTTGTGTTGTGTTGTGTTGGTGTGTGGTGTGTGGTTGTGTGTGTGGTGCGCCGAATTTCGTGTTTTTTTGTTTTTTTACTTTAGAGCGAATAATGTGTGCGTGGGTGTATGTATTGTTGGTTGGTGTGTGGTGTCGGGGGGGGGGGGGGGGGGGGGGGGGGGGTTTTTTGGGTGTGCATATAAAACCTGAAAAAATTTCCCCTTTTTCTTGTAAATCCCTCTGTGGAATGGTCCGGAAATGAAACTTAAAAATTGTCAGAAAACATTAAAAAACTATCCAAAGTGCGAAAAACCGTGAAAAAAGGGACTTGTGTTTTATATAAAGGTGTTTTTTGGAAAATCAGTTGGGAAAATGATTCGTGAATTTTTTTGGATCGATTCTTTTTGTGAAGTATTAGATTGTAATTGTTTAGTAACGTGTTAAAACTCCTGTGCTATTTAGTACATTTTTGGAACGTCTAGATTTTGTGAATGGTCTGTTGTAAATCCCTTTAGTGATCTTTGGGTGTTTTGAAAACCACAAATAAAGGTTATCCAAGTTGGGGGTGTGTTTTGTGTTCCCATGTGTTTTTTTGAAAACCGCAAAATAAATTTTTCTGAATTTTTCAAACCCTGGATGTGTTTAATTCTGTGCTGTGTTGTGCAAACCTTCAAATTGAAAGTCAAAATTTTTAAAATGGACAAAACAGAGGGAAAGGGGCCAACAGTGGTTTTAAAATTTAAAAAAAATATTATAGGTTTTTTTTTTTTTTTTTTTTTTTTCCCCCTTGGTTTTGGAAAACCATAAACATTTCTCTGCGGTTGTGTTTCCGCAAAAAGTGTTCCAGAAAATGTTTATTCCTAACAAAATTTCAGACCTGGGATATTGTGTATATGAAAGTTTTAGGATTAATTATCAACTGGTAACAGTTAAAGCAAGGCTTTTATTAGATATATTTGCTCCCTTTTATTTGTGCAGAAAAAATGATTAGTTTTTTTATTGCATTTCTTAATCCCTTCCCCGTATTTACTTGACCCCGTTTAAGTTAAGAAAGTTTCCCCAAACCCCTTTAAATCTTTTTGGGGTTTTTGTGACTTATATTACTTTTTATTTTTTTTTTTTCTTCCCCTTTTTTTTACCTTTTTAGCAAAGGCTCCCTGTCAGAAAACCCCACAAAAAGAGGGGGCTAGTTTGGTTTTAACATTAACGATTTTAAAAAAATAGTGTGTACTAGTTCCTACCCAAATAAATAAAACCCTTTCATTTATTTGGTTTAAAAACCCGATTTCCGTTTGGTTTGATAAAGAAATCCAAAACCGGGTTTAGGCAATCCGTAAGGACCCTTTCCTCCAAAACAAAGGAAGTTTATATTAAATGAACCATAAATTTTTAAAAAATTACATCTTGAAAAACCCAAAAGTAGGTTTTATGGTGAAAACAAATCAAAAGAAGTAAACCCCCTTATTGTCGGATTTATATACAGAAATCCCCTTTGGGTTTTTGGGTTATGTTTTCCAAAAATCTCCGAAAATTTAAATTTTAAAACCAACCCCTTTAACCCCCCCCAGTCAACTTCTTTTGACCTTGTTATGTAACTAAAAAGCAAAAAAATCAAAAAAAAAATGTTTTTCCCCCCAAACTGTGGCTGCAGGATACCTTCCTATTTTTTTACTGGAAAAAAAAAGGAAATTTAAAAAAATTCCCATGGGGTAAAAGGGGAATCATTTTTGTCATTTTTTAAAATTTTTGATGAAAAAAAATTTTTTCTTTTTGCTTGCTAAATTCCTAAAATTTAAAACTTTGTTTACAACTTTTACAGCCCCCGGGGAAAGTATTATTTTTGGCTAGAAACATTTAATCAGCTTGATAAACGTCCTTTAAAAACCCCGAAGAGTGAAGCACGCAACACGCCTAAAGGTGAAAAATGAGTTCTAAAAAAAACTTATTTAAAAGATGATCTTTTAAAAAAAGGGGAAAAATAGGAAATTTTAAAAAAACAAAGAAACAAAGAAAAATCTTTAAAAACCTTTAAAAAACCCAAACAAAAAATTTTCCAAAAATCTTGCCTCACCCGGAAAAAAAAACCAAAAAGGGGGTTTTGGGGGGGGTATCAATCAATTAACCAAAAAAAACCCCAAAATAAACCCCATTTTTAAAAAAAAATTTCCCCAGTGATCTCAACTTTTTTTTAAACCAATACTGAAACAGTTAAAAAACCCAAGATGAACATTTTTAAAAATCCTTTGAAGAGCTAAAAAGCTTTTGTCAAAAAAAAAAATTTAAAATCAAAATTAAAAACCCCTTTAAAAATTGTTTCTGAAGTGTTTAGATATCTAAATACTTAAAACCCAAAAAAGTAAAAGGGGCCAGAGGGTTTTTGACAGTAAAATTTTAAGTTAGCAGCCCCAATCATCTCTGACAATTTAACTTAAATTTAAATTTATGCTTTTGAAAAATGCTTTTTTCCCCAACACATTTTTTAAAAAGCTAAAGAAATTTCCCCTTCTTTAAAAGTGGAGCCTTTCAAATTTTTAATTACAGCCCCATTTTTAATTTTTTCAATACTATCAAAACCGTTGGAAAAAAAACTTTCTGGGGAACCTTTATACCATCTTGATTTTTAAAAATTTCTAAACAAAAATAAAGGGGGGGTTTCGGGAAAAAGCATTTTGTCACACTTTTTTACAAACCCTTTTTAAAAGTTGGCAAAACAATTTTAAAAAGGGAAAAGGTTTGTGGTGCCCTTTTTGTTGTTTTTTAAAAAGTTTTTTGTTTTGAAATTGTCAAAGTTTTATTTTTAAAAAGCTGTTTGTAGGGAATCGAAATGTCCTACAATTTTTGAAACCTTTCTTGGAAACAGCAGCAATAGTGTGTATCAAAAATTTTCCAAAGGCCTGTCCCATTACCGGTCAAATAGGGCCCCCCCCCAAGGGCTCAAAAAAGGGGGCCCCCTTTCTTTTTTGTATATTGTAAATTGCCCTTCCCCCCCCTATCAAAGCCCCTGTCAGCTTTTTTGTGATAAACCCAAAAATACTTTTGTCCCCAAATAGATAGAATATCATTTCATTAAAAAAAAGTATTGACTCTTTTGGAAAGGGTTTTGGTCAACAAAACCAATTTCCCTAAAACCACAAAAAAACCAAACAAATTCTTTCACCACAAAAAAAAAAAAACAAAATTGACAATCCACCCCCCCCTGTTTTTCATAAACAAAACCCTAGTTGAAGAAGTGGACAATCCAAACCCCGGGTTTTTTTACAATAGACAATTCTCTCGGGGCGCACATGAAACCCAAAATTTTAAACAAACTTTTTCCCACACAAGTCTACCAGTTTTTGTAAAATTTAAAAACCCCCTTTTTAAAAAATTTCATGCAAAAAAAATTTTTTTACGGGCTTTTTTTTATCACAATTAATTATTGCTCTACATCTTTGAACGGCCAGTGCAAAAAAAGTTAAAAAACCCCCTTTTTAGTAACATAAACGACCCCTCAAGGCAGTCTTTTAAAAATTCCTCAAGTTTAGTTAAATCTGCTCCCCAAAAAATTGGGAGTCTTTCCTTAAACAAAAAAAATTTTTAAATAAAGCTATGTTTAAAAATTTAAAAAAACCCCAGGGGGAAAAGCTCCTACAACATTGAAATCAAATTTCATTAAATTCTCGAGATTCAAAAAATTCAGCGGGCCCCTCCCCCAAAAAATTTATCATTCAAATCAAGCCTTCCTACTCTGGTAGTTCCCGGGGAAAAAGTACCCTTGAATTTTAAGTGGGTCCCCAAAATAAGAGGCTTTTTTAAAACTATTCATATCCACTTTTTTTTTCCCAAAAGACCCCTTTTAAACCCCAAAACCCCCAACCCCCCCCCCCCCCCCCCCCCCCCAAAAAAAAAAAAAGGGAAAAAAAAAAAAAAAAAAAAAAAAAAATAAAAAAATTTTTTCAAAGCCCCTTAATTTCCTTGCCATTTTTTGTTCAATTTTCTTATTTTAAAAAAAAATATCAACTTTTTCCTTAAAGGAAGCCAGTTTAAGTTTTAATTCTAAATAATTTTTAAGGGGATATTGACTTTCTCCAACCCTTTCCCGAGTGGGCCCTTAAACCCCTTTGTCTTCTATTTTGGTATTCATTTTGGTTTTTTTTTTAGCATAACCAAGTGGCAAAAAAAATGACGGGGTGACCACTTGGGGAGTTCAATTTGGTTCATCCATCAGCAAAAACCCGGGGCAATTTAAAAAAAGTTTTTAAAAATTTTTTTAAAATTAAAAATTTTTTTAAATTTAAATTTTTTTTTTTTTTAAAAATTTTTAATTTCAAATCTTTTTTGATGAGGTGTTTTTTTCTTTTGTTTTCTGTTTTTTTTTTTTTTTTTTTTTTTTTTTTTTTTTTTTTTTTTTTTTTTGTTTTTTTTTTTTTTAAAAAATTTTTTTTTTAAGTTTTTCCCCCCCTCCCTCTCTCTCTCTCTCTCTCTCTCCCCTTCTCTTTCTCTTCTCTCTCTCTCCTCTCTTTTCCACCCAGATTATTACTGTATAATGTTGGTTGCAAAAATTTTTTAAAATTGAAAAATTTTTTGTTTAATTATGATGTGATTTTATTTAGTTTTTTGGGGGTTTGGGGGTTTTTTTTTTTTTTTTTTTTTTTTTTTCAGGGTGGGGGTTTTTTTTTTTTGTTGTTTTTTTTTTTTATGCGTCTTTGTTTCCCCCCCCCACACACACACCAAAACCACACCACACAAAACACACCACACACACAACACCACACCACAAAAACCAAAACACACCACACCCCACACACACATTTTCATACAAAAATTTCAGCACACAGACCCCAGAACACAGAAAAAACCCGACACACACCCCCAAACCACCACCACACACACAAAACCCCAATTATTTTTTTCATATGAATTTTTTTGGTTATAGATTTGAAATTTCCTTATTTAAATTTTTTTTTTTTTTTTTTCTTCATTAGGGGAATTTTTTGTATCTTTTAAGTATGGGTTTGGTTTTTTAAATTTTTTGTTTGTGTAAAAAAAAAATGTTTTTTTCCCCCCCTTTATTTGTTATTTTTTTATACAATTTTGCTCTTTGTTTTTTTTTGCTTGGGGTTTTTTTTTTTCATTGTTGGCCCGGGCCCAATTGTGAGCACCCCACACACAAAACCAAAACCCCACACACACACAAAACACACCCCCCCACACAAAACACAAAACCCAGTGAACACACACA
This sequence comes from Stramonita haemastoma, assembly GCA_030674155.1. Classification (NCBI taxonomy): domain Eukaryota; kingdom Metazoa; phylum Mollusca; class Gastropoda; order Neogastropoda; family Muricidae; genus Stramonita; species Stramonita haemastoma. The sequence goes on along the minus strand of CM060326.1, from coordinate 4,284,675 downwards.
CACACACACAACAAAACCCCACACACACACCACACAACACACACCGCGCGCGCCCCCCGGGGGCGCGCGGGGCACACCACACACACACACCCCACACTTACACCAGAGAATTTTTTAAAAAATTTCATAAAATTTTTTTTGTGAGTTTAAGGTTTCACGATGTAATTTGTTGACAAAAGTTTTTTGGGGGGGTTTTGAAACTTTTTCTTTTTTTTGGGTTTTTTTTTTTAAATGACGAAAAAATTTTGATAACGCTCTCTCTCCCCCCTTTTCTCTTTTCTCCTCTCTCCCCCTTTTCTCTCTCCTCTTCTCTCTCTCTCTTTTCTTCTCTCTCTCTCTTCTCTCTCTTTTTTGGGGTTCCTGATTATTTTGTTTTTTTTTTTATCTTCATTATTTATTTTTTTTTTTTTTTTTAATGTATAGAGTTTGTTTTAAAATTTTTTGGTTTGTTTTTTTAACCCCTTTTTTTTTTGTTTCGCCCCTAGGGGTTTTTTAAAAAAATATTTTTTTTAAAATTTCTTTTTTTTTTTTTGGGTTTTTTTTTTTCCCTTTTTGGGGGGTTTTTTTTTTTCCTTTTTAAGGATTGGCTCCCTTTTTTTAATTTTTATATAATTGATGATAATTTTTTTTTTTTTCAGAAGGGGGGAGGGTTTTTAAATTTTTTCCCCAGTTTTTTTGATTTTAAATTTTAAGGGGTCTCTTTTCTCTTTTCCCCTCCCTCTCTTTTCCTCTCTCCCCTTCTCTCCCCCCTCGGGGGCTTTTGGGGGCGTCGGCTGTGGGGGTCTGTCTGTCTGTTGTCTTTTTGCTTTTTCTCTTCTCTTCTCTCCCCTTTTCTCCCCCTCTCTTCTCTCTCCCCTTTTCTTTTTCTCGGGGTTTTTTTCCTTTTTTTTAAAAATTTGGGTTTTTAAAATTTTTGGGGGAGTTTTTTTTTTTTATTGGGGGTATTTTTTTGGGGGGAAAATGTGATTTTTTAAAAAAAAATTTTTTTTGGGGGGTGGTTTTTTTTTTGGGGGCGATTTTAAATTTTTGGGGGATGCTTTTCCTTCTTCTCTCCCTCTTCCCCTCTCCTCTCTCTCTTTTCCCCTTTTCTCTTCTTTTCTTCCCCCCCCCTCTCTCTTTTTTCCCTCTCTCCCCCCCCCTTTTCCCCCTTTTCCTCTCTCTCTCTTCCCCCCTCTCTCTCTCTCTCTCTTTTCTCTCTCTCTCTCTCCTCTCTCTTTCTCTCTCTCTCTCTTTTTTGGGGTTTTCCTTTTTTCCCCCTCCTTTCCCCTCCAATTTTTCCCCTTTCCCCGATTTTCATTTCCCGGGATTTTTTAGGGGGGGGGGGTTTTTTGGGTTTGGGTTTTGTTGGATTCAAACTTTTTTTCTTACCTTTTGGGAATTTTGAAATGTTTTTTTCCTTTTAGTCTTTTGTTTTTAAAAAAGGGTTTTTTGTTTTTGGGTTTTTTTTTTAATTGTTTTTTTCCCCCTTTTTCCCCCATTTTTCTTTTTTTCCCCCCCTTTTTAAAAACCCCAAACACGCACGCACAAAAAACCCCCCCCAACACACACACACACCACAACACACCACACCCCCACACCCGAAAACACGCCCCACAACACACACCACTCACACACTCAGCTTTATTTATTTGAAAAGGCCTTCTGTTTCTTTGGGCCTGAATATTTTTTTTTTTTTAAAAATTTTTTTTTTGGTTTATGTTTTTTTTTTTTTTAAATAATTATTGTGTACCCATTTGGGGATGTCGCTTTTTGGGTTTAATGTATTCTGTTTTTTTTTTTAAATTTTTTGGGGTTTAAAATTGCTACTGGTGGTGATGCTGGTTGTAGGGGTTTAGGGGGGGGGTTTTTTAGCTTTATTCCCAAAGGGGGGAAAGGGGCCCGGATAAAAAAAAAGTTTTTTAAGGATTATTACTTTTTTTCCCCTTGAAAAATAAAGATTATTTTTCTTCATTCTTCTCTCCCCCTCCCCTCTCTCTTTTCCTTTCCCCCCCCTTAAAAACCCCAAAAAAGGGACAAATTTTTTTTTAAATTAAAAGGTTTTGGTGTTTGGGGTTTAAAAAAAAAAGTTTTTTAACGTGAGGCTATGCAAAATCTATGGGGTTTGAAAATTATTTCAAAATTACTACTCTTTTTTTTTCCTTCAGGGAAAATAATGTAAAACCAAACCCCAAAGTTTTTAAAAAAATTAAAGGGGATTTACAAAAATTTTAAAGAAAAAAAAACCCCTCTCCCACCAAAGGGCAGAATTTCAGCGTGGCAAAAGAAGAAAAACCCTTTTAAAAGGGTTTTAAAGGGGTTTAGGGGGAAAAGGAAGGGGGGGGGAAAAATTTTTTTTGAGGGGCTTTTGGCCCCGCCCCCGTGAACGTGGTGTGCGGCGGGGCAAAAACCCCTCCCGGGGCCCCACACACTTTTAAAAAGCCCCGGGGGGAATCACACCCCAGCCCCCCCGCCTACACACACCACCACAAAAACACAGACACAAATCCCCCCCTTTTAACCCACCCCACCCCGCGCGCGCGCGCACACGCGCATTCACACTCACTGGGGCCCCGCGCCGCCCCCCTCACACACATTTTCATGTACAGGAAAAAAAAATTAAATAGTACTCAGAGGGGGCCAAAACCAAAACTTTTTTAAATTGGCCGTGTTTCTTCTAAAATGGGAAAAAATGGGTTTTCCCCAAAATGAAAAAGGGGATTTAAAAAAAAGTCATACCCCCCCAAATTCCATTCGGGGGTCCCAAATTTTTAATCTCACAGTGATTCCCCGGGGGGATGAGTCTTTTTAGAAAATTTTTTTTGGGGGGTTTCCCAGATTTTTAAAAGGGGGGGGGGGGGAAAACAACAAAAAACAAACAGCCCTAAAACAAACGGGACACGTGTACAGGGGCTGATTTTTGGGGATTTTGCATTTTTTAAAACCCCTTTTTAAGGGGTTTAAGGTAGTTTTTGTCCCAAAAAATTAAAAATTTTTACTCTCCCCGGGGGGGGGGTGCACCCCCCAAAAAGGCAGTCCCTCCCAATTTTTTTTTTTCCCTTTTTCTGATTTTTTAATTTTTTTTTTTTTTGGGGGGAGTGGTTTTTTTTCTACAAAATTTTCCCAAAAGGGAAAAACCCCTCTTGTTCCCGGGGGGGCCCTTTTTAAAGGGGGTTTAAAAAAATTTGAAAGACTGGGGGGACCATTTTGGTTTTTTTTAAAACTTTTTCCCCAAAACATTTTTAAAAACCTTTTCCGATTTTTTTTAAATTTGGGGCCTTTGTGTGGGGGGGGGGAAAAAGAAAAAATTTAAAAAAACGGAAAAACGGGGGGGTCTATGAAAAAAAACCCCACAAGTGCTTTTTAAATTTTATACCGAAAAAAAGGGGAATGAATAAAAAAAAAAATAAAATAAAAAAATTTAAATAAATAATAATAGGGGGGGAAAAGGGAAAAAAATTTTCGGGCCCCAAAAATGGAGATCAAACCCCCAAAATTTCCCCAAAACCCGGAAAAATTTTCTTTTTTGGGAAAAATGCTTTTTCCTTAGACCCCCGATCTGTGTGAAAATTTCCCCATTTTTTACCTGGCCGCCCGGAAAAAGGGCACTTTTGGTAAAATTTACCCCCGGGGTTTAAATTGGGGCCCAAAAAAAAAAACGACAAAAAACAACAACAACAACAACAAAGTTCAGATTTTTCCCCGGATGGAAATAATTTTTTGAGTTATTAAACCCCACCGCCTGAACTGCGTGGGGGGGGGGTTCTGGGGAAAAAACAGGGGCCCCCCTCCAGAAAAAATTTGCCCATTTTTTTCCCCCTGCGTTTTTGGGTTTTAAAACGGGGGTTTTTGTCTTTGCTCTAAGTCGAAATTTTTTTTTTATATTTTTATTTTTTTTGCTCTTTTCTTCCCCCCGTTTTGGGGTTTGTCTTTTTTTCTCCCCTCTTTTTTTCTCTCTCTCTCTCTCTTTTTCTCTCCCCTTCTCTCTCTCTCCTCTCTCTCTTCTCTCCCCTTCTCTTCTCTCTCTCTTTTCTCTCTTTAATTTTTTTAAAAAATTATATATATTTATATATATTTATATATATATATATATATTATTTTTATTTATTTATATTATAAAATTTTATATTTTAAAACATATTTTTCCTTTTCTTGGGGTTTTCTATTCTCTTCTTTTCTCTGTTTTTGTCTTGTCTTTTTTTCTTTTCTTCTTTTCTCAGCCCTCTCTCTCAGTCTCTTCTTTTTTCTCTATCTTTGTCTCTTTTTTTTTTCTTTCTCTCTTCTTTCTCATTCTTTTCTCTCCCCCCCCCCCCCTCTCTCTCTAACAAACAAAACCCCCTTACACTTTTTTTTCCAAAAAACTTTTCTTTTTTTTTTTAAAATTTTGCATTTTCTTCAACTGATTGTCTATTTTTTGGGGTAAAAATTGGAAAGAAAACCCCCTTTTTTTTGTTTTTTGGGTTTTTTTGTGAAGAGCAAACGCCCCTGTTGGGGTGTTGTGTGTTTTGGGTTTTTGTGTGGGGGGGGTTTTGTGTGGGGTTGTGTGTGTGTGGTTGGTGGTGTGTGTGTGTAGCGGGCGGCGTGCTTGGGGCTTTAAACTCTTTGTTTGTTTTTTGGTGTGGGGTTTTTTATTTTTTTGGGGGGAAAAAGGGGGGGAGGGGAAAGGGGGGAAAAAAGGGGGGGGGAAAAAAATGGGAGAGAGGGGGGAAAAAAGGGGGAGAGAGAGGGGGGGAGAGAGGGAGGGGAGAGAAAAGAGGGGGAGAAGAGAGGGGAGAGACGAGAAAAAAAAAAGGGGGAAAAAAAAGGGAAAAAAAAAAGGGGAGAAAAAGAGAGAAAGAGAAAAAAGACGGGGGAAGACAAAAAAAAGGGGGAGAGAGAGGGAAAGAAAAAAAAAAAAAAAACCAAAAAATGAAAAAAAAAAAGGGAGAGGAGAGGGGAGAGAGGGGGGGGGTGAAAAAAAGGGGGGGGGGGGGGGAAAAAAAGGGAAGAGAAAAGGGGGGGGGGGGGGGGGGAGAGGGAAAAGGGGAAAAGGAAAAAACAAAAAAGACAAAAAAAAAAAAGGGGGGGGGGGGGCGGGGGGGGAAAAAGACAAAGGAGAAGGGAGAAAGAAAAGGGGAAAAAATTTTTTTCATTACAAAGGGTTTTCCTTGAAAAAAAAAACCCCTTCCCTAACCCCGGGTTAAAAAGAAAAAAAAAAACAAAAAAAAGGGAAAAAAAAATTTTTAAAAATTTTAGCAAAAAAAAAAAAAAAAAAAAAAAAAAAAAAAAAAAAAAAAAGAAAAAAAAAAAAAAAAGGGGAAAAGGGGGAAAAGAAAAAACAAAAAAAAAAAAAAACAACAAAAAAAAAGAAAAAAAAAAAAAAAAAACCCCAAAGGGGAAGGGGGCCAAAAAAGAAACCCCAAAAACCCCCAAAGCAAAAACCCTTTGGGGGCCCCTTTTTTTTTGGGGGGCAAAAGGGGGAAAGAGTGTTTTTTCAGAGTGCTAAGTCTTCCACCCCCCCCCATCTTTTCCCCCCAGGGTTTTTATCAAAAAAATAGTTTTTTTTTGGGGGCTCTTTTTTTTGGAATGTTTTCCCCACCCATTGGGGGGGGGAAACACAAAAAACCGGGGCCCCGGTTTTGGATTTTTTACGCAAAAAGGGCTTGCCCCGCCTTTCCCCCCTTTTTTCGGAGGAGCGGGCCCCTTGGGGGTGACGGTGGGGAGCGGAAAAAAAAAAAAATTTTTTTTAAAAAAAAACCGCATCCCCAAAAGGGCGTCGTTTTTTAGACACCACCCCCGAAAAAAAAAAAACCCCCGGGTTTTTGGGGCCCAAAGGGGGGCGGTGGGGGCTTTTTTTGGGGAACTTTCCCGGGGGCCCCCCTGCGCCCGGTTAGGGAAAAACCATTCGTATGGGGCTTTTCCCTTTTTCCCAAAGGGAAAAAAATTCCCAGGGGTTTTTGGGGGGGGGGGGGGCCCCCCCTTGAAATTTTTTAACGGGCCTGTCCTCCTTTTTTTAAAACCCCCCCATTTTTAAACCCCCCTTTTGGGGGCCAAGAGGAAACTGCATATTTTCCCCGGATGGGGTTCCCTACGGTTGGGGTGTTGTGTGAGTGTGTGGGGGGTTTTGGGGTTGTTTGTCTTTTTGTGTCTGTGGTCAAAAAAGGGGGGGAGAGAGAGGGGGGAGAGGGGAGGGGAAAAGGAGGGGGGGAGAGAAGTAGAGGAGAAAAGGAGAGGGAGAGGGGGGGGGGGGGAGGGGGGGGGGGGAAAGGGGGAAGGGGGGTAGAGGGGGGGAGGGGGGGGAAAACAGAGAAAAAGGGGGGGGGGGGAAAAGGGGGAAGAGAAGAGGGGGGGGGGGGGGGGGAAAGGGGGAGGGGACGGGAGACAGAGAAAAGAGAAAACAGAGAAACAGAGACAAAAAAAGAGAACAGAGACAGAGAAAAAGGGAAAAAAAAGGGAAAAAAAAAACCAGGGGGAAAAAAGAGGACAGTACGTTTACAAAACTTTTGTAAAATGGGGGAATGCCCGGGGGAATTTTTCCCATTTTTTTAAAAAAAAAACACCCCCGGGAAAAAAGATTCTGAAAAACCCCCCCCTTTCCTTTTTTCCCTCTCACGATCTCCATCCGGTCTCCCACCCCCAAAAAAAAACCCCCCCCCCCCCCCCCCCCCCCCCCCCCCCCCCCCCCCCCCCCCCCCCCCCCCCCCCCCCCCCCCCCCCCCCCCCCCCCCCTTTGTAAAAAATGCGTTAAAAAAAAAAGGAAAAAGGGGGAAAAAATCATTTTTTTTTCCCTGCGTTTGTTCAAAGAAAACCCCGGATTCCACCTTTTCTCTGCGCGGGGGTGAAACACAATGGAGACATGTAGAAAAATTTTTTTTCTAGCTTCAGTGTTTTTAAAAAAAGAGAAAAAAATGTTTTTTTTCAACTTTTCAAATTTAAAAAAAAAACCCCGGGGATAAGAAAGTTGCAGGAAAAGATTAAGATTTGCCCTCTTTCGGGACACCCCCCCCAAAACCCACACCACACACACACACACACCACACACCCACACACAACACACACCCCCAAAAAACCACACAAACAACACACACCACACACAACACACACACCAACAACACCACCAAAAAAAAAAAAAAAAAAAAAAACCCCCAAAAAAAACCCCAAAACGTTCCCCCCCCAAAAAAATTGAGTTTGTCAGAAGGAATCAGTGGTATAGACTGTTTTTAAAAAATCTGCGGACAAGGATGTAAAAACGAAACTTTTTTTCCCCGGGGGGGGTGGGTTTGTCTGCGGCTATCTATCTCGGGGGAGGGATACCCTTTTTGGTTAGAACATTGCGGGGCAATTTGCCCACCCGGGTTCGTTTTTCCCTTCGGGGGTTTTTTCCCCTGGAGTTAACATCAGTGCTGACCCCACCCCCCCTAAACCCCCTCGGGTGAAACTTTAAACCCGGGGGCCCGTGTGTAAGCAGAACTTTTTCCCCCCCACGTTAAATTTGTTCCGCTTTTTTGTAAAGCGTGGGCCCCCGTGTCCCCGGGGGGAAAAAGATGACACGTTTTTCAAAAACTGTTACACACGGGGAGGGGAAAAAAAAACCCCATGGGTGTTTTCCATTCCCCCCTATATAAAATAAAAAAATTTTAAAAAATAAAAAAATCTATCTCTGATAGAAGCACAGTGCCCCCCGGGGAAGGGGGGAAGAGAAAGACGGAAGAACGGGGGGGAAGGTTTGCAGGTAAGGACCCCCTTTAGTCCTGCAAGCTTGGGGTTGCTGAATCCGTTTTGGCCAAAATTTTCCCCCTCCTTTGACCATGGGGGGGTTTGGGCTGGGTGTAATCTTTAGGATGAGACGATTTAAAACGAGGTCCCGTGTGTTACAATCATTATTTAGCACACGTGAGGAAAAAACCCCCCGGGGACAATAGGATTGTTCATGGCGAAATTCTGTAGGGAAAAAGCCCTTGATTGGGGGGAAAGATTTTAAATTTGCAGACAGAAAAAGAAAAAAAATGGGTGGCCCGTGTACTTGTGGCGACGTGCTCTTTTTCCCCCAAAGGGGGCCCCCCCCCAATTTTACGCGGGGGGAAAAATTTTTTTGGGTTTTTTAAAGGGGTTTTATATAAAATTTTAAAATTTTTTATTTTATATATATATATATTTTATATATTTTAATATTATTATTTTATTTATATTATATATATTTTATTTTATTTTTTATATTTTAAAATTTAGCCCTCACGGAATGAGTCGCTTAGACATACCCCTTTTGCACTAGTGCCATTAAAGGCAGGTGGGGGCCAAGTTTTAAATTTTTTATTTTTTTATTGTTTTTTAAAATTTTATACCCCTTTGTCTCTTATAATGAAATACAAGGCATTTTTTTTTTAAAAATTTTTTTGACTTTAAAGGGTTTTGAAAATACCAAGCCGTCTTTTGAAAACCCTGTTAAAAAATAAACTTGCCGTTTTCTTTTGAACACCCTGCGTTTCATTTCTTTTTGTAATTTTTTTTGCACAGAATTGCCCTTTTTTAAATTTCTGTTTTTTGTTGGGGATTGACCCCCTTTTTTTATTGGTTAAAAAACTTGTCAATAACAAAAAATTTTTCCCCATTTGTGGATTTACATATCCCCCCCTTTATATCTGAGGAAAAAGCCCCCCAAGGTTTTTTTTGAGTGTCAAATAATTTCCGAAAAAAAAAAAGTTTTATCGATTTAAAGCTTTCTTTGTGTTTTTAAGTTTTCTATCAAATTTTTTTTCCCCCCCTAAAAAGATTCCTGCCATGCAAAATGGGGGAAAACCTTTTTGGGAAAATTTCCCCAAAAAATTTTTAAGTATTAACTTTTTTTTACTTCATCTTTTCCCCTAAACCCTTTTTTCTTGTATGATAAATCCCCCCCCTTTGGGGGAAAAAAATTTAATTTTTTGTTTTATCCTTTTTTTTACAGTTATATAAAACCGATCTGTTCCTCCTTTAGAGTTTAATGATTTGTAAACTATGACAAGTCAAAGACAAAAGAATGTTCGTAGAAAAAAAAAAACCCAAAAAATTTTCTATCCCCCAAGGTATAAACGGGAATACCGTTGTTATATATATTATATATTATATATAATTTTAAAATTATAATATATATATATAAAATATATTTTTTAATTTACGAAGGGAAAAATGATAGGTAGATAGTAAAATAGATAGATAGTAGTTGATAGATAGATGTTTAGATAGATGATGGGTAGATAGTTGTATTTAGATAGATAGATTTTTTGGGATAGATAGTTTTGAAAAAAAAGAAAGAAAAAAAGACAAAAATTCTGCCCCCCTGTATGATAACTATGAAGCCCCACACAAAGAATCCCATTTTGTCACTGGAAAAATTTTTCCTGTATTTAGAAAACCACATAATTATGTGTCCTTTTTTTTTAAAAAAGATGATGTTTTTGGGTTTGGTGAAGCAATTCTGTGGGGAAAGGCCCCCTGTTTTATGCAGAAAATTTTTTTACTTTTGTAATTGGAAACGAAACAAGGCAAGAAAACCCCCGCACAATAAAACAGTACCATAATACAAACAATAATTATAATTTTACACAAACCGCACAATAAACAGTCCCAAAAATTTAAAACACAATTAATGAAAAAAACCACAGTACAATACAATACAGAACAATGCAATGCCAAGAGGATGGGTAAAATATAAATAAAAAGATCAGTTTAGTGACAACAAAAGGGCCCCGGGGCCCAAAAATGTGTCAGTTTCCAATGTCAGTTTATTGCAAAGGCTTAAACTTTAAAAGCTGTGTTTAGTTGCCCTTTTCCCCCCTTTTTATACCTATTGGGTTTTTAAATGATGTTTTTTCACACATTAAAAAAGAAAGGAATTTAGGTAAAATTCGTGAAGTGTCCTTTTGGGTTTTTTTTTTTGTTTTTCTTGGGATCCCCACCCCTTACGTGAATGAAGTCCCCCTGTGTGGTCCAGTCTTCCCCCTAGGGGCCCCCCACAAACACTTGGGGAGGAGCCCGGGCCCGAGCCCAAAAAAAACCCCCAGAAGTAGGGGTCTTATGGATTCAAAACCCGGGGAAATTTCCGGGTCCAAAATCAAAGGCCCCCCCAAAACCAAAAACCCCCCTGGGGGGCGGGTTTTCAAATTCTTTTTTTTTTTTTTTTTTTTTTTATAGTTACATTTTTTGTTCCCCAGTTTTTTTTTTAAAAAGGTTTTCCCCCAAAGGGAAACCCCCCACTCCCCCCCCTGTGGCATTTTTCCCCTTTAAAAAAAGGGCACAGAAATCCTGCCCAAGAACATCTCTTGCGTCCTTTAAAAACCCCTTTTGGGTTTTTTCCCCCCTTTTTGTGTTCAACAACCCCAAAAAAACCCCCCGGGTTTTTTTTTTAGCCCCAAAAAAAATTCCCGGGGGGGGAAAAAAAAACCCTTTTAAAAACCAAAACCTGGGGGCCCCGAAAAAAGCTTTGGCCCCGAATTTGTTGAGAGAAAAAAAAGCGGAAAAGGGGAAACATCAAAAATGATATTTTGGAGTTAAAACCTTTGGGGCCCGGTGTTTTTTTTAAAAAATGGTACAAAAAACTGAGACAAATTCCTGGCTGCCCTAGTGTGGGGGGTCAAAAAAATGTAGCGGGGGGAAATTTTTCCCCCGTTTGTGGGTTTAGAATTTTTAGGTTTTTGGTTGAAACAAACCAAAAAGCGTTTTTTTTCGTTCCCCGGAAAAAGGTTTTTTGGAAAAAGACTGATCAAAGAAAACCCAAAAAAATCTATATTTTTTTTTTCCCCCCCCTTTTTTTTTTAAAAGGGGGGAAACAGTTTAAAGGGCCCCCTTTTTTAAAAAAAAAAAATTCACAGGTTGTGATGGAAAAAAGGGGGGAAAAAAAAAGGTTTAGGGGTGTTTCCCCTGTGTGCACCCCGGCCCCCCTTTTGCTTTCCCCACCCACCCCACAACAATACAAAACCCCCCCCCCACCCCAAGGGGAAAGGGGAAAGATTGTGGTCAAAACCCCTTGCGCGGGGTTTTTTTACGCCCCCGGGGGTTTGGTTTCCCCTTTTTGGGGGAAATTTTTCCCCCCGGGTTTTAAAAACAATACGGTTTTCCCCTTTTCCCAAAAAACCCCTTTGGATGGCTTTTAAAAACCCAGGGGGGCCCCCTTTTTTGAAAAAAGCAGCAGAAAAACCCTTTCCCCCCACGTTAAATCCTTTTTTCCCCCTTTTCGGGGAAAGGGGTTGGGGGCCCTTGTGTGCCGGTGGGAAAGAAAGGGCAAGGGGTTAAAAAAATGGGATAAACCGGGGGGCCGGGGGTGAAAAAAAAACAAAAGAGTCCCCCATTCCCTTTTTTCCGGGAAATTTTAAAAAAAAAAACCAAAAACCCCCCAAAAACACAAAACCCCAAAACCCCACACACACA
>CM060326.1:4237384-4273217 GCA_030674155.1 Stramonita haemastoma | reverse complement strand
TGTAAAAAATTCTGGGGGGAAGGGCCCGGGAAAAGGTTTGGGGTTGGTTTTCCCCAAAAACCATTTTGGGGGGGGGGTTGGGAAATTTTGGGGAAGGGCGCGCGCTGGTGTTTGTCAGTGTGTTCGTTTGTGTGCGCGCATGTGGAGGGGACCCTGCGCTTTGCTATGGTGCATCATATTGCTGTATAGTGTCATTATTATTGTGCGCCCTGCTTGTTTTTTGTTGCCTACACTGTACGCGATTTCCTTGCCGCGAAGTAGCTTTCTCAGCTCTCGAGGGCTGCGGTGTCGCCACACGTCCGGCGCCACACACACGGAAGATGGTAGGGGAGGGTGTATGCATACAGTGCCGTCTTGTCTTGGTGCCTCCGGGTCTGTAACCGTGTAAAAGTCTGGGCAGGACGGGCCTGGGGACGGCTCTCTGGGTCCCGTCTTTGCCCGAAACCGCACCTTTTGGGCAGGGGGTTGGGTATGCTTGCGCGCCGCGCTGGTTTGATGTGTTGTTTTGTGCGCGTGTGGAGGGGACTGCGCTTGTATGTCAATTGCTGTTGTGTCTTATTTTGTGCGCGCTTGTTTTTGTGCTACTGTCGCGATTTCTTCGCGAAGTAGCTTTCTAGCTCTCGAGGCTGCGGTCGCCACACGTCCGCGCCACACAACGGAGTGGTAGGGAGGGTGTATGCATCAGCCGTCTTGTTGTGCTCGGTCTGTACTGAAGTCTGGCAGGACGGCGGACGCTCTTGGGTCCGTCTTTGCCGAACGCACTTTGGGCAGGGGGTTGGTTGCTTGCGCGCAGCGCGGCGGCTGGTGTTTGTCAGTGGTGTTGTGTGCGCGGTGGAGGGGACTGGCTTGTATGTGATCTATGCTGTTTGTCATTTTATTGTGCGCCGCTTGTTTTTGTTCTACTGTACCGTTCCTGCGCGAGTAGCTTTCATCTGAGGCTGCGGTGTGCACCGTCGGCGCCACACACGAATGTAGGGGAGGTGTATGACAGCGTCTGTCTTGGTGCCGGTCTGTAACGTGTAATTGGCGGAGGCTGGGACGGCTTCTGGGTCCGTCTTTGCCGAAACGCACTTGGGCGGGTGGGTATGCTTGCGCGCACCGCGCCGCTGGTGTTTGTCGTGTTCGTTTGTGTGCGCGATGTGGAGGGGACCCTGGCTTTGCTATGGTCATATATTGCTGTATAGTGTCATTATTATTGTGCGCTGCTTGTTTTTTGTGCTACACTGTACGCGATTTCCTTGCCGGAGTAGCTTCTCAGCTTGAGGGTGCGTGTCGCCACACGTCCGGCGCCACACACCGGAAGATGGTAGGGGAGGGTGTATGCATACAGGCGTCTTGTTTGGTGCCTCCGGTCTGTAACCGTGTAAAAGTCTGGCAGGACGGGCTGGGACGGCTTCTGGGTCCGTCTTGCCCGAAACCGCACCTTTTGGGCGGGGGTTGGGTATGCTGCGCGCAGCGCGCGCGCGCTGGTGTTTGTCGTGTGTTCGTTTGTGTGGCGCATGTGAGGGGACCTGCGCTTGCTATGGTGCATCATATTGCTGTATGTGTCTTATTATTGTGCCTGCTTGTTTTTTGTTGCCTACACTGTACGCGATTTCCTTGCCGCGAAGTAGCTTTCTCAGCTCTGAGGGCTGCGTGTCGCCACACGTCGCGCCACACACCGGAAGATGGTGGGAGGGTGTAGCTACAGTGCGTCTTGTCTTGGTGCCTCCGGGTCTGTAACCGTGTAAAGTTGGGCAGGCGGGCCTGGGACGGCTCTCGGGTCCGTCTTTGCCGAACCGCACCTTTGGGCAGGGTTGGGTATGCTTGCGCGCACGCGCGCGCGCGTGGTGTTTGTCAGTGTGTTGTTTGTGGCGCGCATGTGGAGGGGACCCTGGCTTGCTATGGTGCATCATTTGCTGTATGTGTCATTATTTTGTGCGCCCTGCTTGTTTTTTGTTGCTACTGTACGCGATTTCCTCCGCGAAGTAGCTTTCTCAGCTTCGGGCTGCGGTGTCGCCACACGTCCGGCGCCACACACACGGAAGATGGTAGGGGGGGTGTATGCTCAGTGCCGTTTGTTTGTGCTCCGGGTCTGTAACGTGTAAAAGTCTGGGCAGGACGGCCTGGGGACGGCTCTCTGGTCCGTCTTTGCCGAACGCACCTTTTGGCAGGGGGTTGGTATGCTTGCGCGCGCGCGCGCGCGCTGGTGTTTGTCAGTGTGTTCGTTTGTGTGCGCGCAGTGGAGGACCTGCGCTTTGCTTGGTGCTCATTGCTGTATAGTGTCTTATATTGTGCGCCTGCTTGTTTTTTGTTGCCTACACTGTACGCGATTTCCTTGCCGCGAAGTGCTTTCTCAGCTTCGAGGGCTGCGGTGTCGCCACACGTCGGCGCCACCACACGAAGATGGTAGGGGAGGGTTATGATAGTGCCGTCTTGTCTTGGTGCCTCGGTTGTAACGTGTAAAAGTCTGGGCAGGACGGCTGGGAGGCTCTCTGGGTCCCGTCTTTGCCGAAACCGCACCTTGGGCAGGGGGTTGGTATGCTTGCGCGCGCGCTGGGGCGTGTGTGTTTGTGTGCGCATGTGGAGGGGCCCGCTTTGCTATGGTGCATCATATTGCTGTATAGTGTCATTATTATTGTGCGCCTGCTTGTTTTTGTTGCCTACCTGTACGCGATTTCCTTGCCGCGAAGTAGCTTTCTCAGCTCTCGAGGGCTGCGGTGTCGCCACACGTCCGGCGCCACACACGGAAGATGGTAGGGGAGGGTGTATGCACACAGTGCCGTCTTGTCTTGGTGCCTCCGGTCTGTAACCGTGTAAAAGTCTGGCAGGACGGGCCTGGGAACGGCTCTCTGGGTCCCGTCTTTGCCCGAAACCGCACTTTTGGGCAGGGGGTTGGGTATGCTTGCGCGCACGCGCGCGCGCGCTGGTGTTGTCAGTGTGTTCGTTGTTGTGCGCAATGTGGAGGGGACCCTGCGCTTTGCTATGGTGCATCATATTGCTGTATAGTGTCCTTATTATTGTGCGCCCTGCTTGTTTTTGTTGCCTACACTGTACGCGATTTCCTTGCCGCGAAGTAGCTTTCTCAGCTCTCGAGGGCTGCGGTGTCGCCACACGTCCGGCGAACACACACGGAAGTGGTAGGGGAGGGTGTATGCACACAGTGCCGTCTTGTCTTGGTGCCTCCGGTCTGTAACCGTGTAAAAGTCTGGGCAGGACGGGCCTGGGAACGGCTCTCTGGGTCCCGTCTTTGCCCGAAACCGCACCTTTTGGCAGGGGTTGGGTATGCTTGCGCGCACGCGCGCGCGCGCTGGTGTTTGTCAGTGTGTTGGTTTGTGTGCGCGCATGTGGAGGGGACCCTGCGCTTTGCTATGGTGCATCATATTGCTGTATAGTGTCCTTATTATTGTGCGCCCTGCTTGTTTTTTGTTACCTACACTGTACGCGATTTCCTTGCCGCGAAGTAGCTTTCTCAGCTCTCGAGGGCAGCGGTGTCGCCACACGTCCGGCGCCACACACACGAAGATGGTAGGGGAGGGTGTATGCACACAGTGCCGTCTTGTCTTGGTGCCTCTGGGTCTGTAACCGTGTAAAAGTCTGGGCAGGACGGGCCTGGGAACGACTCTCTGGGTCCCGTCTTTGCCCGAAACCGCAGCTTTTGGGCAGGGGGTTGGGTATGCTTGCGCGCACGCGCACGCGCGCTGGTGTTTGTCAGTGTGTTCGTTTGTGTGTGCGCATGTGGAGGGGACCTGCGCTTTGCTATGGTGCATCATATTCTTGTATAGTGTCCTTATTATTGTGCGCCCTGCTTGTTTTTTGTTGCCTACACTGAACGCGATTTCCTTGCCGCGAAGTAGCTTTCTCAGCTCTCGAGGCTGCGGTGTCGCCACACGTCCGGCGCCACACACACGGAAGATGGTAGGGAGGGTGTATGCACACAGTGCCGTCTTGTCTTGGTGCCTCCGGTCTGTAACCGTGTAAAAGTCTGGGCAGGACGGGCCTAGGGACGGCTCTCTGGGTACCGTCTTTGCCCGAAACCGCACCTTTTGGGCAGGGGGTTGGTATGCTTGCGCGCCGCGCGCGCGCGCTGGTGTTTGTCAGTGTGTTGGTTTGTGTGCGCGCATGTGACGGGACCTGCGCTTTGCTATGGTGCATCATATTGCTGTATAGTGTCATTATTATTGTGCCCCTGCTTGTTTTTTGTTGCCTACACTGTACGCGATTTCCTTGCCGCGAAGTAGCTTCTCAGCTCTCGAGGGCTGCGTGTCGCCACACGTCCGGCGCCACAAACACGGAAGATGGTAGGGAGGGTGTATGCACACAGTGCCGTCTTGTCTTGGTGCCTCCGGGTCTGTAACCGTGTAAAAGTCTGGGCAGGACGGGCCTGGGACGGCTCTCTGGGTCCTGTCTTTGCCGGAAACCGCAACTTTTGGGTAGGGGGTTGGGTATGCTTGCGCGCACGCGCGCGCGAGCTGGCGTTTGTCAGTGTGTTGGTTTGTGTGCGCGCATGTGGAGGGGACCCTGCGCTTTGCTATGATGCATCATATTGCTGTATAGTGTCCTTATTATTGTGCGCCGTGCTTGTTTTTTGTTGCCTACACTGTACGCGATTTCCTTGCCGCGAAGTAGCTTTCTCAGCTCTCGAGGGCAGCGGTGTCGCCACACGTCCGGTGCCACACACACAGAAGATGGTAGGGGAGGGTGTATGCATAAAGTGCCGTCTTGTCTTGGTGCCTCCGGGTCTGTAACCGTGTAAAAGTCTGGGCAGGACGGGCCTGGAAACGGATCTCTGGGTCCGGTCTTTGCCCGAACGCGCACCTTTTGGGCAGGGGTTTGGGTATGCTTGCGCTTTGCTATGGTGCATCATATTGCTGTATAGTGTCATTATTATTGTGCGCCCTGCTTGTTTTTTGTTGCCTACACTGTACGCGATTTCCTTGCCGCGAAGTAGCTTTCTCAGCTCTCGAGGGCTGCGTTGTCGCCACACGTCCGGCGCCACACACACGGAAGATGGTAGTGGAGGGTGTATGCATACAGTGCCGTCTTGTCTTGGTGCCTCCGGGTCTGTAACCGTGTAAAAGTCTGGGCAGGACGGGCCTGGGGACGGCTCTCTGGGTCCCGTCTTTGCCCGAAAGCGCACCTTTTGGGCAGGGGGTTGGGTATGCTTGCGCGCACGCACGAGCGCGCGCTGGTGTTTGTCAGTGTGTTCGTTTGTGTGCGCGCATGTGGAGGGGACCCTGCGCTTTGCTATGGTGCATCATATTGCTGTATAGTGTCATTATTATAGTGCGCCCTGCTTGTTTTTTGTTGCCTACACTGTACGCGATTTCCTTGCCGCGAAGTAGCTTTCTCAGCTCTCGAGGGCTGCGGTGTCGCCACACGTCCGGCGCCACACACACGGAAGATGGTAGGGGAGGGTGTATGTATACAGTGCCGTCTTGTCTTGGTGCCTCCGGATCTGTAACCGTGCAAAAGTCTGGGCAGGACGGGCCTGGAAACGGCTCTCTGGGTCCCGTCTTTGCCCGAAACCGCACCTTTTGGGCAGGGGGTTGGGTATGCTTGCGCGCACGTGCGCGCGCGCTGGTGTTTGTCAGTGTGTTCGTTTGTGTTCGTGCATGTGGAGGGGACCCTGTGCTTTGCTATGGTGCATCCTATTGCTGTATAGTGTCATTATTATTGTGCGCCCTGCTTGTTTTTTGTTGCCTACACTGTACGCGATTTCCTTGCCGCGAAGTAGCTTTCTCAGCTCTCGAGGGCTGCGCTGTCGCCACACGTCCGGCGCCACACACACGGAAGATGGTAGGGGAGGGTGTATGTATACAGTGCCATCTTGTTTTGGTGCTTCCGGGTCTGTAACCGTGCAAAAGTCTGGGCAGGACGGGCCTGGAAACGGCTCTCTGGGTCCTGTCTTTGCCTGAAACCGCTCTTTTTGGGCATGGGGTTGGGCAACCAAAAACATAGAGGAATGTAACAATCAATGAAACTAAAGAATGCATTTATGGTCCATGAACTAGGATCGAAATTTGCACATCATACAATGTGGATGGATAGCTGGAAGGACTGCGTGCAAACTGCGTAGATCTACATAGCGAGGAAAAAAGAAGTGTTTTTTTTTCTTTTATAATCGTTTTGGTGGGTTTTGAAATTGTTGATTATTACTATGAATAAAATTTTTTTTTTAAATACTGTCCAAAAAAAAGAAGAAGTCCAGCACTGGACCCCAGACGGCAAGCGAAAGAGAGGAAGACCAAGAACAACATGGAGGAGGACAGTGGAATGTGAGATGGAAGCTATGCAACACTCTTGGAGATCATTGGCCAGGCTGGCCTAGGATAGGCAGGGGTGGAAAGTCTTTGTTGCTGCCCTACACACCACTGGGATGATGATGATGATGATCGTTTGTGTGCGTGGATGTGGCGGGGACCCTGCACTTTGCTGTGGGAATCATATTGCTGTATATTGTCATTATTATTGTGCGCCCTGATTGTTTTTTGTTGCCTACACTGTACGGGATTTCCTTGCCACGAACTAGTTTTCTCAGCTCTTGAGGGCTGCGGTGTCGCCACACATCCGGCGCCACACACATGGGAGATGGTATGGGAGGGTGTATGCATACAGTGCCGTATTGTATTGGTGCCTTGGGGTCTGTAACCGTGCAATAGCTGGGAAGGACGGGCCTGGAAACGGCTCTTTGGGTACCGCACCTTATCGGCAGGGGGTTGTGTATAGGCTACGTTTGCCTACGCATGCGCTGGTGTTTGTCAGTGTTTGTTCGCGCTCATGATATAGTGGGGACCCTGCACTTTGCTGTGGGGCATCATATTGCTGTATAGTGTCATTATTTTTGTGCGCCCTGCTCGTTTTTTGCTGCGTGTACCGTACCGGATTTCCTTGCGAGAAACTAGCCTTCTCAGCTCTCGCGGCTGTGGTGTCGCCACACAGTGGACATGGGTTGAGGTTTGTTTTAGATTTAGTTGATAATTATGCGAACATAGGATTACTGAGGTTTGTTTTATAATGTCGAGGTGGGTTTCTTCTAGGTGGTTTATTCCACATGTACGTTAAATGTTTTTGTTCAGAGAGTTTATTTTCCGCATGAAGGTAGGGTTGCGTTTTGTTGTTGTTGATAATTTGACATGCAGAGGCAGCTTTATTGTATTTAGATGTTTATTTTTCATAAATATTCATGTAGTTGTATTTGGGTGGTATATTTTACACCCATGTAATTTTTTGGGAGATGATTTTACATCATAATGTGGAGAGTGTGTTTGGATCGTTTATTTTACATGAGGTATGTTTATTTTTATATGGTTTATTTTGAGGTGATTTGTATTTAGATGGTTTATTTTACACAAGGTAGTTGTTCTTAGATTTTTTTTTTTTTTTACACGAGTTAGCTTGTTTTTAGGTTTATTTTACTCCAGGTAGTTTTCAGGTTTAGTTTACTCAGGTAGTTGGTTTTTCGGTTTATTTTACAGGGGGTACTTTGTTTTAAGGTTTATTTTACACGAGGTTGTTTTAAGATTGTTTATTTTACATGGGGTAGTTTGTTTTCAGATGGTTTAGTTTACAAAAGGTAGTTTGTTGTGTGGGAGTAGGTTTCTCTTTCCTTCAGATGGTTTATTATGCAAGCATAGATTATCATTTTTATGAGGTTATTTTACATGTGGATGTAGTTGTATGTATATGGTTCATTTTACAAAGGAGGGTTTCTTGTTTAATTAGATTATTTTACATGAAGTATATTTTTGATAGCTTGCATTACATGTAGGTTTATCATGTTTAGAGGGTTATTTTAGGTGGCAAGTTTTATTTTTAGATGGTTTCTGAAACATGTGGATGCAGGGTTTTTTTTGTTGTTGTTCGTTTGTGTTAGTGGTATTTTACATGCGGAGGTGCGTTTAGAACGACTCTTACATGTGGCAAAAGATGTGTTTATTATACCTGTACTTCAGAGGGCTTTATTTTATATTACTTTTGAGGATAATGGAACCACCACTCCACCACTCCTGTTTTTGCTTTTACATCCAGTCTCCATGTGTATGTGGTTTTGTAAACTTATTCATTCTCAGGGGTATACGATGCCCTACTCTTCTGAAATGCGGAACAGGTGGGAAATGATGTTCTGCATATATTTGCACACGGGACCCCTTAACCGGAGGACACACGTAGATAATTTTATACCAAAAGTTCCATTTACAATGGCTTTCTTCCACATGCGAAGGGTAGGACTAAGGTGTAACAAAAAGTTCATTTTAAAGGGCTTTATTTTACACATGGATATATTACAAGGGTTATAGGCAACCACTTTATTTCACATGGAAGTGGGTTTTACAACAGTTTTAATTGGCTTCATTTCACATGCAGAGGGTGGGTTTTATTACAAGTTGTATTTTAGATGGCTTTACATGTGGAGGTGGGTTTTATTACAAGTTGTATTTTAGATGGCTTTACATGTGGAGGTGGGTTTTATTACAAGTTGTATTTTAGATGGCTTTACATGTGGAGGTGGGTTTTATTACAAGTTGTATTTTAGATAGCTTTACATGTGGAGGTGGGTTTTATTACAAGTTGTATTTTAGATGGCTTTACATGTGGAGGTTGGTTTTATTATGATTGTATTTTACATGCAGAGGGTGGGTTTGTTACGATACTTGCATTATATTTTTTTTAGATGGCTTTACAATGTGGAGGTGGGTTTTAAGTTGTTTTTTTTTCATTTCACATACAGATGGTGGGTTTATGACAATTGTATTTTACATGGCTTTATATGCCACATACAGATGGTGTGTTTATTACAATTGTATTTTACATGGCTTTATATGCCACATACAGCTGGTGGGTTTATTACAATTGTATTTTACATGGCTTTATATGCCACATACAGCTGGTGGGTTTATTACAATTGTATTTTACATGGCTTTATATGCCCCATACAGATGGTGGGTTTATTACAATTGTATTTTACATGGCTTTATATGCCCCATACAGATGGTGGGTTTATTACAATTGTATTTTACATGGCTTTATATGCCCCATACAGATGGTGGGTTTATTACAATTGTATTTTACATGGCTTTATATGCCACATACAGATGGTGGGTTTATTACAGTTGTATTTTACATGGCTTTATATGTGAAGGTGGGTTTATTGTAATATTTGCATTTTAGATAGCTTTACACGTGGTGGATTTGTTATGACAGTTGTGTTATATTTTAGATGGCTATACATGGAGGGGTGGGTTTACTACAAGTTTTGTTTTCAAATGGCTTTATTTCACATACAGATGGTGGGTTCATTACAATTGCATTTTGCATGGCTTTACGAGTTGAGGTGGGTTTATTGTGATAGTGATTTTAAATGGTTTCATTTCACATGAAGGTGGGATTGCTGTAACAGTTGCATTTTAGATGGTTTTATGTGTGAAGGTGGGTTCATTATGACAGTATTGTACTTTAGATGGCTTTACATGTGGGGGGAGTTTACTACAACAGTTGTATTTTAAATGCTTCAATTCAAAGCGAGTGAAGGTGGGTTTATTATGACAGTTTTATTTTAGATGGGTTTATTGTACATGGGAATGAGGGTTCATTATGAATAGTTATATATTTTAGATGGCTTCATTTCATATGTGAAGGTTGGTTTGTTACAAGTTTTTTAATAGCTTCATTTCTCATGCGAGGTGAGTTTATGACAGTTGCATTTTAGACGGTTTTACTTCACATGCAGAGGTGGGTTTGTTATGGGCTGCTATTTTATATGGTCACATTTTATATGTTTAGAGGGAAGTGGAAAGATGGTCAGGGTTTGTTATGATGCTTATTTATATGGTTATTTTTTTTATATGTTTTAGTGGAAGATAGGTCATGTTTGTTATGATGCTGCTATTTTATATGGTTTTATTTTATGTTTAGAGGGAGGGTGGAAAGATGGTCAAGATGTTCACCTGCCTGACAAGTCAACAGCGAGGTCCTCATTTTGATTCCCAGCCTTGCCCTTTCTTCCCAGTTTGATGAAAAAAAAAGTCTAAATGTCAAAATTCTTCAGACGAGACTACAAACCAAAGTGCCCTGTGTGAATGCACTCAGACCATCTTACACAGACATTAAAAACTGTTCCGACTTTAGGAAGAGTAGGCTATTTCATGCAGGTAGGAATTGGATAAAATTCTTTTAAAAACAAAAAAAAAAAACCAAGAAAAAGCCAAACACAAGTGCACTGAAGTCTCATTTAGACACCATCCCTGCCGTTACCTAAATGGTCCGAATACAAACAGTCGCATACACAACAATCTCACCATTGGTGAACATCAGAGCTCTAGCCGAGGACCAGGGTAACATTTTCTACTGAGGAGATGGGCCTATGTATTATGACAGTTATACATGTGGAGATGGGCCTATGTATTATGACAGCTGTACATGTGGAGATGGGCCTATGTATTATGACAGCTGTACATGTGGAGATGGGCTATGTATTATGACAGTTTACATGTGGAGATGGGCCTATGTATTATGACAGTTGTACATGTGGAGATGGGCCTATGTATTATGACAGTTGTACATGTGGAATGGCCTATGTATATGACAGTTGTACATGTGGAGATGGGCCTATGTATTATGACAGTTGTACATGTGAGATGGGCCTATGTATTATGACAGTTGTACATGTGGAGATGGGCCTATGTATTATGACAGTTGTACATGAGGAGATGGGCCTATGTATTATGACAGTTGTACATGAGGAGATGGGCCTATGTATTATGACAGTTGTACATGAGGAGATGGGCCTATGTATTATGACAGTTGTACATGAGGAGATGGGCCTATGTATTATGACAGTTGTGCATGTGGAGATGGGCCCATGCATTATGACAGTTGTACATGTGGAGATGGGCCTATGTATTATGACAGTTGTACATGAGGAGATGGGCCTATGTAACATGACAGTTACATTTTGGCCAGAGTGGTGAGTGTGGGGGTAGATTTTAGTAAGAAAGAAGAGAAGGGAAACAGCTGTGTTTTACAACTGTGCTGTTGTATTCATGAGGAAGTTTTCCTTCAGTCATGGCAAGTCAGAGAATCAACATGGAAACATTACACAAATCAAAGCACACACGCACCCGCGCGTGCACACACACACTCAATCTGACAATCCAGGTTCGACGCTCAAGGGGATTTTCCCCCTGGAGTTAGCATCAGTGCAGTCTCCACTCTCCCATAAAATCCTTTGGATGAGACTATAAACCAAGGTCCAATGTCCGAATGTATGCAGAGCATCTTGCTCACATCAAAACCTGTTCCTCTTTTTGAAAGAGTAGGCCACTGTGTGCCGGTGGAAACACAAGACAAAATTGACAAAACTGCATGCACACAGGGAAGGATGGAAAAAAGCACATGAATGCTTATTCCATTACCTTAGATATAAAAGAATAAATAAATAGATAAACAAAATAAAATACTTCTCGCAAACACACACCAAAAAAACAAATCCAGAAACACAAGCATGCAGGAACCCCTCCTCTTCTACAGCAAATTTGGACACAAAACATTTTTCTGCCATTCTTGAAACAAGGGTTGGGGGGGGGGTATTATTATAATGGGGCTGCACTAAAGATGTGTTTATTCAAGCTGCTACAAAGGGGTGGATGGACAATGGCTGCTCATTTTGGGATCTTCCTTTCACAAGCAGAGAGATGATTGATATTCCCTATCATGATGCAGTATTTCAGGTGGCTTTTGGTCAAACTTAACTTATCTTTATTTCACAAAAACTGATATTACCTATCATGATGCAGTATTTCAGGTGGCTTTTTGTCAAACAAAACATAACTGTCTACACTGCTGCTGTTGGTAGGAGCTCCACACAATGCATGGATAATTCCAAAAACATTTCCAAAAGTGAACTCTTTAAAAAAATTTTTTTTTTACCACAGCCAGCACGTTAACCCTAGTCTTTGCCAAATATTCATCCTTCATAGCAAAGAAAGTTCTTAAGCTACACCTGAACACCTGAAGCATGCAAAGCTACACGAGTAATAGATCCAAGTAAGCAACCTTTTAAATAAACATCAGGTAAATTACAATGGATAAATGTAAAGGAGAGGCATGTTCCCCTCCACTTCTGTCTGAAAAGCAGGGATCAGGGGACAGACCCCTGTAGCTGATGCGTTTTCTTACATCTAGGCAAATTAATTATCTCCAGAATAAAAATAATAGGTGACAGACCCATTAGCTGATGCTTTTCTTACATCATAGCAAATTAATTCTCTCCAGAAATGAAAATAATAGGGGACAGACCCATAGCTGATGCTTTTTTACATCTAGGCAAATTAATTATCTCCAGAATGAAAATAATAGGGGACAGACCCCATTAGCTGATGCGTTTTCTTACATCTAGGCAAATTAATTCTCTCCAGAAATGAAAATAATAGGGGACAGACCCCATTAGCTGATGCGTTTTTTACATCTAGGCAAATTAATTCTCTCCAAAATGAAAACAATATCTAACATCCTTTTACTGACTAAAAACAACCACAGTCAAGGAAAAAAGTGTGTGTGTGTGTGTGTGTGTGTGTGTGTGTGTGTGTGTGTGTGTGTGTGTGTGCGTGTTCATACACGCTCTGTGTGTGTGTGTGTGTGCGTGTGTGTGTGTGTGTGTGTGTGTGTTCATGCACGCTGTGTGTGTGTGTGTGTGTGTGTGTGTGTTCATGCACACTGTGTGTGTGTGTGTGTGTTCGCGCACGCTGTGTGTGTGTTCGCACACATTGTGTGTGTGTGTGTGTGTGTGTGTGTGTTGCGAGATGAGAGATCTTTTCACTTAAATACTTCTTTAAGGCATGACATCTGAGTTAGTGTCAAACTGTTATGGTCATGTTATACGTTATGTTGATACTATAACTGGTTAGTATGTTTCAAGTTTTAGAAAAAGTTTTGAACTGTGTGGTAAAAAAAAATAATGATGATAATGATCTGGGAAGTTCATAGCTATCTCTTAATAAAGTTGGATACCTCACCCACTGACTAATATTAATTAGCGAAAGAATGGCGCACTAGAGAAAATATTTGTACGTGGAAACTGAAATTTTGGCACATCTGCACTAACTCTTCAGAAGTGTACTGACTGATCGCTGAAGTCTGAATGTTCACTCGTCTTCATCCAGTCATTTTACACAATCAGCATGTACATTTCATTTAGGCTCCAACGTTAGGCACCGGCTGTCTCAAATTTTGTTACCTCGTATCTGTTTTGTAGCAACTGGAGTACAAACCGAGTGTGAAATCTGCTCTTGGAAGTTAGTTTCAGCTCCCCCTCTTGCAGGTCAGTGTGTTTTAATAACACACTAGTTTCATGTTCCCCTCTTGCAGCTCAGTTGTTTTAATAATAACACTTGTTCTGTTTGTTGTTTCTTTGTTATTAAAACCTTCCAGCTCTGTTTTAATAACAACACTTGTTCTGTTTGTTGTTTCTTTATTATTACAACCTCCCAGCTCTGTTCTATCTGTCACACAGGATTCAATGCATAGGCTTTGCCTTGTTTTGTCGTTTTGACCTCTGAATGACAAAAATCCATTTTAACTTCAGCAATCAATTGACAGACTTCTGGAGAGTTACTGCAGCAGTGCAAAATTTAATATTTACCTCCCTTTAAGACTGTGTAGTCTGCTATTCTTGTTCATTTCATCCACTCACTCGAACCTTTATTTATTTTTTCGCACACTTATGTATCTTTAGTTTATCATCATCTTATGACAATACTTTCAACAGACAAGCCCGGCTTTAGAGGATTTTCAAGGAGGTGTTTGTTACAAGATGTCATTATGGTCTTTTTCAAAACAATTCAAAGTCTTGGAGCTAATATTCCTTTTTAAAAAAAAATTGTAACTTTGCAAATACTGAATTTTGTTTAAAACGCAAGCAAAATCCCCCATGCCAATGCCACCAGGGTTTGTCATCTCTCTCCCCCTCTGCTGAGTTCTACTATCTCCTGTAGCCCTCCCAGACCACTGATCTCAGTGATGTTGGCAATGTAGGATAATGTTGGTGGTCTGCCTCTTTCATCCTGGTCACCATCTGCACACCACAGTGTTATTCCATCATGTGTACACATCAGTTACCACTAACACATCACACAGTATCATGTGTACACATCAGTTACTAGTAACACATCACACAGTATCATCTGTACACATCAGTTACTACATAACACAGAAATAACCACCTGCACACATTGCTTAGCCAGTAGTAAATGGACAACAAAGCTGAAAAAACAGAAACAGCCCCTGCACACTGGTGCTGTATTCAGACATCTCCCTGAAGCCACCATGTGGCTGCCTTCATGGAGGGCCATCGGCCGCATACACAAAATCTGACATTGGTGAACATCAGAGCTCGAGCTGAGAACAACAACAACAACAACAACAACAAACAACAACAACAACAAAACAAAAAACCAAAACAAGCAGGAAGACGGCAGGATGGTTAAGACATTCACAGAATCATCAGTCTCCTTACAGATTTATTTTATTTTATACCACAACACGTCACGCCAGATTTCTCTGCGTGAGATTTGGGCTGTTCTCCCCGGGGAGAGTGCGTCGCCACAAGTGCAGCGCCTATCCATAATTTTTTTTCCCTATCTGCAACTGTACTTGTTTCCCTTTCAGGGTGGCTTTTGAAGTGGGTTCTTTTACGTGTGCCAAATAATGCTGTGCAACACACAGGACCTCGGTTTATCGTCTCATCCAAAAGACCTAACGCCCAGACCACCACTCAGGTCTAATGGATGGGGGAAAAGTTTTGGGCCCAAATGAGATTCAACCACCGCACACTCCAACACGGACTTTTCGCTTTCTAGTCAGGCGCTTTCACTCTAGACCACCGATCCTGGGTTCCTTCCCTTTGACTGTCAGTCACTCTGTATGTGTCCTGTTGGACTTTTTACATCACTGTGAGTCCACCATTTTTCATGAGGAAAATGGTGATGAACATGACAGACATATTGAGGAAAGAGGCAGTACTGGCCCAATCTTACTTCACACAATTCCTGAGCCTAACCTTCAGCCTGTGTGTGGAATCAATGGATTCCTTCGTGTGGGATTTGCTTCTTCATTCAATATTTACATCAACGCTGGGGGCAACAACAAAGTGAGAGGCTGTATGATCAGTGGCTTTCCAACTCATGGAATTCCACTTTACAGCTTAGTCTTTACTGATTGACTATGACTCTCTGACTAGGAGGCTTGACTTGCACAGTCCTTATGCATGCAGCCCTGTATGCCCTCTTGGCCGAGAGAGTAGGGATGTACTGTGGGCAAGGCACCTCCACTATAATAAAATTTTTGCCTAATTTCCGAAACAGCAGCTGCTTCCTCTACTGTTTTGGAGGTCATTGTCGAACAACAGGAAACATACATGTATACATACTTACACCATGTAGACATAAGCCTATGTGTTTGTAAACATTTTTTTTAAACATTCACTAACTTACTTGAAGGCAAAACACAACAAAATTGAGATATTCATGGACAAATACCTTTGTCAATCCTAAAAGTACTTGAAATAAAACTTTACTTTGAAATGTTCTTCCTCTTTGTTGAATACTTAGATAATAACAGAAATATGAAAAAAAGAGGGACATTCTCCACTCCCCCCCCCCCCCCTCCTCAGGTTTAAAAGGGGGACATTTCATTGCATATTTACCTGTTTGGTGGCACGAAATATGTGCACAGCATACACCCCTTTCAGTAATCTTTTTTCACATGGCTCACTACAGTACTGGCTTCATAATAACTCGAATGCATCTTGCCACTGATAGAATTCACTTACAGAACTGGTGTCATAATAACTCGAATGCATCTTGCCACTGATAGAATCTTCTCCTAGTTCAAATCTTTTCACATGCTCACTACAGCACTGCTGTCAGTGTAACTCGAATGCATCTTGCACTGATAGAATCTTCTAGTTCAAGTATCTTTTTCACATGGCTCACTTACAGCACGGCTTGTCAGTGAAACTCGAATGCATCTTGCCACTGATAGAATCTTCTAGTTCAGTAATCTTTCACATGGCTCACTTACATACTGGCTGTCAGTGATAACTCGAATGCATCTTGCCACTGATAGAATCTTCTCCTAGTTGACAGGACACCCACTACTTCTATAGATACCCACCCACCTTATCCTCTCTTAACACACACACACACACACACAACACACACACACACACCTACACCACACACACACCACACAACACACATACATCAGTACCTGTTTAACAGAACATGACATCTCCAGTATCTCCTCTGTCTTGGTACACCAACCCTGAGAAAAAAATAAAAAACGAGCGTAAATTCTGTACAGACATTAACAATACATGCATGCCTCTTCCCCGACTCCCCTCCTCTCTCACATACCACACACACCACAGCATGCTTGTGCGCACTACACCACACCCCCCTTGTATTTGATATAATTTTAATAAAATCATTTTTGCAATTCACCGTCTTTGTATGATATCAGTTCTCCATTGATTTGGGGGGTTTTGTGCCAGATTCAGATTGACAATTTCTTTTTTTTCTTTACACACACAACAACACATTCACACACACACACACACACACACTACACAACACACACAACCACACCACACACAGACAGAGGGACGGATAGCCTAGTGGTCAGAATATTTGTCGCAATTTGAAGACCCAGGTTTGAGGGGATATTTCCCCTGGATTAACATCAGTGCTGACTCACTCTCCCAAGTCCTTCGGGTGAGACTATAAACCGAGGTCCCATGTGCAAATGCATGCAGAACATCTTGCTCACATGTTAAATCCTATTCTGCTTTTCATAAGAGTATGCCATTGTGTGCCAGTTGGAACAGATGACAAGATTTACAAAACTGCATATACACGGGACTGGATGTAAAAAAGCACATGAGCGCTTATTCCATTAATCTGGATATAAAAGAATAAATAAATAGATAAAATAAATAAATAACACTCACACACACAAACTACAATTTCTAGAATCTTCCATTGTGAAAACTGAACCCTGAGCAAAATAACACTGGTCAAACCCATAAAATACAAAAATGAAAGCAAGCACAAGCATGCATCCATAACACACACACACACACACACACACACACACACACACACACACACAACACACACACACACACACACACAGAGTTAAAGATTTGGGTTGCATTTCTAAACATCATGTTGTAATAACTTTAACTTAAATAGTTTCAAATTTCCCCCATTATACTATGGCAAAGCTCAGACAAGTCATCTCGCTACTTTAAAAATTAAAGCTAATTGCATTTAAAGCAAAATTTGTGACAGGCGTTACGTGCTGTTGTGGTGAAAACATTTCAAGTTTTCATTTGATTTTTTAATGTAAATTTGTAAAAGACCTCTTTGCCCAATATTCCTGATTGTTCATTAGAAGACGTTTTCAGTGATTTTTCATTAATGTTCAGAATTTGTGAATGTTCGCTTCAAGGTCCAGTTGTCTACTTACTTTCGATTGGATTTTTAAAAACTGAATCATGAATCCAATCAGCCATGTTTAGATTAAATGTATTGGTACTTTCTGCTCCCCCTAAAAATCTTTCAGGTATGATTTATTGTGACTGGAAAATTTTACACTTAGCTTGCTGTATGTGTATGTGGAAGGGGGGAGAGGAGGAGAAAGCCTTTTAGAGTATAAGTGATGTATGTAAACACGCATACAATTTGCAAGTTTAAATACAATGGAAAAGGAGAAAACCAAATGGCTGACCTGATGGCTAGATTGGTGACTTTTTTCTTGCATTTTTTCTTACCTAGTTCAATAGGTTTCAGTTCAGCATGAACGTTTTTAGGGGTTTCAAAATTTTATTTTATTATTATTAATGAGATTAATAATGCTATTACATTTTTATTATTTTGGTTAGTGGTTAAGGCCTTTTATTTTATTTTTTGGGGGTTTAGTTGGGTTTTTTTTTGTTGTCGTTGATATTTGTAGGAGTTTTTATTAATTAGTATTATAATTTTTCATTACTATAATTCTGTTTGCTATTGCGTTTTCCCCCTTCCTCTTTGATACCCCCCCCCCCCCCTCCCCCCCCAATTCATCTCCACCTTTATTATTTTTTTTAGTGTTTTTTTTTTTTTTTGCTCAGTGGTGATGTGTATTATTATATTGCATCATTATTGTGTTGTTTTTTATTGCTGTTTTTTCCTTTTTGACTTTTAATATTTTCCCTCTTTTTATATATAAAATATGAACTGAAGTATGGAGAAATTGTAACCTGATCATTTGTTTGATTGACATTTCATGGGCTTTTTTTAAAACTCTTAAATAATGGTATCTGTGATATTGTAATTGATAAATTTGTTTGACATTTTATGAAGTTTTAAACTCTAAATGTGTGCAAGAGCGTACAAGCTCTTGCGAGCTAGCGTCTGCACATGCGTATGTGTATGTATGTGTGTGTGCGTGACATTTTTTTGTTTCTTTGTTTCTTTGTGTGTTTGGTTTTTTTGTTTTGTTTTTTGCAGGGTTTTCCTTTTGCTTCTTTTTATCAATAGGTATATTTTATATCATAAGGCTGTTGAAATCATCTTTGTAAATAATTTTGTTGATTTTTTTCCATACATAGATGGCTTGATGAAATTTTTTTTAAAATGCTTATTCAATTTTAAAAAAAAAGGTAAAGGTGTCCCATAACCTAGGCAGATGTAGGGGGGTGAGATGTCAGAGACCTCAGCTTCTCTAGGGGCCAGTATATTGAGGGCGGCGCCCATCTCCTCTCCCTCACTGCTTTACCTTCCCTGACCCTAAAGAGGGCAGGTCCCAACAGCCAAGGGACACTAAGCTGTCACTCACCATCCAACTGGTAACCACGCTTGATGCTGCTTACTTGACTGGGGGAAAGCAAGCGCTCTGACCACTGAGCTATCCCCCCCCCTTATTCAATGTACCAAATGGAAATAAAAAATTGGACTGACTTTGACTTTGACTCTGACTTTCACACACACACACACACACACAATGCAGTACCTGTTTAACAGGACATAGACATCTCCAGTGTCTCCTCTGTCTTGGTACACCCAATCCTGAAAACAAAAAAAAACGAGCGTAAATTCTGTACAGACATTAAAAAATACATGCATACTCACCACACCACACATACACCTACACACCTCCTATTTAATATAATTTTGCTATAAACATTTTTGCAAAGCACTGGTTTTTTGTTATTGATATCAGTTTCTCCATTCATTTGGTTTTGTTGATGCCAAATTCAGATTGACAATTCAATTATTTTTCTTCTTTTTTTTCTTTTACAGATTCCCCCTCTCTCTCTCTGTCTCTCTTTTTTTTCTCTCTCTCTCTCTCTCCTGTCGCTGTAAATGTTGGCTTCAGCTTCAAACTCCTGCCCATCCATTGCTTGCTTGCAGGCAGATGCATTTTATCACACACACAGCAAAAACAACTCCTTTTATTTCTTGCTACTTCAATCATTGAGTTAATATCGATGCCGACTTCACTCTCCCCCCCCCCCCCTCCCCCTCCAAGTCCTTCGGATGAGACTTTAAACTGAGGCCCCGTGTGCAAACACACGCAAATCCTATTCCGCTTTTCGTAAGAGTAGGCTATCATGTGCCAGTGGGAACAGGTGACAAGGTTTACAAAACTGCATGCGCATACATATAGGGACTGGTTGTAAAAAAGCACATGAGTGCTGATTACATTATCCTTGACATAAAAGAATAAATAAAAAATAATAAATTAATAAATTTTAAAAAAATTGATCTAGCCTCCGAGCTCCGTTTTAGTTAATTACACAGGAAGAATTTAATGCATAGCTTATGACTTGCTTTGTTATTTAGCTCCACAGACTAAAATGCTAAATAGGCAGAATTTACTGCATAGCTTATGACTTGTTGTTTTTAACTTCACAGACTAAAATGCTAAATAGGCAGGATTTACTGCATAGCTTATGACTTGCTCTGGTGTTTTAACTCCACAGACTGAAAAACATCCCCTTGATGAATGATTCCTAAAATTTACTGCTGCGCTAGATTAACAATTACTTCCCTTGGACACTGTCGTCTGCTATTCCATGTACACCACACACACACCACACACATACACACACATCGACACACGTTTTGAACTTTAATCTTTTTTTTTCACACACAAAATGTATCCTTGGTTTATTGTCATCATTTACAATTCTTTTAATCCACAAGCCGTGATATTCCTGGCTTTTTAAGGGGGTGCTAATTTGTCACAGGCTGTCATCCTGGTCATTTTCAACAGTATTTTAAAGTCTTGAATCTTTTTAAGAAATAACTTTTTAATCCAAAAATAACCAATGCAGAATTCTATATATATTATTATATATA
The DNA here is from genome assembly GCA_030674155.1 of Stramonita haemastoma. NCBI lineage: Eukaryota > Metazoa > Mollusca > Gastropoda > Neogastropoda > Muricidae > Stramonita > Stramonita haemastoma. The sequence continues at coordinate 4,252,836 of CM060326.1, read as the reverse complement.
TATATATATACATGTTGTTAGTAGTATGATTGTGTGTGTGTGTTAGTGTGTGTGTGTGTGTGTGTGTTAGTGTGTGTGTGTGTGTGTGTGTTTGTGTTAGTGTGTGTTTAGTGTGTGTGTGTAGGGTAGTGTGTGTGTGTGTGTGTGTGTGTGTGTGTGTGTGTGTGTGTGTGTGTGTGTGTGTGTGTGTGTGTGTGTGTGTGTGTGTTGGAGGTGGTTGTGAAAAGACCTTCAAAAAGAATCATTAATCTCTCTCTGAAGTGCATGTGTGCACAGGCCATTTGTGTACACTTACTTAACATTATGACATATACACAAAACACACACACACACACACAAGGGAGGGGATTTTTCCCCTGGATTTAACATCAGTGCCGACTCCAATCTCCCCAAAAGTCCTTTGGATGAGACTATAAACCAAGGCCTTGTGTGGAACACATGCAGAACATCTTGCGCACATGTAAATCCTGTTCTGTTTTTCGTAAGAGTAGGCCATTGTGTGCCGGTGAGAACAGATGACAAAATTTACAAAACTGCTTACACGAAGGGGACTGGATGTAAAAAAGCACATGAGTGCTTATTTGCATTATCCTCATATAAAATAAAAAAAAAAAATAAAATGAAATAAAAGATAAAATTTTTAAAAACTAAAAAAAACCAAAAAATAAAATAAACAAAAACACGCATATTACTAATAATTATGCCAGAGTTCCAACGGCCGTCATCCAAAGTCCTCAGCAATCTCCACACACCACACTGAAACACACCGAATGAGAAATGTATAAACACAACACACCGAATGAATCATAAACACAACACACCCGATGAAACATGTATAGACACAACACACCACATAAAACATGTAAAACACAACACACCATATGAAACATGTACAAACACAACACACCAAATGAAACATGTATAAACACAACACACCACATGAAAACATGTAAAACACAACACACCACATGAAACATGTATAAACACAACACACCACAAAGAAACATGTATAAACACAACACACCGCATGAAACATAACACACACAAACACAACCACAATAAAACAATGTATAAACAAACACAACACACCACATGAAACATGTATAACACAACACACCCAATGAAACATGTATAAATACAACACACCAAAAGAAACATGTATAACACATCGAATGAAACATTATAAATACAACACACCGAATAAAATTAACAAAACACAACACATCGAATGAAACATGCATAAACACAACACAAACATGAAGAAACATATATAAACACAACACACTGAATGAAACACGTATAAACACAACACACCGCATAAAACGTATAAACACAACACACCCAATAAACACACAACATAACAAAAAAAACACAACACACCAAATACAGGGACAAGATCGCCTGGTGGTCAGAGTGATGCACTCATGATCATCTGACCCGGGTTCGAATCTCATTCAAGAGGATTTTTCCTCTGAGTTCAACATCAGTGCCCACTCCACTCTCCCCAAAAGTCCTTTGGATGAGACTATAAACCGAGGTCTCATGTGCGAACGCACACAGAACATCTTGTGCACACATTAAACCCTGATCTGCTTTTTTAAAGAGTAGCCCATTGTGTGCCAGTGGGAACAGATGACAAAACTGCATACACACAGGAACTGGATGTAAAAAAAAGCACATGACTGCTTATTCCATTATCTTCAAAATAAAATAAAATAATTTTTTAAAGTGTTATGGCCAACAGAACAGAGAGAAGGTCTGGCGGATTGGTGGTCTAAGAGGTAACACGCCTGTCTAGAAATCGAAAAGTCCAGGTCGGAGTGTGCGGTGGTTCGAATCTCATTTGGGCCCAGAACTCTTCCCCCATCCTTTAGACCACGAGTGGTGGTCTGGGTGCTAGTCTTTCGGATAAGATGATAAACCGAGGTCCCGGTGTGTTACACGTCATTATTTAGCGCACCTATAAGAACCCACGGCAAGAAGGGGTTGTCCCTTGCAAAATTGTGTAGAAAAAAGCCACTGTGATAAGAAAACAAATACGGAAAAAAATGGGTAGGTGCTGCACTTGTGGCGACGCGCTCTCCCCAGGGAGAGCAGCCCAAATTTCATGCAGAGAAATCTGCTGTGACATAAAGTGGTATAAAAATAAAAACAAAACCACGCAGAGAAATCTGCTGTGACATAAAGTGGTATAAAAATAAAAACAAAACCACGCAGAGAAATCTGCTGTGACATAAAGTGGTATAAAAATAAAAACAAAACCACGCAGAGAAATCTGCTGTGACATAAAGTGGTATAAAAATAAAAACAAAACCACGCAGAGAAATCTGCTGTGACATAAAGTGGTATAAAAATAAAAACAAAACATACACTACACTACAGTGGTTATGGCTGGCAACAGAAGAGAAGAGAACAGAGGGCTGGCTGTAAATGGTCAACAAGGCTTCAGGGGCAAGCCTGTCTGTCTATCTGTCTGTCTGTCTGTCTGTCTGTCTGTCTGTCTGTCTGTCTGTCTGTCTGTGCACAAGGCAACCTCTGGCCTGGGACTGTTATATATAGAAGGATGGAAAAAAAAAAAAAAAAAAAAAAAAAAACTATAAAAACAGAAACAAGTGTTCCTATGATGCTTTGGTTCACATCACCCCGTTTGGTCACCACAGTATCTGAAACAAAAGACCACACAATTCATGTTAAAGTCAGATCTGAACACACACACACACACACACACACACACACACACACACACACACACACACACACACACACACACACACAAACACACACAGAGATATATAAACATATATGTAACATCAGTTTTATCATCACACCTCACACCTTTCTCTCCTGCACTCTGTGTGCTGCTCAACATATCACCTATTTATTTTATTTATTTATTTTATCTATTTTATTTATTCTTTTATATTAACGATAATGGAATGCACTCATGTACTTTTTTACATCCAGTCCCTGTGTGTATGCAGTTTTGTAAATCTTATCTGTTCCAACCGGCACACCATGGCCTACTCCTACGAAAAGCAGAACAGGATTTAACATGTGCGCAAGATGTTCTGTATGCGTTTGCACACGGGGCCTCGGTTTATAGTCTCATCCAAAGGATTCTTGGGAGAGTTGAGTCAGCACTGATGTTAACTCCATGGGGAAAATCCCCTCAAGTGGGAATCGAACCTGGGTCATCAAATTGTGAGCACAATGTTCTGACCACTAGGCTTTCCCATCCCCTAGTCAAGTAGTCACCTATGGGCAGCAGCATCACTCTGATAGAAGCCACTGAAGCATGCCCCATCAGCTGTCCCCATCCCCTTCTGTCTTCCATCCTTCAGTAGATTTTATTTATTTATTTATTTATTTATTGATTCATTTATACCGCTTTATGTCACAGCAGATTTCTCTGCATGAAATTCAGGCTGCTCTCCCTGGGGAGAGCGCGTGGCCACAAATGCAGTGCCTACCCGACTCCACTCCTTCCTGGTAATAACATAAATAAGGGAATAAATAAATGCTTCCTTACAGTATCAAGAAGTAGTCACTCTGGATTATATCTATTTTTGTTTCTCTTCGGATTTTCAATCATAGCCCTATTGCACCAAGGCAAGAACACTATGGATTTTTCTCACCTTGTTTTATTTTTTCTTTGATTTGTATAAAATGTCCCTACTGCATTAAAAAAACACACACAAAAAAACCGCATGTGCTGTAGCTTTTCTCTTTTCATCACTTTCTTTTGTTTTGACCTTTTTCTTTCCTGAATATTTGAATTGTATCAACAACAAAAAAAGGCAGCATGGAGTTTGTTCCCTGATATTCCTCGTTATTGTATCAAGTGTTTGGACATTAAGGCTTTTGATTTTTTGTTGTTTGTTTTGCATTAATACCCACATTGGATAAAGAAGCAGACACTGTGGATTTTTCTGCCTTTGGTTTTTTGTTTGTTTAGATTTTGATAACCCCACTGCATAAAGAAGTAGACACTACAGATTTTTCTCTTTTTTTTCAGTGTGTGTGTGTGTGTGTGTGTGTGTGTGTGTGTGTGTGTGTGTGTGTGTGTGGTGTGTGTGTGTGTGTGAGTATGAATTTGAGAGTGTGTGTGTGTATGTGAATGTGTGTGTGTGTGAAAATGTGTGTATGAATGTGTGTGTGTGTGTGTGTGTGTGTGTGTGTGTGTGTGTGTGTGTGAATGTGTGTGTGAATTTGTGTGTATGTGTGTGTGTGTGAATGTGTGTGTGAATATGTGTGTGTGTGAATGTGTGTGTGAATGTGTGTGTGTGTGTGTGTGTGTGTGTGTGTGTGTGTGTGAGTATGAATTTGAGAGTGTGTGTGTGTGTGTATGTGAATGTGTGTGTGTGTGAAAATGTGTGTATGAATGTGTGTGTGTGTGTGTGTGTGTGTGTGTGTGTGTGGTGTGTGTGTGTGTGTGTGTGTGTGTGTGTGAATGTGTGTGGAATTTGTGTGTGTGTGTGTCTGTGTGAATTGTGTGTGTGTGAATATGTGTGTGTGTGTGTGTGTGAATGTGTGTGTGTGTGTGTGAATTTGTATGTGTGTGTGAATGTGTGTGTGAATGTGTGTGTGAATATGTGTGTGAATATGTGTGTGTGTGTGTGTGTGTGTGTGTGTGTGTGTGTGTGTGGTGTGTGTGTGTGTGGGGTGTGTGTGTGTGTGTGTGTGTGTGTGTGTGTTTTCTATTGGTTATGTTTTTAATACCCCTATTGCATCAGGATATGGATGCTATCAGCTTTTTATTTCTTTCCTTTTTTTCCTTATGTTAAGTCTTTCGATATTTCCATTGCATCAAGAAATGAACTTGATGAGTGCTTTTTCTCAACAAATGAAATCCAAAAATGTTCTCTTTCTTTCTCTGCTTTCTCTTTTTCATGCTTTCCCCATCTCCCATAAGCAGACTTTTAGTATGTATACTCTTTTTTTTAAATTTACTTTTAAATTTCTTTTTCTTCTTCTTCTTCTTTTTAAAAAAAATGTGTCAACCCACCCCTCTTTCTGGACGGAATCTACTGAACATCCATAGAGTGAGACACTGAGGCAGAACAGAGTAACTGAACATCCATAGAGTGAGACACTGAGGCAGAACAGAGTAACTGAACATCCATAGAGTGAGACACTGAGGCAGAACAGAGTAACTGAACATCCATAGAGTGAGACACTGAGGCAGAACAGAGTAACTGAACATCCATAGAGTGAGACACTGAGGCAGAACAGAGTCACTGAACATCCATAGAGTGAGACACTGAGGCAGAACAGAGTAACTGAACATCCATAGAGTGAGACACTGAGGCAGAACAGAGTAACTGAACATCCATAGAGTGAGACACTGAGGCAGAACAGAGTAACTGAACATCCATAGAGTGAGACACTGAGGCAGAACAGAGTAACTGAACATCCAGAGTGAGACACTGAGGCAGAACAGAGTCACTGAACATCCATAGAGTGAGACACTGAGGCAGAACAGAGTAACTGAACATCCAGAGTGAGACACTGAGGCAGAACAAGTAACTGAACATCCATAGAGTGAGACACTGAGGCAGAACAGAGTAACTGAACATCCATAGAGTGAGACACTGAGGCAGAAAACAGGCTTGCAACTGAAGACCCCAAGCTTGGGGGACTCTCTCTCTCTCTGTCAATTCCTGCACAAGTGCCATTGGGTACTGCTTAAAATGATTGCAGTTGGATCAAAACAGAATACCATATAATGCCTACTGCATGCAGTCAAGAGTCAGATAGATATGATATATCTTGCTTGATTTCGAAACTAGGAGAAATTTTGTGTGAAACGGGTTTTAACATTGTTTGGATGCAACAGAGTGTCCGGGATGTAAATGCTTTCATAGGTATGCTTTAAAAAAAAAGTGGATATGTTCATTCAAGACTGGGATGGAGAGGTATGATATTTACAGATAATTTCAAAGTATTTTTGTCAAAGAGCAGTATCTAAGCTACATAGACATCTACTGGTTTTCATTTCTAGCAATTACACAAGCAAGGCTTAATGTTTTACCTCGTGATGATAATGTGTACAGATATAGTGATAATATTCGAGACAGATTGTGTCTATTTTGTAACAACAACATTTCAAAATGAAACAGACTTTCTATTGAAATGTTACATGTACACAAAACTGAGAGAAAAGTTTTTTTTAAGCAAATGTATCAACGTACCATTGCAAGATCTGCTCAAAGTTAACAAATAATGAGTACAAGCACAGTTTGTCTAGATACATTTTTCATTCTATTGACAAAAGGCAAACAATTTTGACTCAAGCACTTTACTGAAAACTGTTGCTATTTGATATATATACACCCAGTATGCCTGATTTTCTTCAGACCTGTGTAGCCTGCCTGAATCTAATGCAGTCTGAATTGTGAATACTGCATGCTCTGTACTCTGAAAGGAATTACAGACTGACAGATATGTTGCAATTTGATATATATACTTATCTCCATTACTCCAAAGCTCATCTCCATTACATATTTCTGGATCGAGTTAACACATTGTGTTGAGTGGTTTTTTTGTTTATTGTTTGGTTGTTGTTTTTTTTATATCATATTTTGCTTGTTTTTATCTATAGGTATATTTTATATTCTAAGGCTGTTGAAATCATATAAGAGATAGATGGCTTAGTGACAAAAAGCAAATCAATGCTTATTCAATGTACCATCTGGAAAAAAAAAGACTATTAACAAATCTGTTGCTTTTTGTTTTTTCTTGCAAATTCTTACTATTGAAAATGTGTTAACACAACAGTCAATGTGTAATAGTGGAATGTTTTCTGCACAATTGGACTGTAGAATAAACTCACAATCATGGGAAAACAATGTGTGTGCTTATTCATGGAAAAAATAGTGGCACTGTACTGTGCAATAATGCTCTACCATGGGATACAAGCCTGATTTTCAAAAAAGGAAAATCTGTGGTACTTAGGTATAATACAACAGTTTTGTACTCTGACAACTATAATCATACTGATAATCATGATGACGATGATGATGATGATGATGATGATGATGATGATGATGATGATGGTGGTGGTGGTGCTGATGGTGGTGGTATTATCATAATGATAGTGATGACGATGACGATGATGATGATGATGATGGTGATGGTGATGGTGATGATGATGATGGTGGTGGTGGTGGTATTATCATAATGATAGTGATAATCTGATGATGATGATGATGATGATGATGATGATGATGATGGTGATGATGATGATGGTGGTGGTGGTGGTATTATCATAATGATAGTGATAATCTGATGATGATGATGATGATGATGATGATGATGATGTGGTAGTGGTGGTATTATCATGATCATTGTTGTTGTTGTTGCTGCTGTTGTTGGTGGTGTTGTTGTTTTAACATGCAGTAACTATTATCATTATCATGATGATTATTGCCATTTGTACCAGATGTTTTGATAGTATTACCACCATTCCTATTACTATCATTATCATTATTATTATTATCATTATTATCATTATCATCATTAATGCCATGCCAGCCTGTTGCCATACACAAACAAATGCTGAAAACTAGGAACCTTTTTCTTTAAATGTGTTTTTTTTGTTGTTGTTTTTTTTCTTCAGGGCATTTAACCTAACCCTTAACTAAGTTAAAATATTTTTTTTATACAGGTATCATTAAAGAAAGAAAACAACAACAATATTCTGTGTTCTTATATATCAAAGATAAAACATATTTATTTTAAAGGGTCAAATCTCTCCACATCTCTGTGTACTTATATATATCACATAAATACAAAACATTTTTTAAAAGGGTAAAATCTACTCCACATGATTAACAAAATAATACACCAAAACTTGCTTAAAAAAAACAACAAACAACCAACCCAACGTCCTGCATCCAGTGTCAACACAATGACCCAGTCAGTATTGTACAGTATCTTACAAGCTGAACATGATGCCAACAATCACAATCATAACCACGAGGATAATAGCAATATCCCACAGCAGTTAACTTAAAACAACATCGTTACGACTGATACAATGACACAGTGTTCCAGACCAGTGGAGACTAGACACTTATTATGACAAGGATGCCATCTCACATGCACATGGAAGGCAGGCACAAAACACACATTTCATGCAAATGTTTTCAATAAATGTCTTTTTTTTCTGTGAAAGGTGCTTTTTTTTTTTTTCCTTTCTGGGAGTTTTTCTTCTTTTTTTTTTTATATCATTTCCTTCTTCCTTTTTTTCTTCTCCCTCTCTCTCTTATATAACTTTTTCTCTTTTTTTTTCTTTTTCCTTTTCTTCTTTTTTATTTTTTCAGGGGGGGGGGGGGAGTGCACAATGAATTTCACACACATACATTGTTCTCTTTCTTTCCTCTTTCATGCCAAACAGCGCTTTCCCTGGGAAAACATTTCTTTCAAGTACACCATGTCACAAACTTAAAATCAAAATCACATCACACAAAAGATAGAAACAGCACTCTCCATTTCAAATATGGAAAAAACAAATTAACAAATTAAATCATGTCAGGTGTCTTGTTCTTTCATCTGGTTTATGCAGAATGAAATTTCCATCCTTTACATTTCTCTCTCACATAAAAAAGCCACACTTTAAAAAAAAACCCAACAGCAATGGGTTGGAATACTTAACAGAAAAAAAAAAATTCAAAGAACAAAAAAAAAAAAAAAAAAAAAAATCCTGATCCTTGCATTAAACTCGTGTGTGGTGTATATATATCCCATTTCTCTTGTTATTTTCATCCCACTTCCATACAAAACAATTGATATACATTTTATATACACACACACATACTTTTCTTTTTCACAGATGGCGCACATATCTCGCAAGTGACGCAAGTAATGTACAATCATGCAGAGAAAAGAAATTACACCCCCCAAAATAAATTGGCAATGTGCACATTTCACCTCATCAATGTAAACATCACAACAACAACAAAAAAGTGAGAACTACTCAGATAAAAGTGTATCATTCAAGTATTTAAAACTTTATCATGGATGGAAAAACTGTAGATATCATCCCTGCCATTTCCTTTACCCGCTTTCTCTCTCTGTCCCTCTCTCTCTCTCACGAGGAGGAATTAAGTCATCCCTCCTCTCATAATATCTCACCCCCTCCCCCTCTCTCCAAACTCTCTCCCCCATCTCCAAAACACACACCCTCTCTCTTTATATATATAATTATATGAAGCATAACTGGCAACTTGGTAAAATTATGTAAGCCCACTGCTGATTGCTAAAAGTGCCTAAGGTTTTCACTAATCTTCAATGACTTGACCACTTTTGGTCACTGATATCAGCTTGACTCACATGATTTTTCCAGGTGGCCCATATTAAAAATTACACACACACACACACACACACACACACACACACACACACTCACACACACACAAATGAGGAGGAATTAAGTGACATCTCCTCAGAAACCCTGCCCCCCAGCTCCCCCCCCCCAAAAAAAAAAATAAAAAAAAAAAAAAATAAACACACACACACACACACACACACACACACACACACACACACAACACACACACACACACACACAAATGAGGAGGAATTAAGACATCTCCTCACAAATCCTGCCTCCCCCCCCCCCCCAACAAAACACACACACACAAATGAGGAGGAATTAAGTGACATCTCCTTAGAAACCCTGCCCCCAGCTCCCCCCAAAAAAACAAAAAAACAAAAAAACAACACACACACACACACACACATGGAGGAATTAAGACACATCTCCTCACAAATCCTGCCCCCCCCCCCCCAACAAAACACACACACACACACACACATACACACAAATGAGGAGGAATTAAGTGACATCTCCTTAGAAACCCTGCCCCCAGCTCCCCCCCCCAAAAATAAATAAATAAATAAAACACACACACGCACAAGGAGGAATTAAGATGCATCTCCTCACAAATCCTACCCCCCCCCAACAAAACACACATACACAAATGAGGAATTACATCACTTCTCCTCATCCCCCCCCCCCCACACACACACCACACACACATATCACCCCCCCAAAAAAAAACAAAAAAAAACATACAAGAAAAACATCTGAGGAAGCATTCAATCCCATCTCCTCTCATGCCCTCCCACCCCCAGTGCCAACACACACACACACACACACACACACACACACACACACACACACACACACACACAAGCATAAAGCACATCTCTCACCTCATTATCCCCCCACCCTCAATTAAAAATGCACACCCCATTTTTCTTCAATCTAAGATATCAACCAGTATCTTTCATCTCATTCCTTTCCCACATACTCCTTTCTCTGAAATAAATCAACACACACTCACAAAACAAAAATAACAACAAACCCCCCACAAATATTGCTCTTTTTCACTTTTCATCAAACTATGATGTAAAACATTAATACAGCACAAACAAGAAAAGCAAACATCACATACTTTAAAAAAACCACAAAAAACCCCCTTCATATTTCTGTCCATCATTTAAAAAGCTTCTCATCATTACTCTTTGACTAAGGTGTCACATACATCAATATTCTCATATTTCCATGAATATTACAACTTATTTTCACTTCAACATGATACGTATTACAACACACATTGCAAAAAAACAAAATACAATGAAAAAAAATATGTGCCAAAAAAAGGAAACACTCACTCCCCCCCCCCCCTCTCTCTCCTCTCTGACTATATAAAACATGATTGGCAACTTCAAAAAAAAAAATTATGCAAGCCAACTGCACTTGCCTGCAAAAACTGCCTTAGATTCAGTAAAATTTCATGACTTGACCACTTTTGGTCTTTGATACCAGTTTGACTTGCATGATTTTTCCAGGTAGCCCATATTACTGATTACACACACACACACACACACAAATGAGGAGGAATTACATCACATCTCCTCACACACACACCCCTACCCTCAACCCCCCACCCCCCACTCCCACTGCCCTTCTCCCCCCTGAAAATAACCGCAAAAACATATACAAAACACACACACACAAGGAGGCACTACCTCTCTTCTCCTCTCATCCCCCCTCCCCCCCACTCAAACACACACACACACTCTTCCTCTAAACATATGAAGCATAATTGGCAACTTGGTAAAATTATACAAGCCCACTGCTGATTGTCTGCTAAAACTGCCTAAGGTTTTCACTAATCATCAATGACTTGACCACTTTTGGTCACTGATATCAGTTTGACTAGCATGATTTTTCCAGGTGGCCCATACTACAAATTACACACACGCACACACACATGCACATGCGCGCACACACACACGCACACACACACACACACACACACACACACACACACACACACACACACACACACACACACACACACACACAGAAATGAGGAGGAATTCAGTCACATCTCCTCACAAACCCTGCCCCCAGTTCCCCCCCAAAAAACAACAACAAAAAAAACAAACAAACAAACAAAAAAAAACACACATGCACAAGGAGGAATTAAGACACATCTCTTCACAAATCCTACCCTGCCGCCCCCCCCCCCCCCCCCAAACAAAACACACACACACACAAATGAGGAGGAATTACATCACATCTCCTCACCCCACCCCCCATATCCCCCCCCAAAAAAAACAAACAAACAAGAAAAACATCTGAGGAAGCATTCAATCCCATCTCCTCTCTCACACCACGCCCCCACCCCAAACCAACACACATAACACACACACACACAACACACACACACACACACACACACACACACACACAAGCATAAAGCACATCTCTCACCTCATTATCCCCCTACCCTCAAATGAACATGCACACCCGATTTTTATTCATACTAAGATATGAACCAGGTATCCTTCATTTCATACATTTCCCACATACTACTTTGTCTTCTCTTTCTCTGAACCTCCCCCTCCACACACACACACACACTTGTAAAACATAAAATAAAAGTAATTAATAACAAAAAACCCCACAAATGTTCTTTTTCACTTTTCATCAAACTATGATGTAAAAAATTAATACAGCACAAAGAAGAAAAGCAAACATCACATACTTAAAAAAAGCAAAACAAAAAGAAAAACCTTCATATTTCTGTCCATCATTTAAAAAGCTTCTCATCATTACTCTTTGGCTAAGGTGTCACATACATCAATATGCTCACATTTCCATGAATATCACAATTTATTTTCAGTTCAACACAATCCATATTACAACACACATCGCAAAAAAACTAAACAAAAAAATACATTGGAAAAAAATATGTGCGAAAAGAAGAAAACACTCACACTCCGCCCCTCTCTCTGACTATACTAAACACAATTGGCAACTTAAAAAAAAATGATGCAAGCCAACTGCACTTGCCTGCAAAAACTGCCCAAAGTTTTCAGTAAACTTTCATGACTTGACCACTTTTGGTCATTGATACCAGTTTCACTTGCATGATTTTTCCAGGTGGCCCATATTACTGATTACACACACACACGCACACACACGCACACACGCACACCGCACGCACGCACGCACACACACACACACACACACACACACACAACACACACACACACACAACACCACACACACACACAAATGAGGAAGAATTACATTACATCTCCTCAGCCAACCCCCCCCCTTTCTCCCCAGAAAAAACAAAAAACACACATACAAAACACACCCCACGCACGCAATACGTCTCTTCTCCTCTCATCCCCCCCACCCACACACACACACTCAAACACACACACTCTCTCTCTAATCATATGAAGCTTAATTGGCAACTTGGTAAAATTATACACGCCCACTGCTGATTGCAAAAACTGCCTAAGGTTTTCAGTAATCTTCAATGACTTAACCACTTTTGGTCACTGATATCAGCTTGACTTGCATGATTTTTTCCAGTTTGGCACATACTACAAATTACACATGCACATGCTGCGGCCACACACACACACACACTTGCAAAACAGAAAACAAAAGTAATCATCAACAACAACAAAAAAACACAAATATGTTCTTTTTCACTTTTCATTAAACTATGATACCAATACAACACAAAGAAGAAAAACAAACATCCAACACTTAAAAAAGCCAACAAAAAAAAACCTTCATATTTTGTTTCCATGATCTTAACATGCTTTTCATCATTTCTCTTTGACTAAGGTGTCACATAATATGCTAACATTTCCATGAATATCACAATTTATTTTCAATTCAACACAATCTGTGTTACAAAACACATCGCAAAAAACAAAAACAAGAAAAACAAAAAAACTGGAGAAAAAGAAACATGGGCAAAAAAAGGAAACACTCACTCTCACAGTCTCTCTGACTATATAAAACATGATTGACAACTTCAAAAAAAATTTATGCAAGCCAACTGCACTTGTCTGCAAAAACTGCCTAAGGTTTTCAGTAATCTTTAATGACTTGATCACTTTTGGTCACTGATATCAGTTTGACCTGCATTTTTTCCAGGTTACCTACATTACAGTACACACACACACACACACACACACACACACACACGCACACACACACACACACACACACACACACACCGACACAGAGGAATTACGTCACACCCTCAACAACACCCCCCAAAAAAAAAACATGTGCACACTCACTCACCCTCACTCACTCATCCCACACACACACACACACACAACACACACAGGAGGCAATTACATCCCATCTCTCAACAACCTCCACCACAACCCAACACACACACAAACACCTCAACCCCTCTCTCTCTCTCTCTTCTCTAATCATATGAAGCATAATTGGCTACTTGGTAAAATTAAACAAGCCTACTACTGATGTTGCAAAAACTGCCTAAGGTTTTCACTAATCTTCATTGACTTGACCACTTTTAGACACTGTTATCATTCGATCAACACACAACACACACACACACACACACACACACACACACACACATGAAAATAGTAACAATCTCTCAATCCACACATCACAAAACACACTACAAAATTCTTTCTCTAACTTATAAACATAGAATGATAAAAAAAAAAACAAACTGCAAATAAAACCAAGATAATATATGTTTACTGTTCTCAACTGTAATGATTTTCTCTTTGGCTGCAATATAATGCAGATTCAACACACAATTACACACACAATCACAAACAACCACAAAACACAACAACACAAAACACAAAACGACAAAACAGCAAACAAAACACACACCCCACATCCTCACAACACAAAGCATAATAACATCTCCAAAGAAATTATCCCAACCAACTCAATTGATTGCAACACCCAAGTTTTCTTAATCTTAGATACTTGATGACTTTTTCATCTCATATATTTTGACAACTGCTTATTTTTTCCATTAAACAATACCAATACAACCTCACACACACAAAGAAAAAATAACAACACACCACCAAACAAACAACACAACAACACAAAATCCCACAAAAATCTTTACTTTATACAATATACCATACACAAAAGAAACAAACATCCACAAAAAAAACATTTCTGTCCATCATTCAACATCACTCATTACCTCACTAAGTGCATACATCATTTGCTCACAATACACAACATACATCAACACAATCTGATTGCAAAACCAAAACCAAACAACACAAAAAATGTGCAAAAAAAACCAACCCCCCCCCCTCCCCACTCTCCCAGTCTCTCTTCTAATCATATGAACATAATTGGCAACTTGCAAAATTAAAATACAAGCCACTACTGCACTTGCTGCAAAAACTGCCTTAAGGTTTTCAGTAATCTTCATTGACTTGACCACTTTTGGTCACTGATACATGTTGACTTGCATGATTTTTCCAGATGCCATACTACATTTACACACACAGACCACACACACACACACAGACACACACACAAAAGGAAGAATTATGTCCACTCTCATCCCACCCCCAAGAAAACAAAAATCACAGACACATCAAAAATAATACAACCAAACAAATTATAGGTTTTCCAACCATCATGCTTTCCACTCATGCTAAGCACATTCACACCACCTTGAAAACACACACACACACACACACACACACACACACACACAACACACACACACACACACACACACACACACACACACACAAAACACACAAGAAGAAACATCTCCCAGATCAATATCCCCCTCACCCTCAAAATATGCAACCACTTTTCTCAATCAAAACTAATGACCTTCATCATTAACATACTTTATCATTTTTTCTCTAAAAATACCATACAACCTACACACACACAAACACAAAAATACAACACCCACAAAAACAAACAACATACACAACAACAACAAACCACAAGAGAGGAATTCACGTTCACTTTCTCTCAAACAAGCCCCCCAAACAAAAAAAAAAAAAAACACACACAAAAAAACAAACAAGACAAACATCATAGATGGCTTTGTTCTTCATCCACTGGCCCTACATCACACATCTCACAC